>CM076573.1:556015334-556336754 GCA_034641835.2 Pinus albicaulis | reverse complement strand
CACAAAATTGATAAAAACTAATTTCCATATGTACACACGCGTATGTATATGTATGGAAATTTAAGATTATATTTAAATACCATGAACACCCCTCAATCCCTAATCCCCCTCTCTCGTAGAGATATGGGATTTTGTTGATCTTTGTTGTTCATCCTCTATGATATATATATCTACAGTGGACATTTTCAATTAGTTTTTTAAATTACTATTTAAAATAAATTCAATAAATTGTAGAAAATTAATGTAATTTAGTGTACATAAATTATGTAAAACACAACTTTCAAAGAACTAATTGATGTGTGAAACTCAATTTAAGCAAAAAAAAATTATAAAAATGTTAAGTTCACCAAATTTCGCTTTACATTGTGGGAGCACACTTGGTATAAAAATGAAAAAAACACATGGTCATTAAAATAGAAGCGTGAAACTCCATTTTAAAAAAAAAAATTGTTGAAGTCCCCACATTTTAATTTTATAAAAATGTGAAGTTCACCACTTATTGCAAATGTGAAGTTCAACAAGTTGCGCTTCACATGGTGTGGTGGGAGCATGCTTGGTATATAATTGAAAAAAACACATGGTTATTAAAAAAGACACATTTATAAGTACAAAACGCACACATATCCAAGATATGTTACAATGTTCGTCAATAAATTCTGAAGGAGAGCGTCTCAACACTAATTCACCTTTGAGAGATGAGTATTGATTTTTTTAAGAAGAGTGTCTCAAAACTAATTCATATTTGAGAGATGCATCTTGAATATTTGAAGAACAGCGTCTTAAAACTAATTCATATTTGAGAGATGAATCTTGCATTGGAATTTCCCCATATAATTCTAATTCATCTATTAATTCATCTTTGATAGATGAATCCTAAATTGGCATTGCCCCACGTAATGGATTAGTAGACATCTTATTCACATTTGTACAACGTCTTATACTAAAAAATTGAAATTGGCTAACAATATTGTTTTCTATTCCATGCAGTTCTTTTAGCCTCACTTTCTTAACTTGGTACACGCTATTCATCTGGTTGCACACAATTTCAGAATTGGTGAAAACTACAATTCCATTTGATCCATACTCCATAGTTGTTCCCAAGCCTTCTATCAATGCAATATAATATGCCTAGTTGTTTTTTGTTCTTCTCGGTATATTCATTTTCATTTGGATGACTTTGATAGTCGCAATATTGGAAAGCACATATGTAATCACTGTTTACCCTAGACTGGGATAGCAAGAAACATCTATGCATAATTTCCATTTTTCAACCATATTTAGTGCACTTTTTTATCCCTGAAAAAAACAAATTCAATAAAAATATATTGAATTGACATTTATTGCAAATGCATGGGAGAAATGACACATGTGCATGAGATAAATGACATGTGCATGGTTTATCTTAAAGTTTGACTTAACGTTTATGGTAGAATTCGCATCTAGAAATGAGATGCATTAAAGATTGCATTGCCTAGAGTTTAAGAGAGATTTATGACACATGTTATACATTTATTATGAATGGTTTTCATGAAATTTTGCCTTAAAATTTATGGCATAAATCACATCTAGTTCAATAACATGCCTTAAGAAAGGATGAGATCGAGAGGCTACCTAGCCCTTTATAGACTTCTCTATAACTTGTAGAAGTTAAGACTCAACCAATAAACTAAAATCCTATCAAAGTTCAGCCACTTTAGGTTTAGTTTTTAGGCCTTAAAGTTTTCCTTGAATTAATGGGGGAAAGCCTTGAGTTTGGGGATACTATCCTATGAGAGTTCAGCCACTTTAGGTTCTATTTTTAGGCCTTAAAGTTTGTCTTGAATTAATGGGAGGAAGCCTTTATTTTGTGGGAGAAATGACATTTACATGGTTTGCAAAATTATTTTATGCACTTACTAAAACAACGTTCAGTTTTTAGGCCTTAAATTTTTCCTCGAATTAATGGGGGAAAGCCTTGAGTTTGGGGGATACTATCCTATGAGACTTCAGCCACTTTAGTTTCAGTTTCTAGGCCTTAAATTTTTCCTTGAATTAATGGGAGGAAGCCTTTACTTTGTTGGAGAAATGACATTTACATAGTTTGCAAAATTATTTTATGCACTTACTAAAACAACTATTTATGTCAAATGTCACACCTTTATGAGTTTGCGGGAGAAATGAAATAGAAATGACACATGCCTTAAATTTTTCCTAAAATTTTATGGGAGAAGGAAGAAATGACACATGTACAAGGTTTTCCTTAGAGGGATAGTGGTTCATGGATAATAAAATGAAGAGCTTCTATTTAGATCTGTTCCAGAGATTGACAATAGGGGCATTTACTGGATATGTCACCTTTGAGAAAATATGAGATCTAGAGTCCACCTAGCCCTTTACAGACTCTGCCTTTAGAACTTGTAGAAGTTAACACTCAATAGGTAGACTAAAACCCTATGGAAGTTCAAAATCTTATGAGAGTTCAACCACTTTAGGTTCAATTTTTAGGCCTTAAAGTTTGCCTTGAATTAATGAGAGAAAGCCTTTATTTTATGAGAGAAATAACATTTACATGGTTTGCAAAATTATTTTATGCACTTACAAAAAACATTCTTTAAAGTTAATGGGAGAAATCCAACATAACATGTATGCTTTAAAAACTTTTCCTAAGAATTTATGGGAGAAATGACATACGTACACAATTTTCCTTAAAGTGGTTGTGGTTTATGAATATTAAAATGAAGAACTTCTATTTAGATCTATTCCAGAGATTGATTGTAGGGGAATTTACTGGATATGTCACCTTTCATAAAAGATGAGATCCAGAGGCTACTTGGCCCTTTACAAACTCTGCCTATAGAACTTGTAAAAGTTAACACTACCTGTCCCAATTATGCCCTATGCCGTGTGCAGAGACCTGTGGAATCACTCACACTAATTTACGTAGACATAAGGGTGTATAAGAGTGTACTAAGCTAAAAAATATGGTCATATTATTGGATATATTTCCCAAGAACCCAAATGTACTCAAGTATATGTGGGGTTTGTATAACCATCTATAAAAAAAAGTGATTCTTTCCAAGCTAAGATAATGTATGATCCATGTGTATACGCACATTATCTAGAAACCATAGGCCAAAATAAATGGTACTTAAGTGATTTAGAGAAAAAATATCACCAGTAAGCTTTGAAGGAGGGGAAAAAGAAGTGGAAATAGGAGAATAAGTATAAAATAGCCACTACACATCCACGCAAGGTTAGTAGAAATAATTCTAACCATTGCAACATTGATGATCACATTAAGGAGAATTATTGGATGTTTGGTTTGTCTTATATTATTTATCTCAATACCCCCATGCACTATATATTTTTCTAAGCATAGTGGTGGGAATAAAATGGGAGGAAAAGACCCCCACTTTAGGGTTTCATATAGATGAAAAATTCCCCACACACAGGTGTTCAGGGGTAGTGCCCCAAAAAAACATTTTTGGGAAAAACAAATTATCCCTTTATGATGGTTTTCACCTCATGGGTTTTCTTTTAGCATTTTTCTAGTGCATGGTAGTTTATCCCATGGTTCTACAGTTTAAGTTAAATAACTAAACTTTTATCTCATCCAAGGTAATGGATTGGTAGTTTATAATTGTCGTGAGATATATACATATATACATACATACATAAGCATGTGTGTGCGTGTGTCTGATGGTCTAAAAATTAATATCCTAATAAAAAAAATGATCTTCTCCTTTTGAGTTTCTCGAGTAAATTATATGTTAATGCATGTGTTCTACATTGAGATCTTTTCATTTTATTAAGAATCTATTTGAAACAATTAAATATATAAGGTTAAAATCTATGCTTTGTATCAAACTCCTTTTGGTTTCAATGGGAAACTTTTATGGCTTAATGTTTTTTTTCTCGAAATGTCATAGACCCCATTAAAATGGGAGATATATCGAAATGATTCCTATGGTGTAATAAAATAGTTGAGTAGTTTAAAGATATAGATGCATAAATTCAATGAGCATAGTTTTGAGATATATAACTCCAAAATGGAATAGTTGTTGGTGAACAAATATCAGTGGATCACTATGGATATATCTACTTCATTAAAAGGGATTTTTCTAGAAGGATGTAGACTAAGTTGGAAAGAAGAAAAAATATCACAATTATATGTTAATGAATGTGTTTTACATTGAATATTTTTCATTTTATTAAGAACATATTTGAAACAATTAACTGTATAAGGTTGAAACCTATTTTTTGTATCAAATCACTTTTGGTTTCAATGGGAAACTTTTATGGCTAATGTGTTTTTCTCGAAATGTGATAGACCCCATTAAAATGGGATATATATCGAAATGATTCCTATGGTGTAATGAAATAGTTGAGTAGTTTAAAGATATATATGCATAAATTCAATCAGCATAGTTTTGAGATATATAAGTCCAAAATGGAATAGTTGTTGGTGAACAAATATTAGTGGATCACTATGGATATATCTACTTCATTGAAAAGGATTTTTCTAGAAGGAAGGACTAAGTTGGAAAGAAAGGAAAATATCAGAATTATATGTTAATGTGCATGTGTTTTACATTGAATATTTTTCATTTTATTAAGAATCTATTTGAAACAATTAACTATATAAGGTTAAAACCTATGTTTTGTATTCAATGGGAAAATTTTATGGCTAATTTGTTTTTCTCAAAATGTGATAGACCCCATTAAAATGGGAGATATACCAAAATGATTCCTATGGTGTAATAAAATAGTTTATTAGTTTAACGATATAGATGCATAAATTCAATGAGCATAGTTTTGAGATATATAAGTCCAAAATGGAATAGTTGTTGGTGAACAAATACCGGTCGATCACTATGGATATATCTGCTTCATTAAAAGGGATTTTTCTATAAGGATGTCCACTAAGTTGGAAAGAAGGGAAAATATCACAATTATATGTTAATGCATGTGTTTTACATTGAATATTTTTTATTTTATTAAGAATCTATTTGAAACAATTAACTATATAAGGTTAAAACCTATTTTTTGTATCAAATCACTTTTGGTTTCAATGGGAAACTTTTATGGCTAATGTGTCTTTCTCAAAATGTGATAAACCCCATTAAAATGGGAGATATATCGAAATGATTCCTATGGTGTAATAAAATAGTTGAGTAGTTTAAATATATAGATGCATAAATTCAATGAGCATAGTTTTGAGATATATAAGTATAAAAAGGAATAGTTTTTGGTGAACAAATATCAGTGGATCACTATGGATATATCTGCTTCATTAAAAGGGTTTTTTCTAGAAGGATGGAATAAGTTGGAAAGAGGGGAAAATATCACAATTATATGTTAATGTGCATGTGTTTTATATTGAATATTTTTCATTTTATTAAGAATATATTTGAAACAATTAACTATATAAGTTTAAAACCTATGTTTTGTATCACGTTACTTTTGGTATCAATGGGAAATTTTTATGGCTAATGTTTTTTTCTCGAAATGTGATAGACCCCATTAAAATGGGAGATATATCAAAATGATTCCTATGGTGTAATAAAATAGTTGAGTAGTTTAAAGATATAGATGCATAAATTCAATTAGCATAGCTTTGATATATATTAGTCCAAAATGGAATAGTTGTTGGTGAAGAAATATCAGTGTAACACTATGGATATATCTGCTTCATTAAAAGGGATTTTTCTAGAAGGATGGACTAAGTTGGAAAGAAGGGAAAATCTCAAAATTATATGTTAATGCATGTGTTTTACATTGAATATAAAAGGTTTTTTCTCTCTCTCATTATTTGAGTTATGATCTTATAAAAGGTTTCCACTAAATCCATTCCCTATTACTTTTCATGTGAACCACATTCCCAAACCCACCCATTAATGTACCTAAGAGCCAAGCCAAGTGTAAAAAGGGCTTATTTCATATTCTACTTTAACACATATGTGATTAATTATCGTTAGAATTTATATGGTAGAAATACGAATAAAGATTAATCCTTAGTATAGATATATTTTGACTTTAAGGAATATTTCATGCTTTTTAGAAATTTTATCTTAGGAGGTAGAACTAAACCGTCTATAACCCACAAAAGAAACCATGGCCCATGAGCATCACATGAAAACACAAGTTACTCCCATGTTTGAAACACCACCTCACATCATCATAAGGGTTGGAAACCACTAAGAAACACATACTAAGTTCCCTAGAAGGGATAACTATCATATTTAATGATTGGGTTTATCTCCAAGGTCAAAAGGAAAATCGAAGTTAGGAAAGGGAATTAGAATAGAAATTAAGGTATGACCATCACCTTTTACCCAATATTGAATGAAGGTGAGAAACCATCGATATCATGAAGGAAGTTCAAGAATGTAAACTATATGATATGATAGGTAAGAGTGTAACATACCTCAAATACATATAAATAAAAAATAGTTCCCTTTAACACTACAATAATTGTGCATGCATAAGAAATACTATCTTTTTTCTAGAAGGATATTTTGAGATGAATCTTGAGTGAGTTCTTGAAGGCTAAAAGAACGAAGCTCTGGGATTATGAATTGCAAGTTTAGACTCTCTATTGACCTACATTGAAGGAAATTCAACTATGCACTCCTTGACCAAAATTTTAGAGGCTTAAATTCAAGTTTCCTAAGAGATTTAAGTGGTGACACTTGGTTGTTTCGATTGGTTTTTTAAGCATATTTCGGTCAACTGTCGTTTGGATTTTGGAGGATAGTTTGAAATTCAAATCCTTGAATTCTAATTCATTATCGTTGTTAAATATTGGATTATCTCTCTCTATAAACATTTATATCTATTAAGAAGAAGAAGATCTGTTGGGTTTTCCCTTATCTGTTTTGTCTTCTACATTTTATTTCTATGTTCTTTATACAATTACTGTCAAGATTGAGCTAATGGTTAATGTGATTTATATTTAAATTAGAATTTTAATTGGGATAATAAAAGGACATTCAAGTAATTTTTGCAAGAATAGAAAATTTTGACATATCTGATTAGTGATCATTCTGACATATCTAAAATGAAAATTTGAAATTAGAGTTTACTATGTGCTTTAAATTTGATTTCTTGTTAAATGTTTAACCATTTAATGTTTAACAGAGGATTTCATACCTGGAAATTCGCAGAAATTTGCAAACAAAGCCGCAATGAGGATGAAGTCGGGAGATCGTTGAAGACATCATGGAGGACGCAGAACAAATTCCCTGTGAACAAAAAAATTTAAATTAACATCATACCAAAAAAAATCAACAAGAAAAAATTCCAAAAAAAACATAGCAACATCTCACGTCGTTGTCACAACGCAACAGCAACACCCCAACACCTCATCACAGAGCAACAAAGCAACAGAACAACATGGAAACAGATGTGAGATAGAGACACAAGACACATGTGCATAAGAAGCCTGTTAACATTTGCGGGATGATATATTTATAAGAACAAGTTCGACAGAACTATTTTAAAAGTTCGATCAAACTTTGGTAGCCATTTTTTCCATCTCCGACCAAAAATTAGTTTGGTCGCGCCGTCAGTACACTATCAATGTAAATGGCGGAATGAGTTCGACCGAACTAATTTCAAAAGTTGGGCTGAACTTTTATAAAAGTTCGGCCGAATTATTGAGAAAAAAAGTTTTCTTCCCTTGATTCTCACAAAAGTATAACCCAACTTCACATTTTTACCTTTGAACCAAATTAGAAATAAAATATAAGATTGTTAGTATAGGTTTGCATTAGACATATCGAATAGGGATTAAGTGGTTTGAAGAGATACGAATAGATAGTCGCATTTAGAAAGAAGAAAAGAAACACATTTGTTTTAGAGATAGAGATGAAGAGATAAATAAGGAGATTGATAAAGAGAGAGAGAGAGAGAGGGTGGAGCGAGAACAAGAGAAAAAGGATTGTAATCAAGCCATCAAGGGCCAGTAGAAGACTCTGTTTTTTTTTTCTGATTATTTTAATTTGAAAGCAGGTAGATGTGCAAAGGTCACTATTTTCTATGTAAATTTTTTTGGGTTTGTTTCCTTTCAGAATTGATAAATATCACGTTCGAGAGAGAAATTATTCTGTGTTGAATAGTTCTATTTTTGTATACTATCACAGTTTCAGAAATAAAGTTAAGTCTTTTAAATGCTTCGCAATGTGAATATTTAGGCTTAAAGATTTCAAATAAACAAGAAAATAACGTTGCGCAATCATATTTAAATATTGCATCACAATTGATCCTTACTGATCCGAATGGAAAATGGCATCTTGGGGGGAGGCCCCCAAGATCTAAAAATTGAAATGGATCTGGTAGGATATGCAAAATTAGAATGCGAGAAAAAAAGGAGGAGAGAACACAGAGTAAATAAAACCACAAAGATTTTTTTATTAAAAAATAGAATAATTGTAGAAGCTACACTGTGGTGCACAATCTATCCTTTTATAAAATGGGACTTGTTACTTATAGCCTTTTTTTGTTACAATACCACACGTAAATTCCATGGATGAGTTAATACCATGGATGGATCTCACTTACAATACCCTGGATAAATACCATGGGTGAATGAATACCATGGTTGGATACCACTTACAATACCATGGGTAAATTCCATGGGTGGATAAATACCATGGGTGGATGAATACCATGGGTAGATGCCATTTACAATACCATGGGTAAATTCCATGGGTGGATGGATAACATGGGTGGATGAATACCATGGGTGGATGAATAACATGGGTGGATGAATACCATGGGTGGATGCAATTTTCCATCCAGATCACTTAGAGTCTTCCACCGCATATCGAAATTTGACCCTGTAGAATCCATACACTTATCGCAATGACAGTTAAGATCGCATATCACATCGACGAAAGGATTTTTTTGAGTTGCAACAAGGAGTTATTTTTTCATGTGATATCCAAAACGTGATGATGGTGAAATCAGTGATATTGCGATAAGCTCAAGTCTGTGATTGCGATAAGTCCTAAAATCTGCGACTTGCGATAAGTCCTAGAAACTGTGATAAAGTGATAAATTTGTACAGTTTGATTTCTTTTGATAGACCTGGATGAGCATCACTTTAGTAACTGGCTTTGCTTCAAGAGAAAATTCAAAGTTGTTATAGTAAGATTCAACATTTTTTTCTAGAAATATTCTGGAGGTGTTTGCATTCGTTCGTCAACGCAAATTTCATCTAAATTTTCATCTAAAATTTACATTCAAACCCATTAAAAACACAAATTTTCGACTTCACAGAGCTCAATTGTAGAGAAAAGAAAACCAAATTTTTAGCTTCACAGAAATGCTATGAAAACCTTTACAAAGTTTTTTAAAAACGGCGTTAAATGGTCTGGTGGTCTGCGGGGCTGGTGGAATGGAGCACAAATCTATTTTAAATAGAAAAAATTTCAGTCGAAAAGATCTAATGTTAACTTCACATAAAGTTGAGCATCGGATGTGTGGAAATTTTGAGTGGAAAAGACCTTCTTTGCAAGGGAATAGAGCCTCTGGTGACGAGAAGTGAAGCAGGAGTGGGAGGGCATGGAGGGAAAAATGAATAACTGGAATATTTGTGAATTTGAATTGGAATATGTGTGCCAACTCCATGAACTATCGGGATGGCGGGTTGGTAGATCCATGTCAAAAATTATGTCATGGAAGATATAATTCATGGCCCGCTGGAAGGTGGCTCCAGTGTTTTTAAGACCAAAAGGCATAACTTGGTATATGAACATGCCCCGAGGGGTGGTCAATGTTGTCTTGTGCTGATCTGTGTGCCAGAATTGAATTCGATTGTACCCTGAGAATCTATCCATGAATGGTAAGGCCTCATGGCTGGCGCAAGAATCAATGACTTGGTTGATAAACAGGGTAGGGTAGTTTTCCTTGGGACATGATTTATTTAAATATCGAAAATCGGTACAGAATTGGATGGTGCCATGTTTTTTCATGATGGGTATAGGGTTGGAAACCCAAAACTTGTAAGCGATTGGATAGATGAAGCCGGCTTTGCGAAGTTTTTCAATCTCTTACTTGATTGCTTCTGCCTTGGATGGGTGTAATTCACGTTATTTTTGGCAGACTCGTGGTATGACATGCCAGGTGTCAATGTGGTGTTCTATGATGGTGGGCCTAAGCCCTGGCATTTCCAAATAATCCCATGTGAATATATCCCTGTACTCTCGTAAAAAAAAAATTATATGCGACTACCTCTTCTGGGGAGTATGCTTCCCCTAGTGAGATTTCTTCGATTTTTCCTGGTTTTCTTGAGATATTCAGCTTAATGGTTGGTGAAATATTTGGCATATACCCTTCTTCGAACACATTTCATGGTGGGATAGGGTTTTTCAACTAGTTTACCCTCCCATATGGGAAGAAGTCTTTGGATTCAATGGCATATATATCCTGGGTTTCTCGGTTGCTAGGCCCGAACGTTCTTTCTGCAAGAAAAAATGAGCGGTGATGCATTGATTCCCATGGAAAATTTGGTTCTGTTATGGCCTCTAGAATAAATTCGTCAGTGTGAAACAAAATGTATAAGGAGGAATTGGTTTGTGCAAGACCGTGAGGAATTGGTTCAAGCCCAACATTATTGGTCGAGAAAAATGAATATGATTCTGTGATTGATGCCGTGGAACTAGACGAGGTTGACAGGGTGTAGACATGTTGGATTTGCACCATCAACGATATGACTACTATTGTGGTAGTTGCAGTGGTCTCGACACCAATGAAATATGAGAAAATAGAACAAGTCATGGTTCCCATGCGTGATGAGATAAATTGTATATGGTGTTGTGTGTCGTCAGCATTAAATGGTGGAAGATTTTTTGTTATGGTTGTTTGTTTGAGAGAAAAATCGTGCTCTTCCAGCAGCGTACTAAGGGTACACGCACATTCATGGACTTGGAAGTTGCATTGAATGCAAAGGTGCTGAAATGTTTTAATCATGGGGCACATCTTTTTTTCATGGTTATGGTTCGTGCAAATGGTGCATCGGAGGTGTTTTCATTCGAAGGTAAACAAAAATTTCATCTAAAATTTACATTCAAACCCACTAAAAATGCAAAATTTTGACTTCACAGAGCTCAACTATAGAGAAAAGAAAACCAAATTCAACTTCATAAAAATGCTATCAAAACCTATACAGAGCTTTTCAAAAACTGTGTCAAATGGTTTGGTGGTTTGTGGGGTTGGTGGAATGGAGCATGAATTTATTTTAAACAGAAAAAATTGCAGCGGAAAACAACTGAGGTTACCTTCAAATAAAGTTGAGCATCAAATCTGCGAAATTTTTGAGCAGAAAAGAACAGTTTTGTAGGGGAACAGGGCCTCTGGTGGGGAGAAGTGAAGCAGGAGCAGGAGGGCGCAGAGGGAAAAATGGGTAACTGTAAGATCTACGAATTTGAATTGGAAGATGTGTGCCAACTTCATTAAATATCAGGACTGTGGGTTGGTAGATCCCTGTCATAAATTTTGTCAGAGAGGATCTGATTGGGACTGTGTCAGAGGTTTCTAAAAGGTTTCTCGACTGGCGGCGGAAGCCGTGCAATTCCTCCGCCTAGCTAGCCTACTCCTTTAGTTAAGTTTCCAATAACTTGTTTCCTGTTTTTATAAATAAAACTATTCATAACTTTTTTGTTTTCACTTCTCTTTAATTATTATTTTCCCAATACTATTTTCAATGGTGTGATGACCATAAACAATTTCTCAATAACCTTCATTCTTTATGTTTTCATAACTAATTTATTAACAATGTCCTATGGAATCGATATCACTACTCACTAGAGAAAATGCATTTGAATTTTCTATTTATTTATGTCACTGGTATTTTTCAATGTCATAAAGCAACACCTTTTCAAATTGCTAAATTATCCATATTGTAATTATATTTGTATTATCCATATTGTAATTATATTTTTATTTTGGCAAGTTTCTTAAATGATTTATGGTATGTCTTTAAATTTTGAAACAAAGTTTTAAGTATGCTGATTTTTTTTTTAACTTTTTGATATATAATTTTTTAGTTTTCAAATTTCTTCAGCAAGATTTATACACTATTTTCTGTAAATTTATTAATAGAAGAAAGACTATTTAAAATTGAGAAATGAATATTTATAAATTATTATTTCATATTTTGAAAATTTTTAATTTATATAGATTTTTTTAATAGGGACATCGTAGTTAAAAAAATAACTTAATTAATAATAATTTTAAAAATTATCTAAAGTTTTAATAATTAATACTCATTCATTTTACATATTATTAAAATAAAATAATAACAATAATCACATCATTTCACTACGATGTGAAGTACGAACTCTATTGTAGCCTTTCTTGATATTTCTAGTGATTCTCCTCAATGTTGGTGAATTCTCTGGTTAAAAAGAAGTGATCAAGTCCAGTAACATCAATGTAATCGAAATTGTAAAGTTGGAGTTCAACATTTCAAAGTTTATTTAAACAAGTGAGTAAGTTATTAAGTAAAAATGTAAATGAATGGCAAGTTTTGGAATAAGGCTTAGTAAGATTTTATGGATTTCATTTTTTTTTAATTTCAAAAAATTATTTGACCATGAATTTATAATCTTTCACGTAAGAATACATGAATTTATAATCTCACGTAAGAAAAATGAGAGCACTAGGTTGCTAAAGGTTGATAAATTCTGAGGTGAGAATTTATTGAATAAAATATACTAGCAATTGCACCAGATGTTGCAAAGGAAACGCCGTAAGTAGATAACATAATATGGAACTTTCATTTGATAACATAATATGGAACTTGCATTAAGAATAAAATTGTGTTTTTCATTGAAGAATTACTCATCATTAATAAAATATGCATTAGAAATAATAACACCTCAATAGTTAAATAACTTGTTAAATAACATACTTGCCATAAATTGAATCTTTGGGGGTTTCGCATCAACACACTAATTTATTATATAAGTGAGGTTTAAATTTTGTAAGGACAACATATAACTATAATCGTATTAATTCATTTTCAATTAAATTGATTTACAAGTTATATGATTATATAGCAACTTAGATTTATCCCGTCTCATTTCACTATACAATAAGTCTACAGTTTAAAAGATTTAAGAGTTAAAATTAAAATGGATCTAAACTAATTTAATTGTTATAGTTATTAATTTGATTATTTAATTTAATTTAATTTTAATTTTTATATAATTTAATTATGTCAAATATTTTAATTAATAATTATTTAATTTTTGTTTATGTAATTTGGCCAAACGTAACAAGATATAACACCATTTTTTTCAAACACAATCAATTTTTAGGGTCTTTACTATGTTTAAAATTAAGAGTATAAGATATTATTGAAGTTTATATTTTATTTTATTTTTTTTAAATATTTTTAACTAGATTTTTTAAAATTTAATGATTTTTTTTAAATATTAAATTTAAACTTTATAATCTATATAATTAAAGTGTTATTTAAAATACTAACTTCATTTATACATTCAAAAATAAATTTTAAAAAAAAAAATTACCAGCCAAAAAAATAAAAAATAAAAACATTTATAATCCAAAAACAAAATAATAAAATTTAATAATAAAAAAAATTCACTTATTAATTAAAAAAATAATTCAATAATCATAATATCTCATTATTAATCAATTTATTATAATGATATATCTTGTTATTGAAAAGTTCTTTGTAAGTGATTGATGCATCATTATAATTCTCTGCAACATCAATATGACATCAATAATGGAGTCGAGCTAGTGATTAAAATTTACATTATCTATCGAGTTATAAATTTACCTACAAATTAGATTGATACATTCAACTATACCAAACAGAATTTATAATTTATAAGCACCCACCGTACCAAAGAATTATTAGGTGATTCCACCATTTACAAACACACACATCACACATAAGCACTCGATATACAATAATAAAGCTTAAAATGTAATTATGTTGTTAAAATTTTTTATATATAGAAAACATATTTTATCATTTAAAATTAATCTGAAACGGTCATTTAAACTACGGAGAATCTATGTGATAACTGATATTATGGATTCAATTTTTTATGAAAATATTGAAGAGTTCATTTGTAGCCACCAAGTGCAAACTAAGGAAAAACCATTTCAACTATTCACATAAATGGATTCTTTAGTTTTGGATTTATCTGTAAATTGCTCCACTTCTACAAGACGTGTGAAAACGTAAATTGCATCAAATGAACAGAAAGGCGGAAGCTTAAATATGCAAAGAGTGAGACATAGCCATACATTCATACTTCCAGTGTCGGTGAGCTTTTACTGAAACAAAATTCCTCCTACGCCTGTCGATCTATCAATATAAATATGAATCAAGTAAAGGCCAAGATCCATGATTAAATATAAATCCTCATTATATTTAAATTTATATGATTAAATATAGATTGTTATGTGAGTTATCTCGCAGATTTGCAAGTTCTTCTATGTTAAGAACAACTCCACGCCATATGTAGTGGATATGTTGAATTATCTCGTCAGATATGTGATTTCTTCTCTCTTATTCCACTAAATTGAACTGGATAAGCGACTTTATGGGCTGGATACGTGGATTATCTCCATGAATATGCTTGGATTTGTGATATATCACTCGATACACTAATTATCAAGCTATAAATACTGATATACGCTGATTATCATCGAATGATACGGTGGTCAACAGGCTTTACAGTTCACATAGAAAGATGGAAACTATACAGGAAATCCATAGTGATATAGGAAATTTGGTTAGTTTTTACTTTTCCACGGCCGAATTACTATACTGGAATTAGTAAAATTCAGAACCTAAAATCCTTTCAAATATACATTACCACATTCTGAGCAATCACTATCCAGCATGTATGGACAAGCGTCGCTGAAGCCAAATGGATATTTCACTGTTCTTAAACCACAGGTTCGCTTGCAAGGAAATTCATGAACATTTCCAGAAACAGGGATCCTGTGAAGAAATAGCACGAGAAAGACAAAAAGAAATTGCTGGAATTCTCTTTGATTTCATTTCATTAGTCTCGAAAACTCTCTCAACGTAGAAAATAACTGATGGAATAGCAAAGAGATTTCGGTTTTGTTCGATTCGACTCAGCTATTCCGTTTATCATTTCAATTTCTATAACTGATTTCTGTAACCGATTCGACTCAGCTATTTCGTTTATCATTTCAATTTCTATAACTGATTTCTGTAACCATTTCAATCCAACGGCAGAGAATGATTTAATCGTCTAAGATTTGATCGGACTGTGCAGACATGTCTACGATGGCATTTAGGTATGTTGTTTTCAGATAAGTACGACTTACGTCGTAAATATTATAGAGATTATAATTTTTTACATGAGAATTTGAAATCCAACTAAATTTCAAAATCTCTCTCCCCAGGAATTAAGATTTTATTTTTCCATTTAGATGCTTAGTAGAGAGTTTTGATATTATTAAAGGCACCAAAATCTTGGTTATGACACATGGCTCATTTTTCTAGAAAATGTGCTTTAGTTGATAGATTGAGGAGAATAAAATTATAAAGACTTACTTCCAAAATGAATTTCATTTGGAAATGAATTTCACTTACCAAATAAGTATTTTTTCTTTTTTAGTAAAATGTTTTCGATTTTCTTATAGCATTTATCTATAAGAACAAAAGTATAACTTACACCTAAACCTAATAAATCAAAGCCTACAAAGCTAGCAAATGCTGAAAAAAAATTAATAAATGGTAGAAAAATAATTTAGTTTTCATTTTAAATATAGAAATTAGATTTCTTTCTTATTCTAAAAATTATTGGTGTCATCAATACGTAAAAACACCATCAAATTATTTTTAATATTTTAATAATACAGAAGATTATAAAAAAACCACTAAGTTCTTTTTAATACTTTAATATAGAGGATTAATAAAAATGAAAGTTGAGAAAATAAATACAAAATGTCACTAAAAACATTTTAAATATATCTATTAAACATCTTAAATATATTTGACTCAAGTTTGGAGAAACACTATAATGCTCATTCAATTGACCTTGTGTCTTGTTTCCTTTGGACACATCTAGTTAACCTATTAATCCTTAGAGAAAAGTACCTATCCAAACCTCACATAGTTACACCTATATTTTAAATAAGTTTATAATAGTTTAAGGAGTACATCTTTTGGAAAATACTTATATTTTGAATAAATTTACAATTGCTCAAAGATCATATTTCTTGACATAGTTTTTTAATGGTTAGTCAAGATAAAGCTCATTTAATGGAGCTTGTTTTTTAAGACAATTTATAAATAGTCCTTATTTCATTTGGAAATTTTAGTATATATATAATATATATATTAGTTTTAATAATTAATTAATATAAAACACATTCAATCCTCTATTAATCTTTATATACTTAATCTATTAATACTCATAGAATAATATATGTCTAAACCTCACATAATGATGTATATCATTATTTATTGCATTAATCATCACCTAACAAAAATTTAATTCTTACAAATTCATATAAAGCATAACTCAGGGAAAAAAAAATAGTGGGTTTGTTATCACGTAAAAATAAATAAAAAAATCTAAACAAATCTTAACATACCATTAAATAGAAAACAATATAAATTATTAGAATATAAAATTAGATTTTAATAGATAAATAAAAATATTTTAGAATGTTATATACAATGGTTAGTCTAATTTTTTTATTTAAAAATAATATTTTAATATGATATTAAGTTAATAATTAACACATAATTTTTTATCTTTGAATCAAACTTGAAAAAATAAATAAATTAAATTTAAATAAATTAAATTAAATTTAAAAACTATATTAATAATAATCAAATCAAATAAAAGTAAAAAATATTATTAAAATCATTAAGTGTAAAGTTAAAATAAATAAATTAAATTTAAATAAATTAAATTAAATTTAAAAACTATATTAATAATAATCAAATCAAATAAAAGTAAAAAATATTATTAAAATCATTAAGTGTAAAGTTAAAATGATTTTTAAAATAAAATAAAATGATTTTTAAATTAATTTCATATAAAATGATTTTCCAAAAGCCAAGAATGATTATTAAAATAAAATAAAGTAAAAATAATAGATATTTAAAATAAGTAAAAATGATTTTTAAAATTAAAAATTAAAAATTAAAAAATTAAAATCAAATAAAAATAAAGAAAAAAAATTATTGAAGAAACCTAACCAGTGTTAATTTTCTATTCATTTATTTAGATCATTTGACTTCTTTCAATTTCTATGAATTCTCTAAAATTCCATATTGGTGATTGTAATTCATTTTATTTGTAATTTTTTTAAATCTGATATTTTTCAATTAAAAAATTATTCTAGAAAAAACTCTCAGATAAAATACCACATAATTTGTAAAAGACCAAACTTCCACACTAACTCTCGTACTATTTTTTTTTTTTAATTAAGAAATCATTTTTTAGAGGAACTATCAAACATATATAATATTGTATGAGATTAAACAACATAATTGGTAAAAGACCACACCTCCACACTTAACTCATAGACACACCATTGCAACTTACCAAAGATGCGATGAAGTGATGGTCGGTATTGGTGATGTGTAAGTATTTATTTATAGTCGGTGGAGGAAGATAAAAAAACTGAATTGTGTGAACAAGTGGAATGCTCCACTCAATCATTTGGGGAATAAATTAGTGGCCTCCGACTGTGTAGGTTTGGCCAACTTACCTGAATTGAAATAGAATTCCACAGTTATTTGTATTATTGCTGACATGGACAAGGAGAAGGCATTATTGATTGTATGACTACTGACATGGACAAGGAGAAGCATTATTGATGGCAACCCAATCATTGTATCTGTAGCATCCTCATCTTTTTGTAAATATCGAGTTTGCTTCATCGGACTGAGTGTGGCAATCGGTGTAGTCTCTGATTTGAAACAACCTTCTCGTGGCAATACGACTGTGAATGATATTACCAAATGTTGTTAACGCGGCAGAGGGCCCATACAACTCAAATTCAATGATTCGTGGGATCTAGTAGCAGATTCAAGAACACTTTCAAAATTGAGGATTGTCATCTTTCTACGTTGTTGTGTGGCATTACAAGTTGAATTGTCTTTTGCTGCACATGTGAATATGTTTGCAACAATTTTAATGCTTTGAAGAATCGATTTGAGTGGACCTGACAGTCTGTCATCCTCACTTTGCAAGTTGTCAAGGAATATATATTTTTTTCATTTGGTTGAGTGTCGGCCAGATCAGCTGAGTTTCAGGGAATATAAATTTAATTTTGGGAATACTTGAGGTAGTTGTTTTTGCAAGAAAAGCCTACAAACCATGCACAACGTTATCTCCAGAAATTTCCAGAGCAGGTATCATTCTACTCCCAGCATGATAGAGTCCTAGAGAACTTTGCATATCCTGACATCATTTCTCCATCTGAAACAAACCATAGGGTCCTCATATCCTACTGTGTTTATCATCACCTCACCTTGCACATGATAAACATCCGTGTTGGTCGGTTTAGCGTCCCCTCCATGGCACTCGTCACCCAAAGTAGACCATAAACCACAGCAAAAGTGACGCCATGGCCATACCCCTCTAGTTTGGGAAGCACCTCATGCCCATCCATTCATCATGCATAAGGTCAAGTTTACCATATAAGCTTACACCCTCTTCCTGGATGACCAGGTTGTATAAGAAAATCGAAAGCACACTACCATGCCTAGCATTTGGCCCACCATACCTCCACCAGCATAATCCCATCTACAACACTTTTTCATCTGCTTCATCAACCCCGCACATGAGACCAACCAATGGGACCCCCACCCCCAGCAAAACACCTTCCTCACACCATGAGTGAGCAAACACTTTCATGTTTTGGGGTACCCATCTCTATGTTTTGTACAAACCAAACTCCATTATTTTATTCTTTTGGTAAGTGTACAAAGACCACAAACAATGCACTTTGCCCCTCCACCCTCTCATTTCATCTTTTCTCCCATGGCAGTTGTCTCTAATCCCCCATGGTCGAAGTATTTCACCCCCACGCACTAGTCATCATGACATTCATAGCTGGTTTACACCCGTCCTGGAAGTCCTACTGACTCCAGAGATTTCCCCTTCAGAAATAACTATGACTGTCACCAAGCTGCTTAAGTATACTCCGATCTTGGGCCACTAAATTCCCAACACTAGTTTTGAGTCACCACTTGCCAACATGCCTATGTTAAACCCATCCAATCCAAGTCCCCGACCCCTCAGGTCGGCAACCCATCATCTGGTTGAGGCTTCCTTTTTGTCGACTTCAACACCTTCATTCCAAAAAGGAAGTGGTACCTTGGATCACCCCTCTCCATACAAGGGGCATCCTCGGGTGGCACTGTGGGGGACATCATTTTCCACAGATGTCATCGATCCTCCTAACATTCGACTATGACAAAATATTTCATGTCAAGATGGTATCATACCTTACAACCATTGCACTTTGATCAAATCCATCGAAGTCCCATGCCTCCATACGCGTCTCTGTCAACAATGCTTACACGAGAAGGTCCCAGCCAGCACCTATGCATACAATGCACAGCTATATGACATACCAGGTTACGCATATGGGTACCACATTCCACCTATTGTCAAATAAAAAATGCCCCTGATGGTGTCAGCAGTCGTTGTCAACAACCACCAGTATCACTACCATAGTAGTGGCACCGACAGAACATATATCTATCAATTTTGTTTAACTAGCCATAGCATCACGAGCATGGGACATGCCCATCTTGTTGAAATTTTGTACACATATTGTAAATTGTATTTGCTTGCAGGGATCCCTTAGACGCGGTCATTCTTGGAACCGGTGCAGGGTGTTTTCAACTCCAAAGCTTCACGCAGGTCTCCCTCTCTCTCTACGCATGATACATAAAAGAAACTATAATGTTTTTCAGCTATACAGTCCTTCCTATACCTCACACATTAGGGGGCAGCCGTTAACACTACAAAATTGTACAGAATAATATGACATTAATTAATGTCAAGCCAAAGGATTTACAGCGCAGGAAGACATTATGGAATCTAGAAAGTATTTAAAATCTCTAAGGTTTGGAGAAAATCAAATTTGAACTAGTCATAAAATGCTATTTGTGCGCATTATCCTTCGAGAAGAGCACCTTCTACATGCATTTTTTCCCGATAAGTGCGCATTCCTGAAAGTGGCATAATTTCGCTATCCAGGACCACGTAAAGAAAAGGACAAGTTACTCCTTACATGAAGCCACCTAAGGACAGCCACCAACGCCTCCTTGGACACTATGTGAGCACACAATGGAATATTTGGAGCACACAAAGGAATCATACCCCTCCCTAGGGTCACCATCCACATTGTACCAAAGGAGGGAAGGAGGATTTGAAATCCCCTATATAAAGCCACCATGAGATGAAGAATGGGTTATCACATTATTATGTTGGGCAGAATTGCTCAAGCAATACCAGCAGCGTGTGACTCGGAGCTGGAGATAGATGGGACTCGATTGTTGGCCATCCAACAATTTCATTCCAACACAGTAGAGAGAGAGAGGGAGACTGTGCTGCACACCGATGCAAGCTTGGAGAACAACATCCTTGCATCGAGACCTAGAACCATTGTCTAGGGGCCCTTTGGCAAGTGGGTAAAATTTCTTCTTTGTATCAAATGCTTAATAAGAGGGGCCTAGAGCCACCGTTTGCATTATTATCATCTGACTCTCTTCAATAGCTTCTGTATATTTGTTTTTTTAGTTTTAGTTTAATTTGAGTATACATTTGCATGCTATTTTCCTCTAGATTATATGCTTATGAACTCCACTTCTTTCTGCCTGTTACCTATAGTTTAAAGCGGAAAACCACACCCCTTAAACTAGTGTGATTTCGTACATACGTGCACCAAATCCATGACAACACTATCCAAACCTAACATAATTTTAATAATTAATTAATATAAAACACATTCAATACTATATTAATCCTTATATACTTAATCTATTAATACTCATAAAATAATATCTGTCTAAACCTCACATAATAATGTATACCATTATTTATTGCATTAATCATCACCTAACAAAAATTTAATTCTTACAAATTCATAGAAATTTAATTCTTACAAATTGATATAAAGCATAATTCAGAAAAAAAATTTAGTGCCTTTATGATCACCCCAAAGTAAATAAACAAAAATTTAATTCTTACAAATTCATATAAAGCATAATTAAAAAAAAAATTAGTGGGTTTATTATGAGGACAAAATAAATAAACAAATCTAAACAAACCTTAGCATACCATTAAATAGAAAACCATATAAGTTATTAGAATATAAAAATAGATTTTAATAGATAAATAATAATATTTTAGAATGTTATATATATGATGGTTAGTGTAATTTTTTTTGTTTAAAAATAATATTTTAATATTATATTAAGTTAATAATTAATACATAATTTTTTATCTTTGAATCAAACTTGAAAAAATAAATAAATAAATAATCAAATTCAATAAATTCAATTAAATTTAAAAATCATATTAATAATAATCCAATCAAATAAAAGTAAAAATATTATTAAAATCATTAAAAGTAAAGTTAAAATGAGTTTTAAATTAAATTCATATAAAATGATTTTCGAAAAGCCAAAAATAATTATTAAAAACAAATAAAGTAAAAATGATAGATATTTAAAATAAGTAAAAATGATTTTTAAAATCAAAAATATTATTAAAAAAAATTAAAATCAAATAAAAATAAAGAAAAAAAATTATTAAAAAAACTTAATAGGTGTTAATTTTCTATTCATTTATTTATATTATTTGACCTCTTTCCATTTCTATGACTTTTCTAAAATTCCATATTGGTGATTGTAATTCATACTATTTGTAATTGTAACTTCCTCTCCTAAAAAATTTACCTTAAAAAAAATAAAAATTACTCACCATATTAAATAGTAAAAACCCCTTGAATCATAATTACAATATCCAAAATACAATCTGTATGGAAACCTTCGATACACACATATCATTATTTATGATGCAGTTATTTAACTGTACAAGGAATAGGAAGAAGCATATAAATTATGGTTTGATCATTGTTATGAGTTACAACAAAATCATTGTTAATTCGTTGAGCAATTGAGAGTAATATTAATGTTCACAATAAACAATATATTGCATAATCCCTATGCATGACACATCTATCATATCTCGGGAATTCCAACAAGGGTTTGGAGCTTTGACATTAATCATCTGCAAGAGATTTTAAGTCGAATCTAATCAATTAACCCGGTTCTGATATGGCGTTTGAGGTAATTTAACCCAGTTATTGCATTAACACTCCACTTGGCGATTTTACTATGCATCCATGGTGTTTCTGTCAATACCCACCAATATTGTTTGTACCATGAATTACTCCAGAAGTCACAGTTGTATCGCATTGGATTCTGATTGCTTTTTTTTCGAGGGAAAACATGGGTAACACTACAGTCAAGCCGAGAGTGAAGGTTTATTTGTCATGCGCTCCAACGATTCCAGAGCTCAACTCCTTTTCAGTTAACACAGTGTCAAAACGCTTAAAAGGTTCGCCCCTCCACTTAGCTAGCTCTGCAGTTTTGTTATCATGCTCATCTATATATATTTATCGTTTTCTCTATTAGAAATGTTGTTCTCCAACACTTCTAACAAAACCTTATTATATGAATTTAGTTTTACAGAGATGATAAATATTGTGAGATCGAACTAGCTATGGAAGATGTAAAAAAGTCCTTATCATGCGAACTCCATAGGTATAGATGGCTTCAGTCCCTTTTTATTTTATTGCATAGTATTTAGTGTATTAAAGCATCGATTTTCTTCTCGGCGCTAATATGTTCTAATTCTCTGTTGTTTATCTTTTCACAGAGCGACCCATTTGGAAATATTTACCCTTCAATAGGTATTGAACTTTCCACAGGGGTTTTCAGGTTATTTATTTCTTAACTCGATTATATAATTCTATGTAACAATAGATTTTAACTCGTTCCTCTGCTTTTGGTTGAAGGTTCGACTCTAACCCTCCAACTACAATTGCAAGCTTTTGCTCAGGGTTAACACAGTCGCTTCGACCCCAACTAATATTACTTCCATGAACCTACAGGCACCTTAATGGCCCTTGATGAAAGGCCATTCCCTTACTTCTGCTTTGGATCTACGATATATTTAAGCAATCCTTTCTTATCAGAGGAATGTGGAAATGACGACGGTTGTAAACCCCTTCTATATTTTTCAAGCAACACTGAGATTTCTCCTTTGTATTACGATGTACGGTTTGAGTCGAATCTCTATTTTTGTTTAATGGGTTCAGAATTCTTTGATTCTAACCCTCAAACTCTTTGTAGTTATATTTGATAAAAATATAAATTATTACTGTGTGATTATATTTTCTTTACACTGACTGTATGTTTTGAATTTGTACAGGAACAATTATGGTCTAACTATGATGTATCTTTTCCCTTCGTCGTTTATGTTTACAAGGGATTCTTGTCATTTCTTGGCATAACTTTTTCCTGTATGCATTTATTTCTTAGAAAGAAATATCAGAGAAATGGTTCTGGGTTTTTCCTTTTTTAAGATAAGGATAGCTTTTAACGTTTGGCCCTTTAAAGAAATAATACTCATTGTTAGTTCTGTTACCAGTATTTCTTTGCTATCGTTATAAATATATGTCTAGTCTCTACTAAGTAATTATGCAAGCCAGTGCTCCTTTCATTACTTGATTTACAGTCTTGCGTTCTCTATACTCTTTATTGTTTTCGTAGGATTCTCCCTATGGTGCCCAGGCCACCGAAAGATTGAAGCCCGTGTTAGCTAGGGTTTCCAGCCATGAACGACGAGCTCCTATCTTGGGCTTGACCCTAGGACTAGGGTCAACAGTCTGTTGGCTTCATCCCTACCCTTCAATTGATTAAACTAGACGTGCAGTATCTTCTTGTTCATCATGCTTTAACAGTAAGGGTAAAATACACCAATAGTTTCCATATTAACAAAGAGATAATAGTAGTATAATACTCATTACTTTCACATTGTTCACACAGCCGTTCTATTACAGTCACCCTATTCAATAAAATATCTTTGTTATACATTTACTTTAATGAGGGTTTTAAACCCTTTTATCATTTCACACAATACAGGACTAAAAGCAGTGGATTCTGTCACATTATGATAATATTAACTTCTTCATATTTCGCTATTCAATTCCCATACTTAGATTAATAAATTATCTACAGACTTGGTTTCCTGTCTCAATCATTTGTAAATGAACAGAATAACCATATTCAAACTTTTATCTTTCAGCAATCTCGGCTGTGAAACTATAAAACAATTCCTTCTTATTAACATGTATAAAGAAATTCACTGTAATACTTATCTGGATTAAGTAGACTAAGTTGTGGTCCTCCCAACCATTCAAGGGAGGCAATTACGTCCTCCGCTTGCCCCCTAGCTCCAAAATCTGGACGGTGCCACGGGTTAGCTGTGGAATTTCTCTGTTGTGACCTCTGGATGGCCTATCCAGTCACCTTTAGAAATTTCTGGTTTTAACAAGGGTAGCTGTAAGCTATTTTCAACTGGTTCCCCAACTAGCTCTAGAAAATACTTTTCCCTTTTACCAAAAATTACAGAACCCCTACTCCTCCCCTGGGATTCAACTTTATCCTCAGAGGAGTAGGTAACTGTTTTCCAACTGCCCCCAACCACCTCCTATTCTTGGAAACCTTTTTACCAACAACTTAAAAGATTTTCTTTTCATTAACTAGTCCTCCTAATTTAATAATTTCAGCAAAATAATTTGTTTTTATATACAATAAAGTTTCAAGTCTTTTTTTTTGCCAAAAATTAAAATAAAAAATGTCTTTAACTAGTTAATACTAGTTAACTTTAATGAGGCTATGACAACTTCCCCCCATGGAAGTAACACCGTCCTCGGTGTTTCAGCCCAGCTCTGCAAAGAGCTCCGAGTAAGCTTGCCGCATAAATTTTTCGTCCTCCCAAGTAGCTTCATCCGGGCCAAAGTGCTTCCATTGCACTTTCACCTGGATAACTACTCGTTTGTGGAGTTCAATTTCTCTTCTACCAAGTATGCATTGCGACTCAACCAGAAACTCTCTGTCTGGTTCTACCTGAAAAACAAAACTGTTTTCAAGTCAGTATGCATCAATTATTCAGAAATTCAAGTTAGAAATTTTATCTTTCTCCTACCTGAATATTTTTTCAATGAATCACATGTTTTTCATCATGTACATATCACTTCAGCAAGGACACGTGAAATACATTATGAACCTGGATATGGCTAGGTAAGGCCACCCTATAGGCTACTGGTCCCACCCTTTCTAGTATTTGGAAGGGTCCACAATATCGGCGAGCCAATTTGGCACAAGAGGTCCATCTCATAGTATTTCTCTTGGGCTTAATTCTTACGTAAACATGGTCCCCTACCACAAATTCACGGTAAGACCTTTTCTTGTTTGCGTAAATCTTTTTTCGATCTTGTGTAGCCTTCAGAATCTGCGTTATTCTTTTTACCTCAGCTTCCATTTCAACCAACATTTCAGGTCCCAACAATAATTTTATCTCTGGACTACTCCAGTTTATAGGTGTTAGAAATTTCCTACCATATAATGCCTCAAAGGGACTCATTTTCAGGGATTCTTGATACCCGTTGTTATAGGCAAACTCAACAAGGTGCAAGTAATCCTCCCACTTGGTGGGCTGCTACATTACATACATGTGCAGCATGTCTTCCAATAATTGATTTACCCGCTCCGTTTTTCCATTAGTCTGAGGATAATAGGCGGTTTTGAAATGTATTTGTCTTCCCAGCCTAGAAAACAAGGTTTTCCATAATGCGGATGTGAACTTAACATCCCGATCTGAAATCACAGTCTTAGGTATGCCATGCAACCTAAATATTTCCTTCATAAATATATCTGCAATCTGTACTGTCTTGTAGGTAGACTGTACAGATATAAAATAGGCATATTTTCTTAATCTGTCTACCACTACCATGATTGAATCATTCTGCCTTTTTGTTCATGGTAAACCCGTGATGAAGTCTAAGGAGATAACCTCCCACTTCCACTCAGGAATGGGTATGGGCTGCAATAGCCCTGTAGGATGTTGATGCTCCACCTTAACCTGCTGACATTCCAAACATTTGCTTAGATCCTCTGCAATATTCTTATGCATACCTGGCCAATAATATACCTTTCTTATTGCAGTGAGCATCTTTTGATATTCTGGATGGCCAGCATAATTGTTGCAGTGGAATTCATTCAGGATTAACTCCTTAAGACCTTTACAAATATGCACATAGATTCTTCCACGAAAAGTCAACACCTGATCTTTGTTCTTTCCATACTCTGATGTCTTTCCTTGCTTCTTATCATCCTCCATTTGCTGCCACAAGAATTTATATTCTGGGTATTTCTATGCTTCTTCTTTTAACGAATCCAACAGTTGGTTTTCTAGTTGATTATAGTATAAGGTAGAAATACCGTGCAGTCTTTTGCTTAACGCATCTGCAACTCGATTTTCCTTCCCCTTAACATGTTGTATGTCCATGTCAAATTCACTCAAAAATGCATTCCATCTTGCCTGTCTAGAATTTAAATCTGCTTGCTTAAAATAATTAGTCGAGATGCTATGGTCTGTTTTAAGTACAAACCTCTTACCCAACAGGTAATGCCTCCACACCTGAAGAGCATACACCACAGCTATAAGCTCCAGATCATAAGAAGAATATTTTTGTTCATGATCTTTTAATTTTCTAGACTCGTAAGCTATCACTTTACCTTCTTGAGTTAGTATCGCTCCAACTCCTTCTTTGCTGGCATCAGTACAAACTTAATAATCTTTATCAGGGTTAGCTACCTTCAGAACCGGTGCTGTAGTCAAAATTTGTTTCAGATTTTCAAAGCTGCTCTGACATTCCTTTTTCCATTTGAAAAGCTTTCCCTTTTTCTGCAAAGAAGTAATAGGGAAAGAAATTTTAGAAAATCCTTCTATAAACCTTCTCTAATAACCAGCTAGACCCATAAATGATCTGATGTCAACCACATTCTGAGGTACTCACCATTCCATAATAGTTTTGATCTTTTCTGGATCAACAACTATTCCTTCAACTAATATAACATGTCCCAGATATTGGATTTATGTTTTAAAGAAATCGCACTTGCTAAACTTAACATAAAGTTGATGCTTTCTCAGCATTTCCAAAACTATCCTCAAATGTTCTTTATGTTCCCCCTTTCCTTTTGAATATATCAGTATGTCATCTATGAAAATAAGTACAAAGTTATCCAAATACTGATGAAAGATGCCATGCATCAACCTCATAAAGGTTGCTAGCGCATTTGTCAATCTGAAGGGCAGCACTACAAATTCATAATGACCATAACGAGTGTAGAAAGTTGTTTTGCAAATATCTTCATCTTTAATCCGAATATGATGATATACAGATCTTAAATCTATCTTAGAAAACACCTTTTCCCCTCTTACTTGATCAAATAAGTCATCGATTCTTGGTAAGGGGTATTTGTTCTTAACGGTTAGCTTATTAAGCTACCTGTAATCCATACACATGCGTAAGGTTCTGTCTTTCTTCTTAACAAATAGAACTAGTGCTCCCCATGGAGACACACTTGGGAAGATATAGCCTTTGTTTAACAATTCTTGTAGCTGTATCTTTAGTTCTGTTAGTTCTGGCATGCTCATTCTATAAGGAGCTCGTGACACTGGAGAGGCTCCTGGTAGCAACTCAATGGTAAAGTCAATATCCCTTTTAGGTGGCAAACCAAGAATATTTTCTGGAAATACATCCAAAAATTCATGTACTATAGGAATATCTTCCATTATAGGTGCCTTTTCCTTGGAGTCTGCATATCCTACTTGAATTGCATAAAATTGACACCCTTTTCTGATACACTTGCCCATTTGGGATGTTGTTATTAGGCGTAATTGCACAAGCTTTTTAATTCCTTGAATTTCTTTCCATGCGCCATCTTGCATTCTGAAGTAGATGATCTTTTCCTTGCAGTCCACTAGGGTCCAGTGTCTTTCCAACCAGCCCATACCCAATAACACATCATAAGACCCCAATGGTAAGATGTTTAAATCTACTTGTAACTGTTTTTCTACCACTTCCAGCACACAGTTAGGAACTTTTGCAGTTACCTTTCATTTTGCCCCGGTAGCTAACTGAACTAACCAAGAATTCTTAAGTTTTTTCTCTTTTAATTTGCATAATTCCACTATTTTAGGACTTACATAACTCAAAATTTCTCCAGGATCTACCAAAATTGAAACATGTTTAGTTAGTAAAGTACCCTCTAGTTCGATCATTATGGGCTGAAAATTAGCCTACCGATCTTCCAAGGCTGCATTGATGTGTGGTATGTTACACGCCACATCCCCTACTGTAGATCTCTCCTGCATATTTGCTACAGTTTCACTTTTATTTCGTTGTGGACAGTTTTTATAATAATGAGCCTCTCCATAACCCCAACATTGCAAAGGAGGTTTTGTGTTCTGTCCTTGCTCTGGCTTGCTAGATGCCTTCGTGGGCTTCTCTTCCCTTGGCCATTTAGTTCTTTGGTGATTTCTACCAAATTTCTTACTGATGGAGTTCCATGCTGCGCCTTTAGAATTTCCACTTTTACTGCTTTTAAAATTGGAATTATTTTTCTAGTTTTTCTTTGGCTACCAGCCTTTCCCTCCTTCACCTTTGGCCTTGGATTGCTGATAGCACATCCAGGCTTTACGGATGGCTTCATCCATGGTCTGAGGATTAACAAATTCTATCCGTTCTCGCATATGAGTAGGTAGACTACTCAGAAACCTCTGCACTTTGGCCTTTTCCTCTCGAATATAAGGAACATAGCGTAGCAGGGTAGTGAATTTAGTGACATAATCGTCCATGGTCATCTGCCCCAATTGTAAATCATGGAATTTCTTAGCCTTATCATCATAAAACCTTTCTGTCAAATACTTGTCTTTGAAATACTGCTGAAACAACTCCCAAGTAATGTCCTGTTCATCAATACTATGTACATTTTTCACTTCTTCCCACCATAGGGTGGCCTTTTCCTGTAACTGGTATATAGCCAATCTGGCCTTCAGATTGCTAGTATATTCATACACCTGGAAGTAGTTATTTATATTTATTAACCAGACTTCCGCCACCTCCTCGGCCTCACCATCAAAATTTGGTGGTTTAATTTTGCGAAACTCCCCCTGCAATTCCACTTTCTGTCTCTTATCGTTTTTCTAGTCAGACAAATTGCCCGACTCCACCTCATTATAATTCTTGTTTTTTCTTTTCTGGGAGGGACTCTTTTCAGCTCTGCCTGTAGTGTTGTTTCTATTTTTCTAATCTTCTTGTTCTTCTGATAATTCTTTTTCAGCACTGGGATGTCCCATCTCCTGATTTTGTTTATCTGATAAACTCTTTAAAATTTTCTATTGACCTTGAAATAATCGCTCATTATCCTTTTTGAGTCTTAAAATTTCCTCTTGTAATTGCTGCACTGTGTTAAGCAAAAAACCAATTTGGTGTTGTTGTTCTTCGAGCAACTGACTAGTCTTTTGATGGTGTTCTACACTCAATTAAACCCACATTTCCGGATTCATGAATGTTGGTGCTTGAGTTTCCTCTGGTTGTGATTGTGATGCTATAGCTCTTCTCATTGTCACTGGTTCTCTCTCTCTCTGTGCACTAATCACATACACAGCTTCACTGTTAGTAGACCCTTAGGGTTCCAGCGTAGCAACATAGCTGTGATACCACTTGTAACTTTCTCTGCTAAAAAATTTACCTTAATATATATATATATATATATATATATATATATATATATATATATATATATATATATATATATATATATATATATATATATATATATATATATATATTTACTCACCATATTAAATAGTAAAGACCCCTTGAATCATAAATACAATATCCAAAATACAATCTGGATGGAAACCTTCGATACATACATATCATTGTTTATGATGCAGTTATTTCACTGTACTATGAATAGGACGAAGCATATAAATTATGGTTTGATCATTTTTATGAGTTAACAAAAAATCACTGTTAATTCGTCGAGCAACTGAGAGTAATATTACTGTTCACAATAAAAAATATATTGCATAATCCCTACGCATGACACAGCTGTCATATCTCGGAAATTCCAACAAAGGTTTGGATCTTTGACATTAATCATCTACAAGATATTTTAAGTTGAATCTAATCAATTAACCCGGTTCTGATATGGCGTTTAAGGTAATTTAACCCGATTATTGAATTAACACTCCACTTAGCGATTTTACTATGCATCCGTGGTCTTTGTGTCAATACCCAACAATATTGTATGTACCGTGACTTACTCCACAAGTCACAACTGTATCGCATTGGATTCTGATTGCTTGATTTTTCGACGGAAAACCTGGGCAACACTGCAGTCGAGCTGAGAGTGAAGGTTTATTTGTCATGCGCTCCGACGATTCTAGAGCTCGGCTCCTTTTTGGTTAACACAGTCTCAAAACCCTTAAAAGGTTCGCCCCTCCACTTAGCTAGCTCTGCAATTTTGTTATCATGCTCAGCGATATATATTTATCTTTTTCTCTATTAGAAATGTTGTTCTCCAACGCTTCTAACAGAACCTTATTATATGAATTTAGTTTTACAGAGATGATAAATACTATGAGATCGAGCCAGCTATGGCGGATGCAAGAAATTCCTTATCATGTGAAATCCATAGGTATAGATGGCTTTAGTCCCTTTTTATTTTATTGCACAGTATTTAGTGTATTAAATCATCGATTTTATTCTCGGCACTAATATGTTCTAATTCTCTGTGGTTTATCTTTGCACAGAGCGACCCATTTGGAAAGATTTACCCTTCAACAGGTATTGAACTTTCCACGGGGGTTTTCAGGTTATTTATTTCTTAACTCGATTATATAATTCTATGTAACAATAGATGTTAACTCCTTCCACTGCTTTTGGTTGTAGGTTTGACTCTAACCCTCCACCTACAGTTGCAAGCTTTGGCTCAGGGTTAACACAGTCGCTTGGACACCAGCTAATATTACTTCCATGAACCTACAGGTACCTTAACGGCCCTTGATGAAAGGCCATTCCCTTACTTCTGCTCCGGATCTAGGATATATTTAAGCAATCATTTCTTATCAGAGGACTGTGGAAATGATGACGGTTGTAAACCCCTTTTATATTTTTCAAGCAACACTGAGATTTATCCTTTGTATTACGATGTAGAGTTTGAGTTGAATCTCTATTTTTGTTTAATGGGTTCAGAACGCTTTGATTCTAACCCTCAAACTCTTTTTATTTATATTTGATAAAAATATAAATTATCGTTGTGCGATTATATTTTCTCTATACCGACTGTATGTTTTGAATTTGTACAGGAACAATTATGGTTTAACTATGATGTATATTTTCCCTTCATCGTTTAAGTTTACAAGGGATTCTTGTCATTTCTCGGCATATCTTTGTCCTGCATGCATTTATTTCTTAGAAATAAATATTAGAGAAATGGTTCTTGGTTTTTCCTTTTTTAAGATAAGGATACCTTTTAACGTTTGGCCCTTTAAAGAAATAATACTCATTGTTAGCTCTGTTACCAGTATTTCTTTGCTATCATTATAAATATATGTCTAGTCTCTACTAAGTAATTATCAAAGCCAACGCTCCTTTCATTACTTGATTTACAGTCTTGCGTTCTCTATACTTTTTATTGTTTTCGTAGGATTCTCCCTATGGTGCTCGGGCCACCGAAAGATTGAAGCCCGTGTTAGCTAGGGTTGCTAGCCACGGACGATGAACTCCTGTCTTGGGCTTGACCCTAGGACTAGGGTCAACAGTCTGTTGGCTTCATCCCTACCCTTCAGTTGATTAAACTAGACGTGCAGTATCTTCTTGTTCATCATGCTTTAATAGTAAGGGTAAATTATGCCAATAATTTCCATATTAACAAAGAGATAATAGTAGTATAATACTTGTTACTTTCACATTCTTCACACAGTCGTTCTATTATAGTCACCCTATTTAATAAATTATCTTTGTTATACATTTACTTTAATGAGGGTTTTAAACCCTTTTATCATTTCACACAGTATAGGACTGAAAGCAGTGGATTCTGTTGCATTATGATAATATTAACTTCTTCATATTTCGCTATTCAATTCCCATACTCATATTAATAAATTATCTACAGACTTGGTTTCCTGTCTCAATATTTTGTAAATGAACAAAATAACAATATTCAAACTTTCATCTTTCAACAATCTCAGCTGTGAAACTGTAAAAAAATTCCTGCTTTTAACCTTTATAAAGAAATTCACTGTAATACTTATCTGGATTAAGTAGACTAAGTTGTGGTCCTCCCAACCATTCAAGGGAGGAAATTACGTCCTCCGCTTTCCCCCTAGCTCTAGAATCTGGACGGTGCCACGAGTTAACAGTGGAGTTTCTCTGTTGTGACCTCTGGATGGCCTATCCAGTCGCCTTCAGAAATTTATGGTTTTAACAAGGGTAGTTGTAAGCTTTTTTCAACTGGTTCCCGAACCATCTTGGCGACATAGTAGAGGATGCCACACAAGAAATAGCCTCGCTTGAACAGCCCACAAAGGAAGAAATTATGGACATCATGCAGGAAGTTGAGATTGTTATACATTCGTCGACTTTTGTCAATGAAGAACAAGGGAGTGAAATTGCGGACATAGGAATGGCAAGTGATGTTGTTTTGCAAGAAATATCATCACCTACCCAAACATATATGAATGTTGATATAGGTGGGGGTTCTACACAAGAACCACCCCCAATTCATCTAAAACAGGAGGAGTTAGCCTGCGAAATCAATGTTGGCCCTCAAGAAATTGTATCGATTGTGGAAAAAGAGGCGATTCATGAGGAACAGGAAGGTAGAGAAGTAATGAACCAAGAGGTTGATACTGTCCTACAAGAACTAGTATCGACCTGAGAATAAGAAATGGTGAGCAAGGAGCGAGAGGAAAGAAGGGAAGTAAGGCACGGAATTGATGTTCCTACACAAGAACCAGCATCAACCTTGGTTGAGGTAGTAATGCGTGAAGTTATGGCTCAAACCGTAATGAAGGTGATGAGTCTGTCCCTCGTTCTCCATTCCAATCCCTGATGCCTAGAGGGGCGATGAGATTCCACTCGCCCAAATGATTAATGGAGGAAGTAGTTGTTCCTCCAGTGCTTAAATTTGTCGACACGACCAAGATTGGCCCAGGAACTACCAAACCAGAGCACTTAGAGGCTCGCAAAGAAGATAGAGTTCCTATGGAAACGCCGAAACACAGAGTGGTCAATGAAATTGTCGACCAAATGGCAGAAGTTCCGGAGGGAACATAGAGGAAGAAGCCCCTAAAGATAGGGAACCCAGCCATAAGGGCTTAACAAGAGAATCCACTGAGAATACCGGTAGCATTCCACCGCCTCCTGAGCTTGTCATAGGCCCATAAACTGAATTTATTTTTAAATAGAAATGGGTTGATCAGTGTGAGAAAAGAAGTTTACCTCTCAAGAAGAGGTATCAGCTGCAGTTCAGTTAAACCATGAGACTAAAATGGAAGGTTCAGGATTTGAAAAGGCAAGTTTCCCTGCTGAAAAAGAAGGTAAAAATCTATAAATGGAGGGTAGCAAAGCCGAAAATCGAGGTCTCCTCTATAGCTACCTAGACCGACCCGATTGAACAGTTGTTTGAAGGCCGAGAATTTTTATTGGCCACTGAGATCCAAAAGTGGCAGTCTGCTATGAGTGACCATAAGAAGGAAACAACTCAGGTTCAAGAATAGGCTTGCAGATTCGTCACAGGGTACATGGATCATTTATACAAAGTGTGACTGAAGCAGGCTAAACAGGAGGTGAGAATAGAAGAATTGGAAGAACAAGTGCAGTTGCTGCGAACAGATAAGGAGAAGATGTTCTACCAGGGAGAGAAATGGCTGAAGAGTATGACCTCACACAGCTTCATACCAATCATAACCAGTCCGATCAGGATCTAAGGAGACGACAAGCTGCATGAGGACATATACATAGACCAATTGGGGGGAGATGTTGGGTACCAGATTTGTATACTTTCCTCTCCCATTTTACCCTATATTTCTATCTCTTTGTGCCATTATTACTCTTAAATGCATGAGGTAAAATCCTTTTCCTTATATTTCATAGGATATTTTATTAATGAAGTAATTGGCATGGAGGTTTTACCTTTTTACATATTAACTCTAATATTTTTATAGATTTGGCCAAAACATGAGTGTTGCAGCCGTGACTCGAGGAACAACCCATCATCTCCAACATTTTCCTCATTTGTTGCTACTACGTAACATAATTTTTGTACCAACACCATTTCAGGCCTTTTTACAGTTTCATTCTGGGCAACGAGGTTGTCATTGTAACAAAATTTATTTTTGTAATTATGGAGTTGCTAAGGGGAATCGAGGGTTCCAGGACATTTTTATAAAGAGGCTTGTAGGCTGTGAATCGAGGTTAATCCCTTTTACATATAGATCTTGTAACAAATCTCTTTTATCATTAATTGAATGCACAACATCTTATTGTTTCTTCTGTAACTTGTGAGATTACTGCAGCCCTAATCAGAGAGTTGGGCCCACTCTTCTGATCAGGTGCTTCGTTTTCCTTTTTTTTTCATTGTTTGCATTTTAGTGTGATTTCCTAACTGTTGCTACAATTTACTTCTTAATTGCTGTGAATGTCCTTTAATTTTCGTAGTTTATTTAATTGTTGCTACAGTGGTCTGTGTGTTATGGACTTAAACCTGTGATGTATAGTAGGTCATGTGCTTGTATCTGCATATACTTTGCGATTAGTCTTGAAATAACTAGCATCCTTGAGCTGATAATTTATGACATGGAAAAAGGGTTGATTTTTGTTCATATCTAGACAACAACAATCTCCAACCTGAAAATCCTTAAATACATTGTTCTCATATGCATAACTCTTCTACCCATCTTGTGATTTCTTTAAATCACTCTTAGTAACCTCCATATCATATTCCATTTCTACCCAAATTTCTGGTCTAATCAACACCCTATTCACTTAATCACTCCAACTAAGAGAATTATTACAAATCTACTCGTAAAGAACCTCAAATGGAATAATCTTCAAGGACTCCTAATACCCATGTTTATATGCAAACTCAACCAATGGAAGACACTCCTCCCAATTCCTTTGCTCATGCATGATGTACATCCTAAACATGTCCTCGAGAATCATGGTAACCCTCTTTGTCTATCCATATGTATATGGATGATAAGATGTACTGAAATCCAACTCTGTCCCCAAGCCCACAAACAACTCCATCCAAAGCATGGAAGTGAACTTGACATCTCTTCCTACTATGATCTTATTGGGAACACGATGCCACATAACTATCCTTGATGAAGATCTAATCTACCTCACTAGTAGAATTCATAGACTTAACTCCAATGAAGTGAGGTACCTTTCTTAACCTGCCAACCGCAACCATGATGGAATCATGCTACTTCGATGTTTTAGGTAAACCTATAATGAGTTCCATGGAAATGACATCCCTTTTCCACTTTTGAATCCAATCGACTATAGTAAACCACTCAAATGCTTACACTCTGCTTTTACCTGATGACTGTCCAAACATCTAGCAAAAAACTCAACCACCTCTTTCTTCAAGGTCGGCCAATAATTGAGTTTCATAACTACTATCAATGCATTCTGATATCCTAGGTGAATTGAATATGGATTAACATGAAAATACCTCAAGATAATATTTTTGATCTCACTATCATATAATACATAAATCATGTTCCTAGATCTAACTAATCCATCTATTGTGATATAGTACTCGTCATCCCTATCACCTTCACCTTGCAACTATAACCTATTCCTGAGCTACTAATTTTCCTGCCTGCAAGATCCACTCCTGTGATTCTATCCCATAATAACTCACTTTTATATTCAATCAATGTCTATAATAACTATGTGATCATTAGCATAGAGGACTGCACAATCACTATGACTAAGAGTTGCGCAATCACTATCACTAGAAACTTGAAACTCACTGATACCAAGAGCTACATAATCACTACTGACAGAGAGTGTGTAACATTGTCTTTGTGAAGTCTTCTTACCTTATCTCAGGATGTTTTCTTGTGAAGAAATCAATATGTACGGATGTGAAAGCATGTAGATTGACACTTGGAACTCTTGAAGGAATCCTTGAGAACCTAGACAACACGACTAATCATGATCTTGATGGCTTGATGGTATCATCGTAAGGAGGCTCCAAAATTTAAAGGTAGGAAAAAATTGAAGGGTGTTGTAGTAGCGACAACATGTCCATTGATTTAAATAAATTCCCCTTGAATCCATGAAGTATGGTCCATTTATGAATATTATATCACAGTATTCCTTGGACTACAATTAAAAGGTAAAATATCCTTTACCAAAAAATCAAACTGAAATTTGAACTTGAATTGTTGGAGTCCAATTGCACTTTATCCACTTTTGCACAGTTTTGGAAAAGGAATGAGTCCCGTGAATTGTTCAACTAATCCTTTCTCCGTAAGAGAGATATTATTTGTGGGGGGTTGTGGGAGGAAAATCTATCTCAAGAATTGAATCTAGCCTCTTGACGAACTTGGATACTGAAGAATGTTCTCATGGAGTTCTAATAAAAGTGATGAGGCTCAATAAAGTTAAAGGAAATGGATCGGGAGGAGGGAGAGGAGGAGGGAATTCCCCACCCCTAACAGTGGTCTCTATAGGAGTCATCAAGCGATTATAAATCAAAGTGTGAGGTCACATATCAATGTTGCGGAGCTACATAACACACTGCTACATGTAAAAACCAATACTCATAATATACTTTATGAAATGGTGATGCAAGGTATCGAACCTCATACCTCTTCAAAGAAAAGTGAACACTATACCATGTGAGCTACATTTCTAGTCCAAATCCTAGTGATATTGTTCCATAGGTAGGTAGATCATTTTTCAAAGTTCTCAAGGCTCAATTTCATTAGAAATAAATAAGAGAATAAAATATTCACTCAAAACTTGTGAAGTGAGGATGGTATATGTCCAGCTCCACTCAAACCAATTCTCAAAGGAATTCAACTTGTCACAAACATATCCACATGTGTATCAAATGACAATTCAACTTGTAATTCCTTCCACAATCCACAAGTGCAACAAATGACCATTCAACCTGTAATAACATTGTCAAATTAGTTAGGAAGATAATGACAATATATTGATGAAAATTCAACTTGTAATTATATTGGCAGCATAGAAAAATGACAACAATATGTATCCTCAACGACATAGATACATCTTCACTCAATATCTACCAAACATTGAGAGGGTTCAAATATCTCAAAATGCAAAACCCTTTTCGAGGAAAGAATTGTAACATGAAAGAATTGTTTCCTCTTGATGATTGGTAATTCCGTAGTTAAAATAAATCCATGTTTTTTCTTAATAATTTTATTTATATTTCTATAAATTTCACATGTCTCTATAAAAATATTATTATTTTTACATTGATTAAAATCTAGTTACATATATAGACTTGGAATGTGTATGTGTGTCTACACACACACACACACACACACATAATCCCCTCTATATGTGTGTGTGTGCATGTTTTTCTCTCTCTATATATATATAACGAGAAGAGGGGAAAGGGTTTATATGTTTATTGATAAAATTTAAATATGAAGTTATAAAATATAATAATTATAATTATGAATAATTATTTAAATGATTGTTTCCTCTTGATGATTGGTAATTCCATAGTTAAAATAAATCCATGTTGTTTCTTAATAATTTTATTTATATTTATATAAATTTCACATATATCTATACAAATATTTGTATTTTTACTTTGATTAAAATATCATTACATATATAGACTTGGCATTTAAGGGTTGGTGTGACCCAACTTGGTGCGGCTGATTTTGACAACTTAGATTTCCCTAAGTAGTGACTAAGTTATAGTTAGATCATAGATCTAGAATACATACACACACACACACACACACATATATATATATATATATATATATATATATATATGTGTGTGTGTGTGTGTGTGTGTGTGTGTGATTCCTAAGATGAATGGTCCACCTAACCTATGGCTTGAGTAGTCACTACTTAGGGCAATCTAAGTTGTCAAAATCAGCCGCACCAAGTTGGGTCACACCGACCCTTAGTATGGATGGATTTTTTCCCACGAAGTTTCGAAGTGCTGATCTTTACAACATGGATTGCCTTTACAAAACACATTGTCACTATTTTTTATATGCCCAATGGGAAAATTATTGATATCCTTATTAGTATATGCCCAGGAAGAAGTTTAGAAATCTATTTTCCTATTTATCACTATTAGTTTAACATTGACTAATGCAAGTTATAGTTTATAACTTTGAAAAACAAATATTTATTTTTCAATATTATTGCAAAATGTAATTTTGAAACATTTGATTGGATCATAACTTTTAAGGTCTTATTGTATACTTTGTTCCATATGTATAATTACCACATATATTTTTACCATAATTTTTGGATGTATTTGCAATATTTATGCCATGTTTTTTAAATATTTGTGAAATGATTTTTTATTTTTAAGATTTGTAGGAAAACACCTAAAATTAAAATCCTTGAAAATAGCGCATACTCTTTAAATAACCTATTTACCTTATTTGCATAAAAAATGAATAGGAACAAGATGGAAATAAATATAGCTACCCTAAGCTATTGCCTACCATCATTTATGTTTCCTTTAAATATTTAACATATAACAGAAAACATGTGAATGTGAAAACTTATTAGTGGTACCCACCAAAAATTTGTACAAGTCATTATCACTTATTAGGCAATTAAATTTTCCACTTCATATATCAATTTGCAAATTTTCTGAAAACATAATTTCCACTTAAGTGGCAAGACTATGCTCCCTTGCAACACTTGTTAATTATATTTTTTGAAATGCCATACTTAACAATGCGAACTAGTATTATTTAGATTTATTTTAATGTGATATATATATATATATATATAAACAAAATTATATTGTAATAAATTGAATTGAAGTGTATTTTTTTAATTACTTTTTAATTGATTCCATATTATGTTACACTACCCATGGTATTACCATTAGATTATTACTTTGTTTTTGACAAAAAAAATTGCAGCTTCTCCATAGTTTAACATTAAGGATTGAATTTTATTATTTTTATTAATATTTAAAGTTATTTATCTACAATGTGATTGGTTCAAGTAGTAATTGTTGTTATTGTAGTGTTTGCAGAATACAATTTCATGTGGATAACTGTAATTTTTGGATGAATTTGCAATATTTATGCCATGATTTTTAGATACTTTATATTTTTAATTCTTAAGCTTCATCTAAAAGCACCAAAAATTAAAATTATTTTCTACCCATCATAATTTAAGCATGTATTTCCATAGAAGATGGATAGGAATTAGCTGTAAATAATTACCCATCATAATTTAAGCATGTATTTATATACAAAATAGATAGGAATAAGATTATAAATAAATACACTTATAGGGGTTGCTACTGCCCACTAATATTTATGTTTTCTTCAAAACTTTAAAAGTAGGGGTAAAAATGTAAATGTAAACACTCAATAAGTAGGAGTAACAATGTAAATGTGTAAATTCAATAATTCGCAATAAAAATGTAAATGTGTAGACTCAATAATTAGCAGTAAAAATGTAAATGTAGTTTTTTAGTGGTTACAACCCACCAAAATTTATGTAAGTATTTTCCCCTTAGTAGACAATTAATTTTCAAAATTCATATATCAATTTGAAATTTTTTTGATAGCATAATTCCACATAAATGACATGGTCTATGTTTCCTTGCAACACTTGTTATTAGTCATTTTTTATGCAAATATTTGCTTAATGCATAACTAGAAATTGCACCACATGTTGCAAAGGAAACACCGTAAGGTTGTGGTATAGGAAATAATAGCATATAAGAAAGAAGAGGTTGTAGGAACTTTCTCGTCTCTAGCTTATCCTCCAGAATAAGGTGTGGAGAATTATGTTTACTGGACCTCAAATCAAAATATCCATATTGGGTAATTTATGTGGAACAACTTCTTTATTATTAATTGCATGTAAGATGTGTTTTTTCATAATGGATGTGACACTTTGGCCAAAGTAATCAAGACCTCTATATGACGAAATCTACATGTTTATTTTATTTTTTTCTGCATGAAGGATGCACTTGGTTTTTATGACCATGGAAATGCCATAAGGTTGTGGTATAGGAAAGAATATAATATAATAAAGAAGAGGTAGTAGGAAATTTCTAGGCTCCAACTAATCCTCCTGAATAAGGGGTGGGGAATTATGTTTACTGGACCTCAAATCAAAATACCCTTATTGGGTAATTGATGTGGAACAACTTATTTGTTATTAATTTCATTTAAGATGTGTTTTTTCATAATGGATGAGACATTTTGGCCAAAGTACTCAAGACCTCTATATGATGAAATCTGCATGTTTATTTTTTTTTTCTGCATGAAGGATGCACTTGGTTTTTGTGACCAAGTTGGGCAGACTTCACCCTTCCACATAATTATTTGCTTACTTCACCTGTCATTTGAACATAGAGCATAGATTTCTATTAATCTTCAATTTTAAGGATAAGAGACATTTGGGCCCTTTTTAACCCTTGGGGATGATTAATTAATCTCATTTCTGATAATTTATATTAATAAATTATCTACAATCATATTTCCATAATTCCTCTTTGAACGACCAATATTCCACTTCTTTGGAACTTTTCACCTCAGTAAAAATAACAAACATCATGAAGACCCAAAATTAAGAAGGAAAAATCAACTCATAATCAGGAAATCTAGCGACTTCTTTAAGGATCATAATTCAAGACTTTAGTGTTTGTTAAAGATCATTTATTTTTCCATCAAATAAAAAGAAACAATAAAATTGTGTAGTGACAAGAATGAGAACAAATTTTAGATGTAATAACTCCCTTCCCTAGTGATAGTACATTTTTGTTTTGAAATAAAATTATTTTCTCGATATTTTAAATAATAGATTCCTCCCCAAGTGACCCTTTAGAGATACCTTCTGATTGCAATAGGTAAGTGTCTTTTGTCTAGTATTTTCTAAGTCATTGCATTTAAGGGCACAGGTAAAGAGACTACTAGACAAAAAAGAGCAGAGTGACTGAATGTCAAATGAAAATAACATTGAGGAATCTCTTATTATTTTCTCATGTGGGCCTTCTTCAATTGATGAGGTAGTAGGAACTTTCTCCTCCAGAATAAGCAGTGGAGAATTTTAGCCCTTGCTTGATTCAGTGAGATAATGTAGCTCATCTGGATTCTAAAATCCTCGAGTAACCCATTTTCTGAGGAGTCCTCTTCTGTTTTTAATTCTGCTATCTGGTCCTCCATAGCCTTGTCAACGTCGTTTCCTTCAAAAGAATCATAAATTCTTGATAAGTATCCATTGTCTTGCTTTTCTTCTTCCATATACTTCAGATCTAAATGAGTGGAGAATTATGTTGAGTGAAGTACTACTCATGTAAATTTGACTCCTCCTTACAATTGGAATGTTTTTCTTCCCATAACTCTATCTTGGGTTATAATTCTAGCTTTCTCTCGTTTATGAATAAATTGTCTCTATATAACTATTGTCTGTCTCTTTTTGAGCACTTGCTTGAATTAGTGAGATAACGTAGCTCACCCGGATTCCAAAATGCTTGAGTAACCCATTTTCTGAAGAGTCATATTTTGATTTTAATTCTGCTATTTGGTCCTCCATAGCCTTGTCAATGTCATTTCCTTCTAAAGAATCATACATTCTTGATAAGTATACATGGCCTACTTTCTTCTTCCATATACTTCAGATCTAAATGAATGGAACATGATATAAGCTTTGCGACATTTTCCAAATTCCAATATTTTTCATTGCACTTCTCATGTGTATCAGGGAAAATGGATTCCATACATTCAACATTATACCTTTTTAGGGCTTGTTGCAAGGTTGGAAGCTTCTCTTCACCGCATGTCTACTTTCTTGTGTATCCTTGACTTCGATACAGACAATTGTTACAGACCCCTTTAAAGGTAAATTTAGCGTTATTTAAGAAATGAGAATTATGAACATTCATCATTATTGCTCAAGATAAATCATGTCCTCTAAATAATTTGGAAATTTAAAAAATATCGCATAAAAAAAAACATGTATTTTTGGAATAATAAAATAGTTGTAAAAAAAATAAAACAGAACAAGAAAAACTACGTATATTTGGATGTATGAAAATTTAGATACATTTTATTAAGTAAAATTTTAAAATAATAATGGTTATAAACATTTAAAAATAATTTTATTAAATAATTAGTTTAGATCCAGAGTTAAGATTGATTTAGGCCATCTTAGTTCCCCCCTATAAAGATACTACATTCCACATGAATACCATGGGTCAATACCATGAGCTGTATTTATAGTTTATCGTTATTTTATTGATTATTTTTATTTTTTATTGTATTTTGACCTAGTTAAAATGTTCATTACATTATTTCAATTTTTTTATTTAATTTACTTTTATTTTTATATTTTGTAATTTGACATAGTCAAAATGTTAAACATGACATTACAACCTTTCTATCATACTTTGTTGGAGAGCATAGTAGCACAAAAATGTAATATTTAAATATATAAATAGTTATTTTCCATTTTTTTATATTTTTTTTATCCATGTAATATAAATTAATTGGTTTTTGTGGAGTTTAATTTTCTGATATAAATTTTATTATAAATAAAAAATTTATGCTTATGTATCCAAAAATTTAATGTTTATGTATTTTTTGAAAGTTCGTCTTGTTTTTGTTTTTATTAAGATTTTCTTTCGTTGGAATATTTGAATTTGATTGTGTATCATGGTAATTAATTTTTTTTCGAGGGTGTATCATGGTAATTCTGATAAAATTAATTGTATTTTATAATTTGTGGAAAAAACCTAGATGAGATCATAATGAAAAATAAATGTTTGCATATAAAAAATATTATTGAATTGCCCATCCTGTTCCTTCCATAGTCTTTCAAAACATCAAGACACAATAGAATGAAAAAGACACTAACTTATAAAATAAAATAAAATCATTTATAAAAAAAATTAATTTTATAAATTTCAATTATCTTTTATTTATTATTAATTTAACTAAATTATTAAAATATTTTATTATGATATATATATATATATATATATATATATATATATATATATATATATATTGGGACACTTTAAATATAAATTAAAAAATTGTTTATGGTATCTTATAAGTTAGTTAGAAAATATCGCTATCATTTAACTAAATATTACGGTATAAATCGGTATAAATTTATATAGATGGATAACGCATCACAGTTTCGTCTAACATTAGATTCAAACTGTGGGTCTAATTTCTGCCGAAAAAACCTAATGAAATCCAATCTTAAATTAGCGCTATGGATTCATAAGATTGGAGCTGCAGTAACTATATGCACGGTCAAAAGACATCACAACATTGCTTGAGGATTCATAAGATTGGAGCTGTGCGGTAACTATATGCACGGTCAAAAGACATCACAACATTGCTTGAGCATAAAACATGCAGGTACAATCCAGTTACAAACTTGTTAGATGTTTGACTTGCTTCCTCGCCCTAACGTCTCTCGTAAGCTATCACAGCATTGCTTGAGCCTCAAACTTGCAATTATAATCTAATTATAATCTTAATACATGTTTGACTATTTCACGTTTGCACAGCATGACCGCTGGGGAATATTATCGAATATCCACCCTCGATAATGTAAAGATTTGAGATTCCTAACCTAAATTCCAATATATACACACCTCCGGCTCAGTTAAAAAACAAAACCCTGTTACTGCATGAAAATGATTGAATTAATATCTAGCAACAAGGTCTGACATAAGACTTGGTTAGACATGCCAGAAAATTTAAAGCTATAGAAAGAACATGCAATTTTTTTAGATTTGATCCCAAGAATTTTGAACTAAAAGTTAATTTGACGTTAATAATTTCAATAAAGATGAAATGATTAGGTCAATTGTGGTTCTTTGGGAGCTCAGTATTGAGAATATAATATATACTTAAAACCTCTAAAATATTTGAGCATTCTTCATTGTAAGGTGCCAAGCTCCCTAAATCGTTAACTAGTTTGATTACTTCAAGCCAAATGTAATTATAGACATTGTCATATTTGCATATTCTTCATTATAATGTGTTCACTGGCTTGATTAACTTTTTAGACCAGATAAGTGAAAGATAATAATGGAGATACCATTAATTTATTTTCTTGTTTGAAAATATTGAAGTATATGTATTTTATTTTGTAATTATTTTTCATCTCCTCTTATTAGTCCCCGCCGCCTGCGGCATGGCAGGGACTATTGTAATCGAAATTTTTTTTTAGCATTAGTTCCCATTGTAATTAACCTAAACTTTTTAAGTGCATGCAGTTTATAGACCGTTTAACAACCAATCAAATTGTCGAAATAATTTGAAAGCCAATAAGATAAATGTTCATCTTATTTTGCCTCTTCTCGAGGCGCACATACTATTCTTTAGATCTATTCATAATACTTTTAATAAATTTCATTCATATCAGCTAACTCTTTCCATCTCATTGCGAACTACAAACTAATGCTAGCATTACTTGGAAAATATTAAATGCTTCACTATTTTATCGCCCATCCCTTTATATTATGTCTATTATTTTGAACTGTCATCTTTGGGTAACATCACTGAGCGCTTATTATTTTTCTTGTATCTTACTTTGATTAATAAGAAAACGTTTATATGAAAGCCAGTAGCATGACAATGCACAAGATGCAAAGTGGCGAGCATAGATTACGCATGCAGCGAGTATAGATTACGCAAGGATACAAGTGGCGTAGTCAAGGATACAAGTGGCGTAGTCAAGGCCTCCCCTGTTGAGTCTATCCTGTTGAGCTCATTTTTTAACCATTCAGAACCAATTTTCTGCAATCGGTACCTTCAGCGAAAGCACATGGCAGAGCTGTGAACCTGAGCTTGTGAAACGCCTACTGCCGCCAGCTGTTAAGAGGACGCCACTCTGAGATTTTACCTCTACTGCAAGGTTTGTGTTAAAATTTCATGAATCCCCATGGCAGTGAATGTGAGATTGTAGATCTAGAATTCTATGTTTAAAAGCGTTGGATCTAGAATTCTATGTTTAAAAGCGTCAGATGTTTATAAACATGAAGGAAATTTCACGTGCTATATCTCTTTTTGGCACTTTGATGGCCATTTCCATGCATGCCATTACTATCTCAATTTCTAATGTAATATGAAGGATAGAACAAAGAAAATGCTAGCTCACCTCTGAGACTACTGGTTAGTTTTGTTGGTCTGTAGACCTTTGCATTTCATTTTGTCCTTCACTGTTTCCCCCTTGCTCTAACATATAACTGCTCAGTTTTTTAATGAACAATAGAAAGTCTGACAAATCTCTTAGTATTACATGAAATCAAAATATAAAAACACAACAGAGACAAATGGAATATCGATACCTGAAAGCCGGAGAGTGCTTCAACATCAGAACTGTGTGCTATATCTCTTTTCGGCACTTTGATTTCCATTTCCATGCCATCTGGTAAAATTCCTTTAAACACTTCATTGGTTCTTCCTTCTATTTTATTACTGAAGCCCTCGTTGTATTTTTCAATCTCCTTCAATGTGTATTCCTTTCTATCTGCATTTTAAACCACAAAATAGAAAATAGATGAATCGTTTCTTTAAAACCTAACATCGTTAGTGAAGCGCGCACTGTCCTGTACAAACTGTCTCAGTTTCTAATGATTTTCATCAGCATCATTAGAACCGGCAGCAGCATTCCCAGCAGGCCAAGCAGAACAATCAACTCTATTTTTTATTCCTTTCCTCCATGTGTCGAGCAGCATAACCGGCTCTGACACCTGCGAAGCCAGAGGGACAAGCGTCGATTACAAAGCTTCATAAAGAAAATAACCCAATTAATTTACACGTCATATACTTTTATTTTTCGATTACTTTTCAAACTGTAAAATATTAAAAAAAAATAGTTAAAAAAAGAACCCAAAACAACAATTATCCAAAATCAGCACTCTTAGTTCATAAATACATAGCAGCAGCAATCAATCATATTACGATGATTCTCCCCGAACATGATTTTGATTTTTTAATAGTTGGAAAGCGACCAACAGTGGACTGTGGTCTCGGCCTCTACAAAACCATTACGCGAGATAAGGCATCGCCTTTTGTTCTGAGAAGTGATGATCTAGTTAATGTTTTCATTATGTTAAGACCAAATGAAATCTAACAGTAAACGAATTCTAAAAACGCTGACATGAACAAATGAGACACTTAATAATTTAGTTATTTTAAGCAAGCAATAAAATTACGTCAACTTCAACATCTTTCGAGCAACAAACTTATTCCAGCGCAAGGCAGGGACTAGCTGCCTTGCAGCCACCCTTGTTTTAATTATAAACCAAACCAAAAAAATAGAGAGCAAAGTTCTTTAGACAGTTAAATTTAACCATGCCATATAACGAATAGCATAATAAGAGTCATGTTACTTGAATAGTATAATTAAAAGTCATGTTAATTTTAAAATATGACATGGTAAAGTTACTGTAATTCTGAAAAAAAACTGTCAGCATGTTAATAATTAAAAGTTAGAAGTGAAATGTCCTATTGAGACATTCGTAGTAAGAAAATGAAATTGCAAATCTTATAGGGCAGTTATATTTTTTTGTGAAAGTTCGTCTTGTTTTTGTTTTTATTAAGATTTTCTTTTATTGAAATATTTGAATTTGATTGTTAATCATGGTAATTAATTTTCTTTCGAGGCTGTATCATGGTAATTCTGATAAAAATAATAAAGAGAAAACTACTGCAGTATCAGTAATTCTGAGAAAAGTACCAAATATCAATAATTTTGTTAACGGTATCTCTTCTTTCTAGTAGTATGTTTCTTGAAAAAAGAAAATTGGCTGTAGAAATTGCATTTATATCCATATTCAAAGTAATATCAATTAGCTCCAAGCTCCCCACTTCATCATATATGGCATAAATCAGTTCAGCTTCCCTCACCAACTGAACAATGTATGGATGTTCAGTCACCGTAGCTTAAATTGCTTGCACCTGCAATCTTCCCGATATATTATCATCTTGAATTTCCTGCAACACCTGCAGTCTTCCATATATTATCATACTGGAGGTAATATACAATAACTTGTAGCTACTTTATAGGTAAAAGAAGGTCTTGAATACACAGCACACGACCCACCCATCCTCCTACAAATCCTAGATAATTAGTCTCTAAATTAGCACTGTCACCAAGAACCGCTTACTGCCCTGATTAAATTCTAGTGGAATAATTGTATGTAATCAGCTGTAAAAGTATAAACAAGCATGGAGTGCTCGCACTTACATTTACCTCTAGTTTTTCCTTGGCATCTAGACTGTATTCATACATAATCTGTTCTCTATTTTGGCCATGAGGGGCTCGATCTGTGTAGAATACAAGTGCTTTCCTCATGCCAATTTGCTTACAGTTGATAAATATGATTTTATCCCTGCCAATTGCCTTCCAGAAGCCTGCAGCTGTGGCTCTATTTGTGCGAGCGCCCGTTCGGTACTTCTTGTCTTTATGACTGAAGAAGTACCATTCATCATGTGGAGCAGACCCAATCTTCTATGTCTCTGCAATAGACAATTTAGTTCAGACATAAGTCCCTACCAGTTGCCTTCCATAAGCCTGCAGCTATGGCTCTATTTGTGCGAGCGCCCGTTAGGTTTCATGGTTGAACCAAAACGCTAGTGATCTAACAACATGCAAATGGAAGATTCTGCCCAGAGTTTTGATCTCTGCAGAGAAGCCATGAGCATTTGAAAAGCCTTCTGCATAATATGCTAAAGTAGTTTGGGCTGATGGAAAACTAACTTCGCAACTGTCACAACTGTGACTATTCCAATCAACAATTAATACTAATTTAATCATCTAACAAAAGATTGAATGGTAAATATTATGACAGAGAGACAACTAGGAAAGTTGTTTTCAAATAAATACGCCTTACAGCGTAAATATTGCAACTATATCCATAAATTATGGCATAAAATATGTGAGGTACTTATTCACATGCATTATATTGTGTAAACAGAGCAATAAGACCTTCAAGTTATGGTCTAATCAAATGTTTGAAAAATAGTTTTTAAAATAAAATGAAAAATAGATATTTACTTGTTGAAGTTAAACATTATAAGTTTCATTGGCCAATGCTAAACTAATAATGATCAATGAGTAAATGGATTATTATAGTCCTATCTTGCTAAGGACTAATAATAACAAAATGAAATCTTATTAGCCATCAATTAATTAAAATATAACTTAATTATTTTATAATATTTAAGCTCATTTTATAATAAATCTTATCAATTATTAATTAATAAGTTCAAAATGAATAAATAGTGTTAGTTAATAGGCTTAAAATTTATTAATTGAATTAAATAACTTTATTCATATCCCCACTGAGGGTGAATGACTTGGAAAGTGAACTAACTTGGGGAAATATGCACTCCCCCACAAGACGGTAATAAAGGTATATCATTGGAAGTACAAAAGGCCTAGTGGCCTACATGTGAAAGTTCTCAAATAGACTCAGTTTTTATTCCCTCAGTGCTAGAATTTACGAGTAGAAGAATCACTAGCAGATGAAAATGTGTAGTTTGGAAGATATTACCTGCTTGGTTCATTCGGGGACCTCTTTGGACAGCCAAGCTGGGGTCTCAACAAGTGGAGGAAAATGTTGACGGTTATGATTTAGACTTATGAAGTCGTCCTGCATAAAAGAGTAGAAAAATAATCCATATGGGACCCTAGGTTCATGAATGAATGGGTGTTGGTTCTTTCTGGTACTTAGGTATTTGGCCTCCACTCGACGAGTGAGAGGCTAACTGCGATAACCCAACATAGGATCGTGATAATTAGTGAAGGGGACAATGTCATATCTCACGTAATTCAAAAAACTCTAGATATTATAGTGATTCCAGTGTATGTTGTAGTGTGTGGTTATTCACACAATGTGAACAATGGGTATCGAACACTCGGTTCTCTGGTGGATGGCCTAAGGGAGAGGGTGTCCATGGGATTTTTGATGCTAGTTGTAGCTGGGAGGATAATTTTGAACAAGTGTGTTCATAGTTATATTGTTTATAGGGAAATTTTTTCTCCAAATTAATAGTGTGTGTTTGGGTTGGGGAAGGATAGAAAGGAAACATGCTTGTGAAGGTAATTTGGTAAGTGAGAAACTTGAATTTTTTTAAAGTGAATTCCTTGTTTTGAATTCTACCAATATTTGGTTCTCTAGGATTATCTCTTCTCTCATGGGGGTATTACTCTCATTCATGTATTCATTCCAAGGCCCTGTGGAGACAACATTGGGAGGCCTTCCTTATTTAACCCCTATGCATGGGGTGTGCCTGTGCACAACAATGTTAATCCAAGGTCGACAGATAATTGGAAGCTTTGGAATGGGTTGTGTGAATCCATTGTAGATATAAATATGGATAAAATAGTTTTTCTGTGCTAGCTTCATTATCAGTATAAAATAAAAGTGTGTTTAAGGATCATCTCAAATAGCCAGTTTATGTGTCAAATTTGTGTGTCTTTTATGAGAAATTCATGAAGTTAATTAGCTTTCAAAACACATACAAAACAAGTAAATTACATAGAATGTAATACAGAGAAAACACATTACACAGAGTTGATAAAGGATTTCACCCCTCCTAGGCTACATCTCCTTGGACCTGCTTCAATGGATTGACCCTCTTTGGATTAATGGTCAATTCTATGATTACATGCACCGACTATGCTCCAACGGTTATGCAACTTGATCCATTGGATTCATAAGACCTAAAACCCCTACGTAGCCTCTTCTATCTCTTCAAATGGTTTTTAAGTGAGGAAAACATGAAGTCCTCTCTTGGTGGCCTTCGACATCTTTAAAACCAACTCCAAAAATAGAAGAAAAGAGATATCAATGCTTTAGAAATCAGCCACTTCAAGGGGGAAACCTCCAATACATTACATAAATGAATAATTATTGGATGATACAAATGACCAAAACCTCCCTCTATATATAGGAGTCCATGGGCCCACAATATAATCCTAGCCGACCTAACAATAACTATGTAAGGGCACAATAATAACAATATTGAGGTTACAGGGGTATAACAATAACAATAAGGGGGCTACACTAATAACAATAAGGGACTAAACTAGTAACATAGGGACCTAACATGCTCCTCTCCCTCAAAAAAGTGTTGTCATCAATGCTTGAGTAGCTCTAGGTGCTTTTGTATAAAATTCTCATCCTCCAATGTAGAATCTTCAGTGGGTAAGTTCTTCCACTTAATGAGATACTATGAAATTGATCGATTTCATAGCTGTCGAGTTCTTGTTTCCATGACCACTTCAAATTCCAATACGATTTTTCCTTCCTCATCAAGTTCTAGAAATATTGTTTGAACTAGAATATTTTCACCTATAGCCTTCTTTAAGCATGAAACATGGAAAACTCGATGCACTCACGAAGAAGCAAGAAGCTCCAATTTCTATGCCATAGTACCAATCTTTTGCAAGACCTTGTAAGGACCATATTAATTTTTTGATAATTTATTATCCTTATTAGCTTGCTTTAGGGACATTTATTTGTGTGGTTGTAGCCGTAAAAATACCCAGTATCCTACATCAAAACTTCTCTCGCTACGATGTTGATCTGCCTACTGTTTCATTCGATTTTGTGCCAAATTTAGGTTATCCTTTAAGAGTTGGAGAACTTCTTGTTGATGCTCGATGTGATATTCCACTGCTTTAACCTTACAATTTTCTCTTAGAGATGACGTGATGGAAAGTGGATGATATCCATAAAGTGCCATTAATGGGATCATTTTTGCTGCAGTATGAAAGGAAGTGTTATACCACCATTCAACGAGAGGTAACCACTTGACCTATTTTGTTTGTTTATTAGATACACAACAATGAAGATATTATTCAAAAAATTTATTCACTATCTCAGTTTAACCATCAGATTGAGGATGATAAGATGAGCTATGAGCTAATTGAGTACCCAAACAAGAAAATAACTCCGTCCAAAAAATTCTAGTAAAAATGGGATCTCTGTTGCTCACAATAACCTTTGGGTTTCCATGTAGCTTTAGAATTGTGTCCATAAAAGTAGTAGCAACTGTAATTGCTTTAAATGGATGAGATAATTCACAAAAGTGTGCATACTTGGTAAGTCTATCAACTACCACCATGATGACACTCTTTCCTTTGGACTTAGGTAAACCTGTGATAAAATCCATTGAAATCTTCTCCCAACGTTGACTTGGAATGGATAAAGGTTGTAGAATACCCGGGGTCTTAATTATATCAACTTTATTTTTCTGGAAAACCAAACATTTTGCCACAAACTTTTGAATATCAGATTTGAGGCCATCCCAAAAAATACCTTTATTCACCCTATGGTAAGTTTTAAAAAATACTAAGTGTCCTCCTAAAGAAGAAGTGTGCAATTCCAACAGAAACTTTTGTTTTAGTTGGGAATTATTACAAATATATAAGTGATATTTGTACCATAAGGATTCATTTTTCCAACTAAATGTATCAGTTGTATTGGGATCTTGCTGCAAATTTTGAATGACTGTCCTAACTTCTTCATCCTTCTTCCATTCATCCCTTGCTTCGGTCATCCAATCTGGTTGGATAATAGAAATGGCACAAAGCAATGCTTCCACCTCTTCATTCTTTCTTGAGAGTGCATCTGCAACAAAATTTAGCTTCCCTTTTTTGTAGATTATTTCAAAATTGTAACCCAACATCTTTGTGACCCATTTTTGCTACTCTTCTAAAGATATTCTTTGTTCCAAAAAGTGTTTAAGACTATTATGATTAGCTTTTAGCTTGAAGTGTCTTCCCATTAGGTAAGGTCACCATTTATTTAGTGCATGTAGTATTGCTAACATTTTCTTCTCATAAATATTTTTATGTAAATACTTTCCTTTGATTGGATGACTTTCAAAACAAATGGGTCTTCCTTCTTCCATTCAAACAACACCAATTCCATTTCCTGAGGCATCACATTCCACAATAAGGGTTTTTGTGAAGTCTAGCATAACTAAGACCAGTGCTAGGCACATTTCCTCTTTAAGATGCTCAAAGGCCTTAGTTTCTTTAGGAGTCCATGAAAATGCATCTTTCTTCAATAATGTTGTTAGATATGCTGTTATTCTCCCATAATTCTTAACAAACTTGCAATAATACCTTGTTAACTCGAGAAATCCTTGCAACTATTTTATGTTTGTTGGGACTTTCCATTCCTTAATGGCTTTAATTTTTTTAGGGTCTACCTTAACACCCTCGTGAGATACAATATGACCCAGATACTCCACCTCTTGTACTCCAAAGAAACATTTGAATGTTTTTGCATATAATTTTTTTTCCTGCAATAGTTTGAGCACCCTATCAACATGTTTAACATGGTCCTTCCAAGACCTGATGTAGATTAGTATATCATCAAAAAATACTAGCACAAATTTTCTAAGGAAGGGTTTGAAAATGGAATTCATCAACCCTTGAAATGTAGAAGGTGTATTTGTAAGGCCAAAAGGCATGACCAAAAATTCATAATGACCCTCATGAGTTTGAAATTTTGTTTTCTAAATATCTTCAGTCTTCATTCTAATTTGTTGATATCTTGAACAACGATCCAACTTGGTAAAATAAATTTCTCCATGTAATTCATCCAATAATTCATTCATCACACGAATGGGAAATTTATCTTTAATGGTGAGCTTATTGAGCTCCCTATAATCCAAACACGTCCACCATGATCCATCCTTCTTGTGCACCAATACTACTGGAGCACAGAAAGAGCTTTGACTAGGTTGAATTATACCAGCCTCTAACATTTCTGCAATCATACATTCAGTTTCACTCTTTTAGACATGATGATATCTATAAGGCCTGATGTTTGGAGGAACACTTCCTGGAATCAAATGAATGGAACGATCATGGTGATAAATAGGTGGGAGTCCTTTGGGAGTTTCAAATACCTTGGAATGATTGTCCAAGACTTTTTGGAGATCTACAGACATAGATGATTTTGATGTTGGAACTTCTAGTGAGCATAATTGTGCAATTACACCTCGTCGTTATTTCTTCAGAAGTTTTTTCATGATATTAGAGCTTATGATCTTTCCCGGATTCCCTGCAATACCCCATAATTCGACTTACTTTCTTTCTAAAAAGAATTTCAAGAGGAGTTCTTGAAAATTAAAAGCTACTGTCCCCAAAGATTGTAACCATTGTACTCCTATTACAACATTAGCACCTCCCATATTGATGGAAAGCATTGGAATATTCAACACATATTCCCCCGTGGTTAACTTGATATTATGGCATTTTCCAGAGAAATTTATAGTTCCTCCATTTGCAACCATCACTTGACATTCTAATGCTGGGTATAGGAAACAATTCAATTTCTTGGTTACCTTACAATGAATAAAATTATGGGCACTACCTGAATCAATCAACACTATTAAATTTTTCTTCTTCATATGTCCTTCTATCTTGAGAGTTTAAGGAGTGGTAATTCCTGCCAATGCATTACACAATATGTTCAGACTCATTTCGTCCTCTTCTAGGGTTGGTTCTTGGTGTATATCCTCTTCTTTTGAATATTCTTGTTCATTTTCTTCTTCCTCTTCACAATCTATGTAAAATAATTTCTTCTCAGCACACTTATGACCTTTAGTGTATTTTCTATTACAAATATAGCAAATCTGTTTTGCTCTTTTTCTTCCAATTGTTGTGGTGTCAACCTTGTAGGTCATGGAAGTCTAGGAGTAGCAACACTTCCATCTTTATATATGTGAGTGGTAGGCTTCCTTGTCACCATAATTTTCCATTCAATTTTTCTTGCCAACCTGAATGCCTTTTCCAATGAATCAGGTTCCCAAATGCGAACTTCATGTTGGATGTTATCCTTTAAAGTCCCTATGAAGACATCAATCTTACGTTCCTATGGAATATCAGTTACCCTTATATTCAATTTTTGGAAGTCCTCAATGTGCTCCACCACTGAACCCTTTTGTTTGAGATTTATCAATTGGCTAAAGAAGGTGTTGTTTTTTTTATCCTCATAATGTGCTATCATTTCTTCCATAAAAATTGACCAAGTTGTAATTTTTTTACGGGAGCAAAGCCATCGATACCATACAAATGTATTTTTTTCTAAATGTAAAGTTATAATGCATACCGTTTATGGGTTTTTCACATTATTGATATCAAAATATTGCTCCATCTGTAGTATCCATGTTATGGGATCCTTGCCATCAAAATTCCTCATATCCATCTTTGGAATATTGTGGTTCTTCCGTCCAACATTAGAGTTCATGAAATCACGATTAATATTTATTTTGTTCTCATCATGAGTTTCCTCTACTATCTTTTCGCCATTAGGAAACATTTCTTGTATCAACTTTGTCAGACCTTTGATGTCAAATTTTAGATCATTCTTCATGTTTTCAATGTTTTCTTTCATTTTTTCATCGATCTTAGCTTCCATGTCATCCATCTTAGCTTCCATGCCATCCATCTTAGCTTCCATGCCCACTTCCATGCCATCCATATTAGCTTCCAAACCATTCATATTAGCTTCCTCACCTTTCTTCAAACCATCCATCTTAGTTTCCATGCCTTTCTTAAAAACTTCAATTTCGTCTTTTGTTGTTCTTTGCGATAGCAAAATTTGGTGCACTTGCTCTTGTAATTTTGATATCTCATGTTATGTTTCTTCATCTTCATGAGTCATAGTAGAGCCTTCTGAAGGCTTAATGGGTGTTGAATTCTTTTTAGGGGGGATTTTAGAACCCAATACTAATATCTATTCTTCAATATGCCCTTGGCATAAATTTAAACTATTTTTTTTTTCAAACGAGACTTATGTAATTTGAAAAAAAATACCCACCTTTTTCTTCTTTTGAGGAACTCGATATTGAAACTGAATTACCTTTGTTATTTAAGATCTTCAATATCTTAAATTCGACACTAAAGTAGCCCTTTGAATCTTCTTTTGAATGCCATAAGTCTAACCTAATTTTGATTCTTCAAGGCAAAGCTATTCCCAATCTCCCATGATGACCTAATTATGGACTAGTTTAGTAGAGAAAACTTGTACAACTTTCCATGTGTCAATGTTTCCTCCTTCAGCCCTAAAATTGATATACTGAAAGCTACAGTATGTGTACTTATGGCCACTTTTTACAAAATCCCAATCAGATGTTCAGAGAGAGAATTATGATGTTTTTCCCACGGTCACCTCTTTGAGATGAAATTCAGGAGCCTGAAACAATCCTAACTTCCACAGATCATATATCCAAAAATATTGCAAACGAAGATCTAAAATTTTTATAGAAGGTTTCTTAGTATTTCAGCTTTGCACTGTAAATATTTCATCTTCTGTAACTTTTTATATGAAAATTTATAGCGAAAATTCCACAATGACCTGTTTTAGTTGAAATTTAGGAGCCTAAAAAACCCTAACTTCCCTAGATCATATCTCTGCAAATATTTCGAACCAAGATCTAAAATTCTTACAGGAGGTTCCTCATGATTTCGGCTTTGTGCTATAAAAATTTAAGCTTCTAAACCTTCGTAGAAAAAAATTTATTGTGAAAGTTCCACGATGACCAGTTTGGAGCAGCGAAACCTTAGAATCCAAAGCTCTGATACCAAATGTTACGAAACCAACTCCAAAAATAGAAGAAAAGAGAGATCAATGCCTTATAAATCAACCACTTCAAGGGGGAAACCTCTAACACATTACATAAATGAAAAATTATTCGATGATACAAATGACCAAAACCTCCTTCTATATATAGGAGTCCATGGGCCCATAATATAATCCTAGTAGAGCTAACAATAACAATGTAAGGGCACAACAATAACAATATTGGGGTTACAGGGCTAAAACAATAACAATAAGGGGGTTACACTAATAATGATAAGGGACTAAACTAGTAATATAGGGACCTAAAAGAAACATTACTCTCAGAAGTGCTCCTTTGCCTCTGAAACCTGCACAAAACTACTCAGAATATCCAAATCATCTAGGATAGACTATTCCTGAGCCCAATTTGGTGGAATAATGCTCAATTTATGGCTTCTTCAATTTTTCCTATGAAAAATCCTCCAAAACTAGAGAAAATCTAGTTAACTCCGAGAAATTTGGAGTTCCCACCTAAATTGATGGACTCTGCCAACTTAATCTGTAGGGATAATTGTGAATAATTAAAGAGAAGTAGGATTTTAACTATGGTTTGGCACTAATTTTGCTCTTAGGATAATATACAATTAATGAATGGATTATCATGTAATAATGTTGATTAAGTTTAATAAAATCGTTTTAAATGTTTAATTCCACACATTTGGATAGGCCTCTTCTTGTGGTCACGATGTGAGGTCTTGTGGTAAGGGGTTGGACCCACTTACCCCCACCATTTCAAATTTTAAAACATAAATAGATGTTTACGACATAGTGTGTTAAGAAACGCCTTGTGGGTATAACAGTATGTCTTTGTGTTTGTGTGGGGGATGTCGAGGGGTCAACCATGACCTCTACCTGACCCTTCGATATAAACATTTTCCTGAACATATATGAAATTTTGACTTTGACATAGCCATAATTCGGCCTTTGGGAGGGGGCATGTGGCAGCCTCCGAGCTTGCCATGTGTCCTCTTCCCATTGGCTCTTCCAACAGCTAATAATTTGAAAAATCACCCAACTCAACAACCAATCATGAAGTTACACGTGTCATAGTTTCATTGGACAAATTAAAGGAATATTATGAGAATATTACAAGTAATATTCCTTGGAATATTCTTTTTGTTGACTAGGTTGCCTAGACATCATTTTGTTAGTTTTGCACAAATTTTAGCTATTTCAAAAAATGAACAATAAGATCTGACTTTCACACATAGATTCAGTTTGCGATGAAACAAAGTGTGCCAGAATCAGGATGGCGAGACCTATCCCATCATTCAATTTCCACTCCATTCTGATAACTTTGAATATTTATCAAGTAAACTCTTCCAAGTCAATATGACATGCATGTAACACGCAATCGACCAAAAAAATTCGACACTCATGCATGTGAAAATGATCAAAACTCTCAAGTTGAAAACAACATGTTAACAAAGCAATCAACCAAAACAAGTAAATCACTCATGCATATTCAAGCACAATGAAACTATCATAAATTCCACTATTCACACACACAAACTTTCATGCATGTATACAATGCTAAAATCTCTCACAAGTACAAGAATCCCATTGGTATATACGAGTACTTAAAGAGCTCAAATGACCAAATTTTTTGCAATAAAGTGAGTGAATATACTCCACTTTAAAACATCTTCTCCGCATAAACATGCAACATGCATTCTAGAGAAAATGAAATGCATTAACATGCAAATTGCAACTTCAAATTGCCATATTTGTTGCATCTAAGTGATTCAACATAACTCTACTTTTCGAACATATTGCTTCATGCAATATGGAGCATAATTTGAAGAGAAAATAAATGCATTCGGATAACAAGAAATGAATCAATAAGGAAAAATTTACATCAATTTTCAAAAGAAATGCAAGGCCTTAATTGGTGAAGAAATCTTACCATATTTTTCCAAAACACTTCAATGGAACTTCTTTAATCTACACTTCATCATGAGAATCATCCTGACCCGCATCAATTATGGAATGCTCTTTTCCATTCTTGTCGATATCTCTTTCCACCTTCTTCAAATGTCATGGATGACTTGTGTTGAACCTCAAAACTGTTCCTATTTTGACATCTTTTTCCACCATCTTTTCTTCCTTTTCGCAAAATCCATAAACTCAATCAATGATAGTTAGCATATTTTACATCTAAGAAGGAATTTAGATGATCTCTATTTTATATTATAATGTTTCTTATTATTTAGATGAATTTTTGTAATTAGCTACATAATTCGTGCAATTCTATAGGTAACCTTTGTTTTTGCAGCCACCGTTATTGTTTGATAGGTTTTGAGAAGAAAATGAAGAAGCGAGTCATATGGGTAGCTTTGAAATGTTCCATATATGGATCATATCCTACTTACTTGTTCAATTTCAAGAAGGATTATGCCTACACTTGCTGTCAAAGATCAATCAAGATAAGCGACGAGATCAGCGAACGAAGATTCTCAATTTTCTCTTGCGTAGAAAATCGAGAAAGAGTGATGAATATTTTGCTTCTCATTAGACTTCTAGTATTAGCTTTATTTTTCTTTCCATAGGCAAAATTTTCTCAGACAATTAAACTAAAACCTTGTATAAATATCGGTCTGTTGAAACCGGGAACAAGATTGATTTTTTGATAATATTGTGATACATTTTTAAAAACTATGTTTTTTTAATGAAGAAGACCAGTTCTAGACCATTAATGCGCAGATAACCTAAGTATATTTACACTCATTCTATTGCAGAGGGCCCCTGCACCGAAAGGAAGTTCTTATAGTCGTTTCGTAGTTCAATTTATTGTCATTTCATACCTTAATTTATCGTCATTTCATAGTTAATTTCTAGTCAATTTGTAGTTTAATTTCTCGTCAATTCATAGTTTAATTCCATTTCAATTAGTTTCTAAATGTTTTCTGAATTAGTTTTTTACATTTACGCATAGTTGGTTGTTATATCTTATGCTCTCATGATTTGTTTCATTATCGTGACTCTGTCAACTTCCAATTGAAATAGTTATCGGATTTGATTATATAGCAACCATAGGATTTAGATTAGACATTTCATTTTGTGCAATAGATACTCTATCATTATTTTCTTTCCTTAGTTAAATTTTAATTCAATTAGTCTAGTCAATTCAATTTCATAGTAATAGATATCATGCTATCATTTCCATGGAATGTAGAACAAAGTTACTTTAGAGTTACATTTGTATCATTCTTAGATAGATTTAAAACTACGATAGATTTATATTAGAATTATATCTTGATCATTTTAGATAAATTTAAAATTAAATCAGATGCTCTGTTTTCATAGAATTAATGTTCCCAATTGATAAGATAAAATATGGTTTTATTTTTTTTATGTTGATAAATAGAACATAATTCAGAGATCAATATAATTCAATAGATTATAGAATATTGCTCTGTTTAAATGCAGAATCAGTTTAATTATATGTTTTCCATAACTATTTTTTTGGCATAGAATATCCTGACATAAGCTCAGATTTAATCGCTCAAAGATAGATTCATTTTTATGCAAAATAGATTAGTTAATTAAGATTTCATTTTCTTCCTTCTTTTAGATTTTATATTTCATTCATTTTATTAAGAGTAATTTGTAAATCAATTTCTTTTCTTAGAGTAAAAATAGCATTTCCTTTCCATATTTCTTAAGATTATTTTTTTCATCATTAAATTTCTTTTAGATTTAGTTACTTCTTAGCATTCAAGATTTCATTTAAAATCTTAGATTTCATTCCTTAGATCAAATTTTAGTTTCTAAGAGTAGGAATAAAATACAAACTCCCAAAACAAAATATAAAAATAAACAACAAAGTGTTAGGTCCCCATATTACAAGTGTAGTCCATTATTTTTATTAGTGTAGCCCCCTTATTGTTATCATTGTACCCCTGTAACCCCCATATTGTTATTATTGTTCCCTTACATTATTATTTTTAGGTCGGTTAGGATTATATTGTGACCCCATGGACCCCTATACATAGAAGGAGGTTTTGTCATTTGTATCATCCAAAAATTGTTCATTTATGTAAGGCATTGGAGGTTTCCCCCTCAAAGTGGATTATTTCTAAGGCGTTGATCTCTCTTTTCTTCTATTTTTGGAGTTGTTTTCATAACATCTGGTATCAAATATTTGGATTCTAGGGTTTCGCAGCTCCAAAAAATTCATCGTCGAACCTTCTCTATAACGTTTCTGCTACGAATGTTCAAAAGCTAAAATTTTTACAGCTCGAAGCCGAAATTCTCAGCAATTCCGGGGAAAACTTTCAAATCTTGGTTCGCGATATTTTTTGAGATATGATCTGTGGAAGTTAGGGATTTTTGTAGGCTCCTAAATTTAACCTAAAGAGGTCATCGTGGAATTTTTGCTATAACGTTTTTTCTACGAAGGTTCAAAAGCTGAACGTTTTAAAGAGCGAATTTGAAATCATGAGGAATGTCGTCGAAAAATTTCATAGCTTGATTCGCAATATTTTTGGAAATATGATTTGTGGAAGTTAGGGTTGTTTCAGGCTCCCGAATTTCATCTCAAAGAGGTGACCATGGGAAAATCATTATAAGTCTTTCTCTGAGCATCAGATTGGAATTTTATAAAAAGTGGCAACAAGTAAATGGAATGTAATTTCCTTTGTATCAAATTCAGAGCCAAAGGAGGAAATAGTGACACGTGGCATGCCATAAAAATTATCTCTACTGAACCAGTCCATAATGTGGTCATTGTGGGAGATTGGACATAAATTTCCCTTGAAGAATCCAAATCAGGTCAGACCTGTGGCATTTCAAAGAAGCTTCAGAGGACTACTACAATGGATAATTTCAAATATTGAAGAACCAAAATCACAGAGATAATTCAATTTCAATATGGAGCTCCTCAAAATCAATAAAAAGGTGTGTATTTGTTTTCAAATTCCATAAGTCTTGTGTGAAAAATAAGTTTGAATTGATTCCAAGTGAATATTGTAGAATAGATTTCCGTATTCGGCTATAAAATTCCCCTTAAAAAGAATTAAATAACCATTAAGCCTTTAGAAGTCTATACTATGACTCATGAAGATGAAGAATTACAACATGACATATCAAAATTACAAGCGCAAGTGCAAAAAATTTCGCTCTCACAAACATTAAAAAAAAATGAAATGGAAGTTTTGAAGAAAGGCATGGAAGCTAAGATGGATGGTTTGAATACAGATGTGGAAGCTAATATGGATGGCATGGAAGCTAAGATGGATGAAGTGAAAGACAACATGGAAAACATGAAGAATGATCTAAAAGAAGACATGGAAAGTTTGAAAAAATTGATACAAGAAATGTTTCCTAATGCGGAAAATATAGTAGAGGAAACTCATGATGAGAAAAAAATAAATGTTAATCATGATTTCATAAGCTATAACGTTGGATTGAATAACCACCATATTTCAAATATGGATATGAGGAAGTTTAATGGCAAGTATCCCGTAACATGGATACTAAAAATGGAGCAATATTTTGATCTCAATAATGTGAAAAACACACAAAAGCTACGCATTGCAACTTTACATTTAGAAAAAAATGCATTTGTATGATATCGATGGCTTTTCTCCTGGAAAAAAATTGTCACTTGGTCAATTTTTATGGAATAAATGATAGCACATTATGAGGATACAAAGAGCAACACCTTCTTCAGCCAATTGATAAATCTAAAAAAAAATAGTTTAATGGTGGAGCACATTGAGAACTTACAAAAATTGAATATAAGGGTAACTGATATTCTAGAGGAACACACGATTGATATCTTCATAGGGAATTTAAAGGATAACATCCAACATGAAGTTCGTGTTTAGGAACTTGATTCATTGGAGAAGGCATTCAGGTTGGAAAGAAAAATTGAATATAAAATTATGGCGACAAGGAAGCCTATGACTCACATCTATAGATATGGAAGTGTTACTACTCCTAGACTTCCACAACCTACAAGGTTGACACCACAACAATTTTAAGAAAAAAGAGATAAATGGATTTGCTACAGTTGTGATATCAAATACACTAAAGGTCATAAGTGTGTTGAGAAGAAATTATTTTACATAGATTGTGAAGAGGACGAATAAAATGAACAAGAAACTTCAAAAGAAGAGGATATACACCAGGAACCAACCCTAGAAGAAGAAGAAATGAGTCTGACCATATCGTGTAATGTATTGGCCAGAATTACCACTCCTCAAACTCTCAAGATTGAAGGACATATCAAGAAGAAAAAGGTAATAGTGTTGATTGATTTGGGCAGTACTCATAATTTTATTCATTGTAAGGTAGCTAAGGAATTGAATTGTTTCCTATACCTAGCATCAGAATGTCAAGTGATGGTTGCAAATGGAGGAACTATAAATTTCCCTGGAAAATCCCATAATATAAAGCTAACCATGGGGGAATATGTATTGAATAGTCCAATTCTTTCCATTCCAATGGGAGCTGTTGATGTTGTACTAGGAGTACAATGGTCACAATCTATGGGGATGGTAGCTTTTAATTTTCAAGAAATTTTCTTGAAATTATTGTCGGAAGGAAAGGAAATTGAATTACGGGGTATAGCAGGGAAGCCGGGAAATATAATAAGCTCTAATTCCATGACAAAGCTTCTGAATAAAGAACAAAAAAACGTAATTTCACAATTATGCTCACTAGAAGTTCCAACATCAAAATCATCTATTTCTCTAGATCTCCAAAGTGTCTTTGACAATCATTCCAAGGTGTTTGATACTCCGAAAGGACCCCCACCTATTCATGATCATGATCATGCTATTAATTTGATTCTAGGAAGTGTTCCTCCAAAAATAAGGCCTTACAGATATCCTTATGTCCAAAAGAGCTAAATTGAACGTATTATTGCATAAATGATAGAGGCTGGTATAATTCAACCTAGTCAAAGTTCTTTCTCTGCTCCAGTAGTATTGGTGCACAAGAAGGATGGATCATGGCTCATGTGTCTGGATTATAGGGACCTCAATAAGTTCACTATTAAAGATAAATTTCACATTCCTGTGATTGATGAGTTATCGGATGAATTACATGGCGTTATCTATTTTACCAAGTTGGATCTTTGTTCAGGATATCATCAAATTAGAATGAAGACTGAAGATATTTTGAAAACAACATTTTGAACTCATGAGGGTTATTATGAATATTTGGTCAGGCCTTTTGGCCTTACCAATGCACCTTCTACATTTCAAGTGTTGAAAAATTCCATTTTCGAACCCTTCCTTAGAAAATTTGTGCTAGTATTTTTTAATGACATACTAATCTACAACAGGTCTTGAAAGGATCATGTTCAATAGGTTGATAGGGTGATCAAACTATTGGAGGAGAAAAAATTATATGCAAAAACATCCAAATGTTTCTTTGGATTACAAGAGGTGGAATATCTGGGTCATATTTTATCTCACGAGGGTGTTAATGTAGACCCTATCAAAATTAAAGCCATTAAGGAATGGAAAGTCCCCACAACCATAAAGCTGTTGCGAGGATTTCTCAGGTTAACAGGGTATTATCGCAAGTTTGTTAAGAATTATGGGATAATAACAGAACCTCTAACAACATTATTGAATAAAGATACATTTTCATGGACTCCTGAGGCAACTAAGGCCTTTGAACATCTTAAAGAGGCAATGTGCCTAGCACCAGTCTTAGCTATTCCAGACTTCACAAAAACCTTTATTGTGGAATGTGATGCCTCGAGAAATGGTGTTGGTGTTTTTTTAATGAAATAAGGAAGACCCATTCCTTTTGAAATCCATCCAATCAAAGGAAAATATATACAGAAATATATTTATGAGAAGGAAATGATGGCAATACTACATTCACAAAAGAAATGGCGACCTTACCTAATGGGAAGGCACTTTAGGGTAAAAACTGAACATGATAGTCTTAAACACTTTTTGGAACAAAGAATATCTTCAAAAGAGGAACAAAATTGGGTCACAAATATGTTTGGTTATGACTTTGAAATCATAAACAAGAAAGGGAGGCTAAATGTTGTTGCAGATGCACTCTCAAGAAAGGATGAAGAGGTGGAAGCGTTTGTTTGTGCAATTTCTATTATCCAACCAGATTGGATAACCAAAGCAAGGGATGAATGGACGAAGGATGAAGAAGTGTGGACACTAATTCAAAATTTGAAGAAATATCCTAGTACCTCTGATACATTTAGTTAGAAAAATGATTCCTTGTGGTACAAATATCGCTTATATATTTGTAAGAATTCCAAACTAAAAAAAAATATTCTTTCGGAATTGCACACTTCCCCTTAAGGACTCTCAGGATTTTCAAAAAATTACCACGGGGTGAAGAAACATTTTTTTTGGGATGGCCTTAAATCTGATATCAAAAGTCGGTGGCAGAATTTTTGGTTTCCCAGCAAAATAAAATTGATACAATTAAGAACCCGGGTCTTCTTCAGCCTTTATCCATTCCATGTCAACATTGGGAGGATATTTCAATGGATTTTTTCACAATTTTACTTAAGTTCGAAGGAAAGAATGTCATCATAGTAGTAGTTGATAGACTTACCAAGTATCCACACTTTTGTGCATTATCTCATTCATTTAAAGAAATTACAATTGCTACTACATTTATGGAAATAATTCAAAAGCTACATGGAAACCCAAACATTATAGTAAGCGACACAGATCCCACTTTTACTACAAATTTTTGGACAGAATTGTATTCTTGTTTTGGTACTCAACTAGCTCATAGCTCATCTTATCATCCTCAATGTGATGGTCAGATTAACATAGTGAACAAAAGTTTGGAAGTATATATTCGTTGTTTTTTATCTGATAAACAAACATAATGGGTCAAGTGGTTACCTCTGGCTGAATGGTGGTATAAAACTTCCTTCCATACTACAACAAAAATGACCCCATTTATGGCACTTTATGGATATCATCCACCATCCATCACATCGTACTTAAGAGAAATAGACTCTAGGGGTAGATTTATAGCTAGAGGTAGAAGTTTGATTCCAAAAAAACCACTCACTCCACCTCGACCACGAAGTGCCAAACCACCATCTAAAACTCATATTCCATTTTTCATAACAAGACATAGACTCCTTGAATTCTTAAGGTCAGAAATCCAACCAGGAGATTCTCCAACTTCATCTACTGAGGCAGTCTTAGAAGAGGAATATCCTAGATCTCCAACAAAATGAGTAACCTTTTTCACCTCTACAAGAGAAAATATTCTAGCTCAGGAGGTAGAAATCCCTAGTGAGGAAGAAGAAGAAAATTTCCTCAACATCCAATTGATAGAAGAACCAGAGGAAGAACAAATAACTCTACAGTTCGAACCCTACATTAGCTCTGAGGAATCTACAATGGCCAGAGAAGGAGAAGGACAAGGAGAAGCTCTGAATGGAGAAGCCTTAAGAATAGGAGGAGGAAGAAGAGTTGGAGGATGAGGTAGAGGAAGAGGTGAAGGAAATAGAAGTACTAGAGAAAATAGGGAGGACAAAATCTCTGTTGAATTTCCTATAGTTAATGAGGATACAAATGCCACATTGAATAATATTTCCCCTTCCATCCTTCCCAATTTCCATGGATTAAGGAATGAATATCGAGAAACATTTTTATTTGAATTTGAGGTTTTATGGAGATCATATGACTACTTAGAAGATTATAAAAAATTAAAGCTATTTTTTGCAACACTCAAGGGTGCAGCTTTAAAATGGTTCATGGGCTTGTTAACACAATCTATTAGGACATGGGATGAGATGAAAAGTGTATTTTTAAAAAGCTATTTGGATTATTACACACATATTAATTGGAAGGATGAAGTATTTAAAATGAGGCAAAGGGAGGATGAAAACTTGAAAGACTTAATTGAGAGATTCAGTTACAATATAAAAAGAGCTAAAATGGAAAACTTAGATCAAGATACTTTAAAATCTCTCTTTTTGAAAGCCATCAGAGATGAATGGATAGATATTCTTAACATGATGGGATAGGGAGACATCTCTAAACTTTCATTGCCTGAAATAGTTGAATTATGCATTCATCTTTCGAGAGGAAAATAAAGAACTGGGAAAAATGCAAGAGATCCTATTCTCTCCAGAGTGAATAAATCTGCAACATGAATAGTAAGTAGGGCATAAATAGGAAATATGCTTGATGGATTTAAAAAATATATCTTAGGGAGTCTTAGTGAACAAATAGCTACCCTGGAATCACAAAACAAGATGAAAGCTAAAACTGATGCTTTAACTATTTTCTATCCTAAATGCAGAAAGAAACATGCATTAAGAGAATGTCCACTTGATTTAAAATTCACATAAACTTTTGTTATTTGTGCGGAAAACCATGAAACAAAAATATGTCCCTCTATACCAGGTCTTAAGGCTATTTTCCAAGAATAAGTAGCTCCACATCTAGTACAACCTCTTTGTTTGGAATCTAGAAGACCATGGAAAGGGATAGAAACTCAAGGGTTTAAAAATCAAATGTATATTAGCCCCCACCAAAAAATTGGAATTCATCAATGCCATGGCAGAAACCTTGATCCCAACCTCAACCTTGGACACAAGGAATGAAAAATCCTTATGGAAAATAATCTCAATATCACCAATATCCACAATACTATCAAAACTATTTTCTCGAGCATTTTCCACAACATTGTCAACAACGTCAATTCCAAAATCATAACCCACAACTTTCATTACCATTTCCACAAAGGAAAAATCAACTACGTGCCCAACCATTACCAAACCCTAACAATAAAAATTCTCAACCTACTTATAACATAGAAGGACAGAATTTTATAGCTTATATGATTACTCCACTATATATTAACAATTCTGAACTTATATTTGGTAGGATATTAGAAATGAAAAATCCCTCTATTGTTATTGAGGAAAAAGATGATTTTAATGAAGAAATTTCTCTACAACAAAATAAAAATTATAGAGAAGGGTCATCCCTTTAACAAAATCAAAATTTTTCAAAATAAAAAACAATAAAATCCAATAAACTCAACTCCAATCATAGAGAAACCTTTAGTATCTATTTCTAACCCTCCTTTCCCTGAAAGATTACAAATCGATAGAGGGTTAGAAAAGCAAATTATGTTGCCTAACTATGATTTTCTAGATGAATTGAAAAATTTCTCTATCAAAATCCCTTTTTTACAAGCCATTAAGTATATTACTATCCTCACTAAAACAATAAGAGAGTTGAGTATAAATAAATCAGGAAGAAAAAGCAGAGAAGTAAAAATGATTCAGTTCGTAGGTAAAATTGTAGACATTATGATGGGAAAAATAGCCATACAAAAATACGTGGATCCATGAAGTCCAGTTCTAAAAACACACATCAATGGTATTGAGGTTCGAAATACATTGATTGACTTAGGAGCAACCATATACATCATGAGAAAAGAAACCATGGAAAAACTTGGGCTTCCAAACCTTTAATGTAAACCGACATTATTGCAATTAATAGACAGATCAGTAATCAAGCCAGATGGTGTATTAGAAGATATTTATGTGTCCTTAGACTCTTGGGAATATACAGTTGAATTTATGATATTAACTCCCAAGAACAACCTAGGTGAGACATCCATTGATATTAGGAAGACCTTGGTTTGCTACAGTTGATGCTTTCATTAGTTGTATATATGGTGATACGTTTATTGATGATGGTAATTCAATAAATAAATTCACACTATATCCTACAACAAAAACAATTACATAAATATAAAGTGAGTAATGGATGGATGATGATAATGATATACAACCTCTCCTTAGTATTTCTCACATTAGTGAAGAAAGTAAAATTTCAATTTCAATATAAAATTTTGAAACATCTTCATAATGTGAGGATGATCATAATTTTCAAGAACAATGTAATATTGACTACTTGTAATCCAGACAAATATATTTATATTCTATGGAATAATTTGGTAACTCTATCTTTGAAATCTTTCGAGGAAAATTTTTAAACATAAAAAAAAACCTGGAAATATTTCAACAAGAAGAGTTAATCAAAACATTGGAAAAAAATTCTTCTGCATATGCATGGGAGTACAAAGACATGAAGGGAATTAATCTTGAGACTTGTATACATCATATCTATATTGAGGAAAACTTTAGGCCTATCAGCCAACCTCAAAGAAGGATGAATCCAATTCTTAGGGAAATTGTGGAAGAAGAATTGCAAAAATTGCTGGATGTAAACTTCATTTATCAAATTTCAAATTCAGTTGGTTTCTCCCTTGGTTATTTTACCTAAAAAGAATAGTAAATGGAGGGTATGCATTGATTATAGAGAATTGAATAAGGCTACTCTAAAATATCATTTTCCATTTCCTTTCATAGATTAAGTTTTGGATACATTAGAAAGGAAGAAATATTTCTCATTCTTGGATGGTTTTAGTGGTAACAATCAGATTCAAGTAGACCCTGAAGACCAAGATAAAGCCACATTCACCTTTCCATGGGGAACCTATGCTTACTGAGTACTTCCTTTTGGATTTTGCAGTGTCCCTGCAACATTCCAAAAATAAGTACTAGGATTTTTCTCTGATTTAATACATGATTGTATGGAAGAGCATATGGATGATTTTATGGTTTATGGAAATTCTTTTGAAGAGCCTCTTGAAAAATTGGAAAAATTTCTTGAAATATGTAAAGAATAAAATCTTTCATTCAGTCATGAAAAATGATTTATGATATTTATTGAAGGATTTTTTTTAGGACACCGCATTTCAGGGGATGGAATTAAAATAGACTAATCCAAAGTTGAAGTCATCTCCACATTTTCAAAATGATTTTAGAAGTTTTCTTGGCTTTACACGATACTATAGAATATTTATTAAAAACTTCACAAAAATTTCATCTTCGCTCTTCAAATTGCTTACCAAATATTGTGAACTTAGTTGGAATCCTGATTGCCAAATAGATTTTGAAACTTTAAAAGCAAAAATATCCGAGGCACCCATATTAAGAGGACCAAAATGGAAAAAAAACCTTTTCATATCTGAATATATGCTTCAGATACAACTCTGGGAGTTGTATTAGGACAAAAATATTTGACCCCCTATGCCATCTACTAATCAAGCAAAAATTTGACTGCTGCTAAGTTAAATTACACTGTTACTGAAAAATAGTTTCTAGTTGTTGTCCATGTTTTTAACAAGTTTAGACACTACATCACTGGATATGAAACCTTTATTTACAAAGATCATTCTGCAATTAGGTCTCTAATGAATAAATCTATCACTAATGGAATAATCACAAGACGATTATTACTCCTGCAAGAATTTAACATCACCATTCCAGACAGACCTGGAAAACAAAACAAAGTTGTTGACTTCTTGTCTAGAATTCAAAATGAAAATAATGATACTCCAGTAGAGGATAATTTTCATGGCGAATATATTTTTGCAATATCTACTAAATCTCCATGGTTTGCAGACATTTCTAGCTACTTAGCTACAACAAAATTACCAACATACTTGTTTCCCAGATAAAAGAGAAAAATTATTTAAACAAGTGCATTATATTTATGGGTAAATGATGAATTGTACAAGACAAGTCCAGATCTCATCATCAAGAGATGAGTACGAGAAGATGAAATACCTGAAATCCTGAAGGCATGTCATGATGAACCTTGTGGTGGACACTTTGTTGATAAGAGGACTTCTTATAAAATCCTTCATTTACAATATTATTGGCCATCCATCTTTAAATATGACAAGGAGTATGTCAAAAGGTGTGACAGTTGTCAAAGAATGGGGAAACCTGTTCCTACAGATGAAATTCCCTTACAACCTCAGGTACTCATCGAACCCTTTGAAAAATGGGCTCTAGATTTTGTTGGACCAATCAATCCACAATCAAAACAAAAGAGGTATCTAATGCTTTGCACTGATTATGACACTAAATGGGTAGAGGCTAAAGCACTTTATTTTTCTAATGAGAATGTTGTAGCTTCATTTATTTTTGAGCATATTTTCACTCATTTTGGTGTCCCAAGGGAAATTGTGACAGATCAGGAATCTCATTTTACATCAAAGATGGTGAAAAATATTGTGGAGGAATATAAGATAAAACATAGAAAGTATACTCCATATCATCCACGGGAAAATGGACATGTGGAGTCCACCAATAAATTTATCGAAGCAATCCTCACAAAGACTGTACATCTACATAGGAAGGACTCAACAGAAAGGCTTCCTGAAGCCTTATGGGCCTACGAGACTACATGGAGGAATACAACATAACATACTCCATATGAACTTGTTTATGGGAAGCAATTCTTATTTCCAATAGAATTCTAGATCAAAACCTTCAAAACAATAGTTATATTGGGACTTGATTTATTAGAAGCCCAAAATCATAGAATGGACCAACTCAATGAGCTTGATGAGATTAGGCAAGATGCAGTTCAAAATACCATCCTTCTTCAACAACAAAGGTCGAGATGGCATGAAAAATACATAAAAGAAAGAAAATTTCAAGCATAATATTGGGCACTTTTGTTCGATTCAAATTTCAAAGACTTCTAAGGAAAATTTCAGACGCATTGGCTTGGACCTTATGAGATTGAAAAAGTCTTTGACAATGGGTCAGTAAGGATAAGGACAATTGATGAAGAAAAGGTACCTATTCTTGTGAAGGGACATCGACTAAAGGTCTATCTAAACCAATTACAAAGGAGGAATTTATCAAAAAATTTCAAGACAATACTGATATGAAGTTGATCAAGATGAATCCTTCTTCTTCCCCAACTTAGTCTTCTTTTTACTTTTCATATATATATAATAATAATAATAATAATAATAAGAAATAACATACATACATACATACATACATACATATATATATATATATATATATATATATATATATATATATATATATATATATAATTGTCTAAGTATGAAAACCAATCAATGATTAGGATCCTTATACAGAAAATTCAAGGTGAAAATCAGAGCTTACTTTTGACATCTTATATTTTCTCCCATTCTAAAAATCCCAAATTCTTTGTTCACTTTACTTTTTGGAAGAAATAAAAGATTAGCTACAGAATTTATACATTTCTGAGACTCTTAGAAAAAACTGCATCTATCATCACATTCTATAGCTCTAATACACCTTTACAACCTGTTGAAGCTGGACATACTGAACAAAAGCAACTGAAGACTCCATTGAAGACCATGCTGAAAAGACACCTGAGAAATCTAAACACAAAGAATAACAACAAAGGTTAAATCCAAGGCATGTTACAAAATTTGTTTAAATAATAAGGTTCAAAAACATTAGTGTATATAATTTAGATGATCATAAGTTTCCACCTCAAATTGTCATCATTAAAATTGATTGTACTTAGTTCACACCACAAATCCATAATTCGCCACTTCATCTGTATCATAATGATCAAGACTGATTTCATTCATTAATGATTAACGATCATATCTCATATCGTAACCCACTTGCTCACGTTCCTAAACCCTTACCCAATTACCTATTTTCCTACATGTCTCTACAATCTCCTCTCAACATTTTTAACTCAGATCCAAACCCTCAATCCACCTGGTCGAAGTGGAATAGTTTTGAAGGCGAAAACTCCTTACAACATATACATGGGTCTAATAGTAAGAACCAAGTATGTGGGAGGAAATTCCATGGAAGGTTATCCACAGATGAAGGAAATGCTACAGAAGGTACAATGGATTCAATTCATAGAAAAGTTTGATGGGTTCCAAAATGAAGTCACAAAATCCTTCACAAGAGCCTTCGACAGGACAGAGGTATAAATTGGAGACATAAAGTTTTTGGTGAAAGAGTCCTTCATAGCATAAGCTATAGAACATCCAAAAATTGGTGAAAGATGGTTCAAGAACAGGGAAATTCATGGAGAAGAATGTAAGATTTTGCTCAAAAATCCAGGTATGGACACTACTATTTTTAAGAATGGAATTCCTAGTAGGACACTTCAAAACAAATGGAGGAACATGTTGTTAATTATTCAAAAATTTGTTACTTGTGAGGGTATATTTGGTTGTATGTTTGTCTACCATGCCAGATCATTAATGAATTTCCTGGAGGATAGAGAAATAAACCTCCCATACTTCCTATTGAACAACTTAAATAAAATGTCAGGAACTATGCAGAAACTCGTCCAATCCATAAGCAATATCATGTATCATCATGAAATGATAAATATACTCATTGAATTTCATTTAAAGAGCATAGGAGACTCATGGGAAAGTTTCCTAATCAGAAATCATTTTCAAGAAGAAGTGCAAGAATAACCTAGGGATGATAAGACCAAAAGAAGTAGGAGGAGAAAGGTTGATACCCACATTGAAGACAAATCCTCACCTCAAACAAAAAAATAAGAAGAAGAAATCACCATTTCAGAGTTATTGAAGAATAAGAAATAGAGTGGTCACAAAAGGAGAGATAATGCAAAAGAAAAGGGAAAATTTATAAACTCAGAAAACTTAAGCCCTCCATAACTAGGGAGAAGTTCTATATTTCGTAAATCCTTGAAGAAGAAATCCCCAGAGGAAGCAAAATTTGTTGATTTAGATGAAGAGCCCCGAGTACCATCACCTATTACTGCCTCTCCTATACACAGTCCAAGTAGAAGGCCCCCAGAAATTGACCTAGAAAAGCAACAAATTTATGACTACATTGAGTCCTTAGAAAGGAGACATGTAGATAGAAATCCAAGTGTTGAAGAGCAGCCTACCAGTCCACAAGAACCTCTAGTGAACACTTTAAAGCAAGAAATCTATGAATTAGAGATACTAAATAGGCACATCAAGCAATAAAAGGAATCCCTGAAGGAAAAAAACAACTTAGAAAAGGTCATTAGTGACAATACTATCCTACATTTGGGGCTATGGTATAAAAATATCAAGAAACTGAAGAAAAGGAATGGCTACCTGAATAGAAAGGTCATTAGTTTGAAATAAAAACTCCTCATGAAGAAACCAAGAATGGAAATCACCTCAAAGAATGGAAAGAAGAGCAAGTTGGATGTACTGCTAGAGGTATTAGAAAAAATGAAGTAAAAGGTGAAGGCTCACAATTTTGGAAATTGCATGAGGACATGTAATGGTCTTTTAGTGGGGGTATGTTGAACCTCAAAACCGTTGCTATTTTGACATATTTTTCCACCATATTTTCTTCCTTTCGTAAAATCCATAAACTCAATCAGTGATAATTAAGATATTTTACACCTGAGAAGGCATTTCTATTATCTCTATTTTATATTATAACGTTTCTTATTATTTAGATGAATATTTGAAATTAGCTATATAATTCGCGCAATTTTGTAGCTAACCTTTGTTTCTCCAGCCACCGTTATTGTTTGAAAAGTTTCTAGAAGAAAATGAAGAAGTGAGTTATATGGGTAGCTTTGAAATGGTACATATATGGATCGCATCCTACTTACCTATTTAATTTCGAGAAGGATTGTTCTTACAGTCATGGTCAAATATCAGTCAAGTTAAGGGATGAGATCAACGGATGAAGATTCTTGATTTTCTCTTACGTAGAAAATCAAGAAAGACCCATGAAGACTTTTCTTCTGATTAGACTTCTAGTATTAGCTTTATTTTTCTTTCCATAGGCGAAACTGTCTCAGGCAGAAGATTTAAAACCTTGTATAAATACTTGTCCATCGAAACTGGGAATAAGATTGACTCTGTGATGATATTGTGACACATTTTGAAAAACTATGTTTTGTTAATGAAGAAGAGCGGCTCCAGACCATTGATGCATAGATAGCCTAAGTAGATTTACACTCGTTTTTTTGCAGAGGGCCCCTACACAGAAAGGATTTTTTTTAAGGAGTTTTTTATAGTCGTTTCATAGTTCAATTTATTGTCATTTCATAACTTAATTTCTCGTCATTTCCTACTTAATTTCTCGGTTACTTGTAGTTTGATTTATCATCATTTCATATTTTAATTCCATGTCAATTAGTTTCTAAATATTTTCTGAATCAGTTGTTTACATTATGTATAGTTGATTGTTATATCTTATGCTCTCATGAATTATTTCATTATCGTGACTCTGTCAACTTCCAATGGAAACCGTTCTCACATTTGATTATACAACAACCATAGGATTTAGATTAGACATTTCGTTTTGTGCAATAGATACTCTGTCATTCTTTGTTTTCCTTAGTTAAATTTGAATTCAATTAGTACAGACAATTCAATTTCATAGTAATAGATTTGATGCTATCATTTCCATGGAATGTAGAATAGAGTTATATTAGAGTTACATTTGGATCATCCTTAGATAGATTTAAAACTATGAAAAAGTTATATTAGAATTATATTCTAATCATTTTAGATAAATTTAAAATTAGATTAGATCCTTTATTTTCATAGAATTAATTTTCCTAATTGATAATATAGAATATGGTTTTATTTTTGTTATGTTGATAAATAGAAGATAATTCAGAGATCAATAGAATTCAATAGAATTTATAATAATTCTTTGTTTAAATGCAGAATTAGTTTAATTAGATGTTTTCCAAATATGTTTTTCCACCATAGAATATCCTAGCATAACCTCATATTTAATCGCTCAAAGATAGATTCATTTTTATGCAAAATAGATTAGTTAATTAAAATTTCCTTTTCTTCCTTCTTTTAGATTTTATATTTCATTCATTTTATTAAGAGTAATTTGTAAATCAATTTCTTTTCTTACAATAAAAATAACATTTCCTTTTCTTGCTTCTTATGATTATGTTTTCATCATTAAATTTCATTTAGATTTAGTTATTTATTAGCATTCAGGATTTCACTTTAAAACTTAGATTTCATTCCTTAAATCAAATTTTAGTTTTTAATATTAGGAATAAAATACAAACCCCCAAAACAAAATATAAAAATACACAACGAAGTAAGAAAAAAGGGCATCTAAGCATATATAGTGCACCACACTTCATGATATTACTATCCTTGGTCGATAATTAATGATAGCAATTTAATACATTAAATTGACTAAACAACTTGTTGCATACAAAGTCCAAAACTTGTCTACAAGATGACCCTGTTATGGCAATGAGTGCAAAATAATTGTATCTTCTTTTCAACATGGTTTTATTTTTCCATTGGACCTTTAGCTTTCTTATTCCTTTGTTTTGAAAGTTTCCTGTGTATGCCTATCTTTTTCAAGCACTTTGAAATAGTATGGTTATTCAAACCATAAAAGTAACATGTAAATTTTCTCCAAATATTATGTGAGTATTTTCCATGTTTATCATAATCAAAAGCAAATTGATGTAAGGTAGATTTATACCTTTCACATTCACCTTTGTTGCCTTCTTGAGGACGTGAATTTGATGAGGTAGTGGCTCTCTTCAGAATCCAAATAATGGATTCAATGTCTTTAGAGCTTTCGAAATCCTCTTGTTTGCAATTTCCATTAGTTGCATGCTTATGATCATCTTCTTGCAAAGTGGGTATAAAATTTTTACATTCCTAATGAACAAAAACTTCACAAGCTTGAGGTAATGAACATATAATGAAAGTATTTCTTGGAACACCTTCAAGTTCCACCTTGGCTTTGGATCATTCTCCATCATGTTGTCCATAACTAAGACCCAAATACCTAGGCATTTTCTCTAAAAAAATTGGCTCCACTATGCCTTGTGCATGTTTTCCCAATCCTTTACCTTCATAACCCATCTTCATCAATAATTTGGACCCTATTCCTCTAGTGTTTCTTTCAAAAGCTCTGACACATTCATTTGGGGAGGAAATAGAAGATAAAATTGAATTGCATGCCTCTTTTTCATGCACATACTTGGCTAGGGTTTCATTTGAAATATGGAGACGAGTCTCCATCTCATGCATATTTTCAAGAGTCTCTTGCTTCTCCTCCTTCATAGCCATCGACTGATCTTTAATTATATTTCTCTCCTTCCTATCTTCAAACTTATGTTGAACCATATATCTTATGATGAAGAGCTTTCACAACAAATCTTCATCAAAGATTTTTGCTAAGGAAGATTGATTAGAAACATCGCTTGATGAAGCTACCGTCACAATTGTAATGCATAAAAAAATTCTTTGTTGTGATTTGAGAGTTTGTTCCTCAATCTTGACCTCCTCCCGAAGAGAGTAGATACATATAAACTTGCACACAATGAAATTCTCCTTGCAGAAATCCAAAACCAATAGATAATTCTCTAGCTAACCTTGGCAAAACCTGAGATAAACTTGGGAAAAAATGAGTTAAATTGTGCTCTGATACCAACTTGATATGAATATGGAGAAACTATTTTTGTTTTGATAGCTTCCTCATCAATATAAAATAAAAGTGTGTTTAAGGATCGTCTCAAATAACCAGTTTATGAGAGGTTTTATGTGTCAAATTTGTGTGTATTTTCTGAGCAATTCTTGAAGTTAATTAGATTTAAAAGCACATACACAACAATTAAATTACAAAGAATGTAATACACAAGAAACACATTACACAAAGCAGATAAAGGAGCTCACCCCTCCTGGGGTACTCTCCCTAGATCTCATTCAATGGCTTGACCCTCTTTGGATTAATGGTCAATTATTTGATGACATGCACCTAGATTGATCCAATGGCTCTAAAAACTTCTCCATTAGATTTAGAAGAGCCAAAAACCTCTAAGTAGCCTCTTTTTTCTCTTCAAATGGTTTTTAAGTAAAGAAAACATGACCTCCTCTCCTGGTGGCTATAGGCATCTTTAATCTTCAAATGGGAAAATCACTCCCAGAAATGCTCATCTGCCTTTGAAAGCTACAAAGAACTGCTCAGAGCATTCAATCATCTAAGATAGACGCTTCCTGAGCCCAATTTGGTAGAATAATGCTCAATTTATGGCTTCTTTAGTTTTTCCTAGGAAAATTCCTCCAAAGCTGGAGCAACTCAAGTTAACTCCAAGAAATTTGGAGTTCCCACCAAATTTGGCAAATTCCACCAACTTAATCTGCATGGATCAGTGTGATTAGTTAAATATAAGTGAGAGTTTAACTATGATTCATTTTTAATTGCGCTCTTACAATAATCTACAATTAATGAATGGAATAGTGCGTAATAACATTGATTAAGCTTAATAAAATAGTTTTAAATTTTTAATTCTGCACATTTGGATAGGCCTCCGCCTATGGTCATGGCACAAGGTCTTGTGGTAAGGGGTTGGCCCTGATTACCCCCATCGTTGCAAAGTTTAAACTTAGATATATGCGGGCGATGTAGTATGTGAAGAAATGCCTTGTGGGTATAACAATAAGTCTTTGTGTTTATGTGGGTGAGGTCACGGGGTCGACCCTGACCTCCACCTGGCCCTCCGACATAAAAAATTTCCTGAACATATCTACAATTTCGACCTTGAAATGGCCATAATTTGGCCTTTGGGAGAGGGAATGTGGCTTCCTCCCGACTTGCCATGTGTTATCTTCTCATTGGTTCATCCCAACAACAAGTAATAATGCGAAAAATCACCCAACTCAGCAACCAATCAAGAAGTGACACTTGTCATGGTGTCATTGGAAAAATTGAAGGAATATTACTTGATATATTATTTTTTCTCACTAGGCTACCCAACCATCATTCTGTCAGTTTTGCACAAATTTTAGCTTTTTGAGAAAATGAACAACTAGCTCTAACTTTCACATACAGATTCAATTTTCGATGAAACAAGGTGTGTCAGAATCAGGATGGCGAGACCTATCCAGTTATTCAGGTTCCACTCCATTTTGAGAACTTTGATTTTTTAGCAAATTTTTGCCCCTAATTTAGTTTTTGATTACTCGTTGTAAAGACATGGTGTGGGGACTACGAGCCACTGATGGAATACATGTCATGTCAGCGCGGTTGTTCTCAACAGGCTGTTGAATTTCATGGCCAACATGGTAAACTGGTCGACCAGGAGGAGGCGCTGAATTAGGAGGTGGTGGGGGGAGCGAATGTGGAGGGTCAGGTGGCTCATGTTCGAGCCCAGTCTCAGGGTCATGTAGAGAAATCTCTCTTGAAAGCATTTATATATGAGAAATAGTGGGATATTCAGGCCAACCTAGACATCATTCACTAATAGATAGTGCTGGAAAAAAATGAGATTATATCCTAAATCAATGATGTTCAATACAATCAGGGAGAAATTCTAGAGCAAGTTACTGCTATGAGACGTATTCATCGTCACAATAAAGAGCATATGGACAAGATTGAGGCACAAATAAGGCATATTGTCTATCATGTTCATGAAGGGAATGGTCCTCTTGCAGCCATGGGTGGTCACACTCTAAATCCTGCCTGATATGAAAATTGAACGATGATTTTTGGTTTTGTTTGTGTTTTTGGTTATATGGCCATTTTGTCTTTGGGATTCATCTAAGAAATGGAAATCTTCTATGTTTTTGCACAGTTCTCCTTTCTAACAAATTTGGCCTAAGTGAAGCGAGGAGAGTAGAATGCCTCTTAAATGTAAACAATATCTTTCTTAAAAAATAATGAAAGTGCTTTGATGAACAAAAAAAAACTTTGTTCATAAACAAATACAATGAGATAAACTCAAAAATAATTAAGTGAAATTTTGTTCAAAAATAACCTTTTTTCAACAACATTTTTCCTTGTTAATTTTAACCAATTTTCAGTAGAGTATCTTAAAAAATTGAGCTTAAGTTCTTTAGTTTGTACAATTCTGGTGCCCCAAATGCTTTTCAATATGCTGAATCCATTTATGCATTCAAAAATTATTTTAAACAACAAAAATCACAATCTTGCTTGAAATTATATCACCGCATTCATATGAAAAACACTGTTCCATCCATATGTTAGACTATACTTATTAAAAACAATTAGACACATGAAAAAATAATATGGATTCACTTTTAGTTATTCTATAATTGTTTTAAAAATGAAAACCACTTATTTTTGTTACCTAGGTATTTGTTTATTACAAAATTTGGTTTAAGATTATGAAAATGAAATGAATTTTAACAAATAAATTAAATTATAGTAAAAAATTTATATAATTGTACTTAATATCAATAGCAAATTACTAAAAAAATATTAATAATAAATTAAAATGGTTATTAATTCAAATAGGAAATGACTAAGTAAATAAAGCAATTCATTTTTAATATTTATATTTTTTTGGGAATATATTCAACTTATTTTTCACAGATATATTTGGCAAGAAAAACTATCCTTTAAAATATATCTATTTATACTTTACACGGAAATTGTAAAACCTAAATTGAATGGATTCTAAATCTTAACACTTACTTGAATTCAATATTTTTATTTTTATTTAGCTATATTTAAACTAAGAAAGAGATATAACACTTATTATTATTATTTTATATTTTAATATACAAACACTATAGCATTTCTTTATAAAAAATATAATAATTATAAATAAAAAAACCGTAAATTGAATTTATTAAAAATTATATTTTTCTCAATAAATTTTTATGACAAAAATTTCAAAAATTATAAAACATATATGAGATGATTAACGCATCAATTATATTTTAAGTTCAACTTGTGCCAAAGGGGAAAAAGAAGAAGCTAATATTGAGTGACTAGAAATATAATAAGATATTAAAAAAAAGGATGTAACAAGTTTCAGGACAACTTGAAAAAAGTGTTTCCATGCCTTTCATATTTTTTATCAATGTGATTGGATTTATCAAGTTATTAATATTTTGATTAAATAAAAATCCAACTGTTTTTATAAGTTTTTATTTTAGGTGTTGATAGATTTAAATATTAATTAATTTATGAATCTTGAGAAATATGTTAAACAATTTAAAAATTATTTTACTAAAGTGTTTTATTAATTTACAAGTGTTTGTATTAAATTTTTTTTAGTGAGATGATCAAGTGGTTGAGACAATGAGATGTTATCATCTTTACTCATGGTGTTATGGTGGTATTCAATGGCTTATCATTTTCATGATCTAGATTATATACTATATTTTCTTTTTCATTTATTTTAATTAGAACTATCCGATTTTTTTTTTGTGCGCACGCATGGACGCTCCGCTCGTTGCCCTAGCCGCGCCCGATCGGTGTCCTTCTTCTCCCGCTGCCTTCTTCGCCATGGATCCCCAAGAGGGGCCCCCGAGGCTTCTCCTCCCCGCCCTCCGAGCTTCGAAGAGCATTCGCATCTCTTATCGTTCGCGGGGAAACGCCCCGACCTCCTCGGTTCTCAAAGTTAGGAAAAGGTTTGTCAAAAAAATGGAAACATCCCCACGGCGGGATCGCCTAGGAAGAAACCTTTGCCAACGCCGAACCTAGCCGAAAGAGGCCTCATCGTTACGCCGTTCATAGGGCTATGGCCACTCGAAAGCAGCTGAAGAATGGGTTAAATAAAATTTCGGATACCTCGGGTAATATTAGGAATACGGCAATTGTCAGTGAAGTGTCGCAGGAGCCCAGGCCGAGATAATGTAAGAGATAGAAGCCTGATCTTAAGAAAAGGGCCATATTTCATGGGCCCTCAAGGGCTTTATTTGAATAAATGGTCTCCAAACTTTGATCCATCACAGGACGTGCCCACCGCTGTGCCTGTATGGATGCATCTCCCACATCTTCCCCTCCACTGCTGGAACCAGAGTTCGCTGCAATCCATTGGTAATGCTCTAGGCAAATACATAGATCAAGCGCCGAGGAAGGATCAATTATCCTGTGCCTGAATATGTGTAGAGGTCGACCTTGAAGTCGGATTACCTAAAGCCATCAAACTCTCGGTTGCGGATTGGACTCATATCCAAGAACTTGACTACGAGCAGCTCCCCTTTAAATTCCAACACTGCCACGAATATGGGCACTTCGTAAGATACTACAAGGAAAAAAAAAACGCGGAGACAACAGAAATAGAAAAAGGAGATCAATGGAAACAAGTAAAGAAAACAACAAACAATAGGCAGAACAACAAAAACAAAGGCAAAGAGACAGGGAACAAATCAGGGCAAGTGTAAGCATTCAAATCACAGGAAGTAAGGAAACCATCAGCATCGAGGAGGATAAAAATCCCTTTGAATCTCTCAAATCACCCTCAGATCTTCCAGAGGCAGAACGGGACGGTCTACCCCAGCTGAACAACACCGACTCTCCAGATCCAGGTAACTCTTCAAACCTGATTCCAGGCAATACTTCTTCCCCTTCATATGCAGATATAATTAAAAAAGAAGAAGAAGAACACAGAAAATGTGGGCTCTTCGGATGATGAAACCTTCAAGAGGCCATCAAAGAGAGCTGGAAGGAAATAAAATAAGGAAACCAGGGAAGAAGAATCAGAAAGACAAAAAGCCCTTGGAAGTCAAGCCACCATTGAGATGACCCTCGGGAGGAATACTAGACCAAGGGTCCCCAAGGGAGGTGGACCCACCCCAACAAGTTGTAAATGATGCAGCTAGTCTCTTGGAACTGCAGGGGTTTGGGGAATCCCACTAAGGCAGAGGCTATTAAAGATCTATTGAAAATGGAATCCACATACATATTCATGCTCCAGGAGACAAAAATAGAAGGGGAGATCCTTCTAAACACTAGCTTCACAAAATGGAAATTTGATTCAGGAAAGGCAGTCAGTGCTAGAGGTTTGGCTGGAGGAATAGGCACATTTTGGTCTAAAAAAACCTTTTCTCTAGAAATATCCTATGAGACTCAACATTGGATATATACTGAACTGTGCCATACAGCAAGTAATCTCATCTTAGCTTTGTTCAATATGTATGTTCCTGTGCATTATGATGAAAAGAAAGAGTGCTGGAAGACACTCTCGGATTATGTAGAGCTCCTCAATCCTAAGAATATAGTCATAGGAGGAGACCTGAACATAATTTTGGATCCCAAAGAGAAGAGAGGTGGGACCTTCTCAAGGGATCCTCTCCTCTCCACAATGGAAAATCTCATTCTCCAATGGGATTTAGTAGATTTCAAGCCTGTGAAAGGAGAATACACTTGGACCAACAATAGAACAGGGGAAAATCACATTTCAGCAAGGCTGGACATATTTCTCACCAGCAGCTCCATCATGATGGACAAAAGAATTGATTTCACCAATATTCTTCCAAAAATTACCTCGGATCACAAACCAATCCTTTTATGCCCGAAGGAAGAAGAAGACTTAGGTCCTCTTCCTTTTCGTTTCAGCCCTCTCTGGGCTGAAAGAGAAGGGTTTTTCGAAATAGTTCAAATAGCCTGGGGAATAGATGTATCAGGCTCCCCAAGCTTTGTGTGGGAACAAAAAATGAAAAATGCAAAGAAGGTCCTAAAAGAATGGATAAAGAAGGCTATAAAATCTCCCACCAGCCAGAGGAAAGAAGCAGTCCATCAGCTGGAAGAACTCCAACTTGAATTGGAAGAGAAAGAAATCTCCCCCATGGATTTAGATAAAGAAAAATCTGCTCAAAGGAAAACATATAACTCCTTTAGAAGTGAAGAAGAATATTTGCGCTTAAAGTCTCGCAGCTTGTGGCTCAAAGCTGGGGATAGAAATACTACATACTTCCATAGACAGTACAGGGCTCGTCTTTCGCGAAACCATATTGCAAAAATCACTACATCCAGTGGACATGTGTGCAAAGGATTTGATAAAATAAAGGAAGCTGATGTGAAGCACTTCCAAAACCTTCTTAGTGCCGAAAGGGGCGGGATCGAGGAGGATATATCAGACTTCCTCACAAATATTCCAAAACTAGTCAGCCCAGATGATAATGACACACTCTTGAACCCAGTCACGGAAGAAGAAATTTCAAAAATTGTTTGGTCCATGGAGCCATACAAAGCCCCTGGACCTGATGGATTTTCAATCCATTTCTACAGAATTTGTTGGGAGCTAATCAAACCTAATCTTCTTAGAATGATACATGGATTCATGAGGAAGGCAAAGGTCGGAGGAGAAATAAATTCCACCTTTCTCGCCTTAATCCCCAAGGAAGCAAACCCAGGATGTTTCGAAAGATACAGGCCGATCTCACTTTGCAATGCGTCCTACAAGATTGTGGCTAAAATTTTGGCGAAGAGAATCAAACCTCTTCTGCAAAAATTAATTTCTCCAACTCAAGGGGGATTTGTGAAAGGAAGACATATTCTGGACAATGTCATCCAAGTCCAGGAAGCTCTGCATTCCAGCCACTCTCGCAAAGAACAAGGTATGCTAATTAAACTGGATATGTGCAATGCTTTTGATAGAGTTAGCCGCTCTTTCTTGTACAGGGTTCTCTCATCCTTTGGATTTTGCCAGGACTTCATCAATCTCATCAAAGCTTGTTTAGAGAAGATATGGATTGCCCCCATGGTAAATGGAAGACCTGCTAATTTCCTTTTAGCCACCAGGGGATTGAGGCAGGGCTGTCCTCTATCCCCATTTCTCTACATTCTGATGGCAGATTCCTTGAGCAGAAAGTTGGCTTTGGAAAAACAAAATGGCAACATACCTGGGATTAGAATCGAGAAAGGAATTGATCCAGTGAATCACGCGCTATTTGCTGATGATTCACTTTTTCTTGGGGGAGCCTCACCAAGAATAGCAAACTCCTTCAGAATCATCCTTCAGAAACTCTGCAGCATCTCGGGAGCACTATAAGCGAGAGGAAAAGTGTTGTGTATGGATGGAATTCAGAGCACCACACAATCGAGAAAATTGCAAACGATCTGGGCTTTACAGGTCATGCAGATTGGGATAAAATTAAATATTTGGGCCTCCCAATAACGTTGGGCTCCAACAGAAATCAACTGTGGGAGGAAGTAATTTCAAAATCCAAGAAGAAGATCGCTGCGTGGGGAGGCTTTTGGCTTACAACCGGAGGCAAACTCACGCTCATCAAATCTGTTCTTTCAGCTCTGCCGACTTACCAGGCTTCTCTAATGTTGGCTCCAAAACTTATCTCCGATCAAATCTCCAGACTCATGCGCAACTTTCTGTGGAATGGAGGTCATGGCAATAACAACAGATTCCACTTAATTAGTTGGGATATAGTGAAATGGCCAATCGTAGAAGGAGGTCTACAAATCCACTATCCCTTGCATGCAAACTTAGCGTTGGGCTGCAAATTATTATGGCAGCTTTACGCTGAGCCTAATCACCAAGTCAGCCAGATTTTCAAGCTAAAATACCTCAAAAACTAGTCAATTAAATCCTTTACAGTGGAGAAATTCCCCAAAGGAATGTAGGTCTGGAAGCTGTGTAGCAGAGGCATAGAATTTTTCCGATCCTACCTGTACCGAATTCCTGGGAATGGAAAAAACACAATGCTTTGGAGAGACAATGTCATGGGACATCCCCCTCTAGCAGAAGTTAACGAAATCTCTGAGATAAGAGACTGGTTATATGCGAAAGGAATTAGGAAAATAGAGGACATTTCAGGTTGGGACAGCAACGGAAACTGGCAGCGCTGGATTTTTCCTAGAATCCCAGTGCATTTAAAACCTCAGTTAGAAGCTCTTAAAGACGCTATTTCTAACTTTTCTCCGGTGCATACAGAAGAAGAAGACTCCTGGGGCTGGGGTAAGATGGGGGTGTATACAGCAAGTCAAGGGTATCTTTAGATGCAAATTAAAAAGGATTTGCCTCATCCGGAGTCCATGTGGAAACAGATCTGGGATAGCTTCAGCATCCCCAAAATCAACTTCTTCTTCTGGACTTTGTTCCACAATAAAATTATGACAGGGGAAATTTTTTGCAAAAGGAACATAGCAGGTCCACACCGATGCGTCCTCTGCAAAAGCGCTTTGGAATCTTCATATCATCTATTTATAGATTGCGAGTTTGCGAAGGAGGTCTGGTCCATTTTCCTGATTGGACTGACTGCCCGTCCTCCATCTCAAAGCTCGATTGATACCATGTTCTCCTCATGGAAAGCTAGCTATCCTCACAACATTGTCAGTAAATCTATATGGCATAGGGTGTGGATAGCTGCCCCTAAGTATGTCTGCTGGAAGCTTTGGCTAGCCCGAAATGAAATCATTTTCAATAACATTGAATTGCCAGCAGCAAAAGTGGTGGAACAGGCAAAGAACCTCCTCTTAGAAACTCTGAATTACTCTTCAGTCAAAGATGACAACTCTCTCTGAATTGAAGAAACGGTGTGGTTGGATGATTACTCCCATAAGGCCAGACTCCCAGTAAACACACGACCAATCCACAAGGAAAGATAGAAAATTTGAGAACCAGAGGACAGATTCCAACAGTGGTGGAAATCCCAGGGCAAGTGCACTATTTTTTTTTATGGAGCCTCAAAAGGTAAACCAGGGAGGTCAGGAGCGGGAGGGGAGATCTTCTTTCCGAATGGAAACAAAGATGAATTCAGTTGGGGTCTTGGACTGAAAACCAACAACCAAGCTGAAATTCTCAGTCTTTTGAAAGCTTGACAAATGGCCAGAAAAGAAAATCCAAGCGAAATCTTAGTTTTTGGAGATTCAGAATTGTTGATAAAAGCAATAGTAAGCAAGAAAGGGCTCAAGGATCTGGCGCTAAACAAACAGCTAACAAGAGTGAACAGAATTCTAAAGGATTTCCCCTCAGTTCAAATTTTCCACATTCTCAGAGGATTAAACAAGGAAGCAGACAGATTGGCAAATATAGGATGCACTTTACAAAATGGAATGATCAGTATAAATGCAGATACACCGATAGGTCATAGTTATCCATAAGTGGAAACGATTAGCAAGTCAATCCCCGAAGAATGTAATGGTTGATTAGGCTTTGCCTTTGTCTTTTTATTCAATAAAACATAAATCGTTTTAGGTTAAAAAAAATTAGAACTTATACTTTATATTTTTCATAGTTACAAAGTTATTCGGAGAAAAAGCTCTACCACTCACCTAATAATTATTAATAATTAAATTAAAATTTTAATACTAATAAACTAGTAAAATAAAAAATTAATATTTAATACAACAATCATAATAGAAAAAACATAACTCTAAAATAACTTTAAAACATAAATCATTATTTTAAAATTATATTATTATTATTATTTTAATTTTATAATAAAAAGAAGATTATATATATATATATATATATATATATATTTATATATATATATTCCATCTTATCTTTCAAATTGTCTCTCTAAGATGCAAACATTTTTTTTAATGTTAAAAGACAAGAGTATATATTATTTCTTTGAGTTTTTGATAGATTTGAAGATAAGATGAATCTATACTAATTTTGAAGTAATACAGTAATAAAATATTTTAACAATAAGAAATTTTTGAATTTCATTTGTTTTATATAATATATAAATTTATTTTTGTTATTAATATTTTCAAAAATTATATATATATATATATAACATCTAAGAAATAACAAGTCTCTATCATATTTTGAATTAGAAACAAATTATTAATGATAATAATTATTTTCCTATATAATTAAAATATTGTATTCATCATTTCTCTCTATGATATTGAAATCTTTTATTCAATATGCATATTAAAATATTTGATTTATAACCCACATTAGACTCTTTTTTACATAATATTTTTTAAATATTATATGTGATCTCCATATTATGAATGGAATAAGTTACACATAGAAAGTGAAAATATACGAATTATTTTTACTTCAATTATTTTAAATTTATCTATCTGAAGTCGATATAAAATTCTATTCAGATAGTAATTTTTTTTTGTTATTAATATATTTTGTTATAAATGTTACATGTACCGTACATAGATTGAATTACACATGATGTATAGATAATATTATTTTTACATGTTATTTGTTAACTTCATATTAAGTAATGGAGAAATTACTAAAAAGTAATTTTATTTTTATTTTCAATTTTTAATTACTTTTTTTCTTAAACAATGTTCCATGTAAAAATAAAGTAAAAATTAAAGTCTTTTATTTATGGTAGATAATAAATTGTTTTGTTATTAGTAATTTTTATTTGTTAACATAAATATTATTTTAAAATTTTTAAATGTAATATTAGATGACAACATTTCGAGTAAATTGTAGAGTTTTTTTTTTCTTCATTTTATTTAAGAGTTAGAGATAATCAAGTTTGTTTTATGATGAATCAAGTATTAGTTAGCAATTTAATTTATGAAGTGTAAACCCTTTAGTTTGTGTAGAGTTAGTTTTCATCAAATTTAGTTTCAAAGTCTCACACAACTATCCTATAGACATTCAAGCTTGACTCATTCTTCCTATATGAAATGGAGAAAAAGTGATTTATATGGAATTTGATCTATATCCAATTTAATTCTATAACATCACACAACTATCCTATCCTGTGAACTTTTAAACTTGAGTGGGCTTCACACCTCTGTTTTCAGAAACTCAGCTGATCTGGTTGAGACTCAACCAAATTGAAAAAAATATATATTCTCTTACAGAAGATGACAGACAGCCGGGTCCACTCAAATCGATTGTTCAAAGCGCTAAAGTTGTTGCAAACATATCCACATGCGCAGCAAAATACAATTCAACTTGTAATGCCATGCAGAAACTTAGGAAGGCGACAATCCTCAATTTTGAAAGTTTTCTTGAATCTGCTACTAGATCCCACAAATCATTGAATTCGAGTTGTATGGGCCCTCGGATCTGGTAATCTCTTTCTGAGTCGTATTTCCACGAGAACATTTCGATTCAGAGACTACACCGACTGCCACACTCAGTCCTATGAACCAAACTCGATATTTACAAAAAGATGAGGATGTTACAGATGCAATGATTGGGCTGCCTTCAATAATGCCTTCTCCTTGTCCATGTCAACAGTAATACAATCAATAATGCCTTTTCCTGGTCCATGTTAGCAGTAATACAAACAACTACGGAATGTTGTTTCAATTCTGGCAGGTTGGTTTGGACTGTCCTCAATAAGATGCCAAACCTACACAGTGGGAGGGGGTGATACATATTTCTTGAGCTATACAATCGTTAATGTGGTTAGTCAATAAATTTTTAGTGTTAGATTTAAAAAATTTTAAATTCGAATATACATATATATTACCCAACCGCATTAATACTTTTAAAACCTGATAAATAATGGTCACAATTAGAGGCCGCCACTAATTTATTTCCCAAATGATTGAGCCATGCACTCCACTTGTGCAAGACATTCAGTTGTCGAATTGAGTATAAATAAATACTCATATCACCAATAATGACTACCACTCTACCACTCCATCTGTGTATGATGAGTTCCAACATCTGTGGTCTAAGAGTTAGTTAGAGGTTTGATGTGGTTTAATTTTAGACAGCATTATGTAACATAGATAGATAACTTCACACAGAAATGCAAAGAGTTAAAAAAAAATTTACAAGTTACTCATAGGTAACTTTCAAATCACTATTAAATATTCCTTACTCATTATTAGATATAATGTTTATCATTTCATAGTGTAACTTTAGTATAAGAATAGTAAGTTGCTTAACTATTAACAACCTCTATTGTAGTTGTAACATATGCCGCTAACTTCACATGTAAATGTAAGGAGTTAAATTCTTTTATACAAGTTACTAAGGGGTAACTATCCATTCACTATTAAATATTCCTTACTCATCATTACATAGAATGTTTACCAATTCATAGTGTAACTTTTAGAATAAGAATAGTAAGCTCCTTAACCATTAACAACCTTCATTACGGTACATTAACATAACACTGTATGATGTAACCTTTCACTCATTTCATTATTCATGTAGTTATCACATATTTTCCATTATGAACATCATAACAAGAAATGAATCAACATCATCAACTTGACAGAATAATCAATCACATCACTGAACACCAATATACCGTAGAAACTCCGTAGGATGAAAACCAGCAACATTTAATTTTATTATTAAATGCTCGTGAGGGTGATCAACCCTCACTCAATGGCTTATAAGGGAGACCATCCCTTAACCATCGTTTATAAATTTTACAAGGATTTATACAAATATCTAGCTTAAAGACATTACAATAAATATGATAACATTTACCCACTAATCTTCATATTTTCATATCTTCGTGGCATGGATGCCCTAGCACAGACCATCGTACATTGGATCATCCTGCAGCTTGCACTTATCTCTGAATGAACCATTTTTACCTGCCACCATGATATGCATAATATTCCTTTGTACATGTCACCACCATTCCCTACTAAGATGCCTTCAACATACATTTATGTCAAGATTCATAAAGTATTAATCAACCATTTCATATATCTATACTGTAGAGGCTTCCCCATCTAGTCATGTATATTCATGACATGCAAGTAAAGTACCTTGACATTCTCCCTTTAACAACACATACCTCATATGTGCCAGTTATAAGTCATCACATTAACTATTGTTTCCGTCGCATAAGCACACATTCCTGCATGACAATACTTACATCTCCCAAGTTTTTCTTTAAAATAAAATGATACATTAGTTACGATATTTTTGCATGCAATTTACATAATTTAATCAAAATAGCTAACCCTTGAGCTATTACTTTTAGTACATGGAGTGCATTCTAACATATCAAATGTTGCTCCCATGCATGCAAATTTCTTATAGATTCCAAAAGAATCTCCAACGAAGCACATAGCTTCCTTCACGAGTCTTCACAAAGGAAATCTCAACGCTAGTGAACATGTAAACATATGTTTTCTTTTCTGTAACACTATGCAATTAAGAATACAATATATGTCTTCTTTTCCAAAGATTATACTAACAACTATTTCCAATGTAGTTTAGCACAACATGTTATCTTTCTCACATACAAATATTTATATTCTTTCCAATGAAAGTTATCACATACGTTGCATGCCTATGCATGATCTTCTTCCAAAAGGAATTAACATCATAATCATGATAAAAAGTAATCACTCAGTTTGTTCTTCTAAAGAAACATAGTTTTTTCATTTAAAGAAATATAACTGAGTAGTTCCTTTATCCATGGATTTATTAAATAATCAATCTTTACTAACACCATGGTAATCCATTCATGGAATTATGAATTAACTAATATTTACAAAAACCTTCGTAATCTAACCATGGATTTATGAAATAATTAATCTCTACCAACACCATGGTAAACTATCCATGGATTTATTAATTCATTAATATTTACCAATACCATGGTAAACTATCCATGGATTTATTAAATAATTACTATTTACAACATGGTTAATGTATAGAATATTAATGTGAGAAACTTCTCTTTTCCTCTTCACTACAAATGAAAATATTTCAAGAGTTACCCTCTTTAATCTATATTCATTTCAAGAAAATAACTTGCATTTCTTTATCATTTAAAACACGGAAATCCCTTTTAAAAGAAAACAAACATCCTATATTTTCTTAAATAAGATGCATACGCAATAAGTTGCTTATATAAAAGATAAGCTGCTTATATTTTAAAAAGGTTAATATAACAATCTTTATATATATAAGCTAAAGTATTTTCTTTACTAAGAAACTAGCATAAGTTATCTATATGCATGAAATTTCAAGAGTTTTTCTTCCAACAAACACAAGATCATTCATCTTGATCTGGACTGCAAAACCATAAAGAGGGAGAGAAGTTTTTTACCTAAGATTAGCCATGCTTCTAGAAAAACTTCGAGAATAGGCCAAAAGAAACCCCCAATTAGACTAGGTCCGTCACAAACAATAGGAGCTCACTTCCATAACAACAAGAGCTCTCTTCCATTCATCATAAATGTGGACACTTAGAGTATTAGGTATCCATAAACCACTGGCAGAAATAGGAACAAAGCATGAAACCGTAAGTCCACAACTACTAGACAACAAATCCTATCGCAAACCAGTCTGCAAAGTGGTCTTCACTATAAATCCCCAAGGAGCCATCTCCTGAACTCCATCGGAAACCAAGTATGCTACTCAAACAATTCACGTTGTTAATCTTTGGAGACGAAGTGGTCTGGGCTAGTTCAACCACCTCTTTCCTTGTAACTCGAGAGCATGCCTCCCGTAAATAGAGAATTCCATAGATGGTTATCAAGAATTCGTTTCCAATGAATTATTGAATAAAACAGTTAGATTTACCTTACGTAAAATTAATTCACTGCGAGTTGGAGTACATGTATTACATACTCCCCCCCTTAAGAGAGCACCGTCCTCGGTGTGCTTCTCTCACTGAAACTTAAGCTTATAATCATGATATATTAATATAAACAACCCAAAGGGGGTCCTTCCCCTTCACAATGAAACACTTTCGTTTTGCTTAAATGCCATTAATTGAAACAATAATTTTTATATCTATATTCATAAGCATGTATAGCGCAAAGAAAATTTCATTTCCATTTCTAACTGCTTATCCCTTATTCAATTCATAAAAATATAGAGAAATCTCTATACGAAATTACCATTACTTACCATTTACTATTGGACGTATTGATGAATTTCACACAATCTCTCCGAGAATGGTTGAACAACCCATCAACACTCCATGGAAAGAGCCTGTAATGTATGACTAACAATTCAATCACATTAGTCACATAGTTTCAATCAAATAAAAATACTTACAACTAACAAACATTCTTACAATATCAAGAGATGTTTTAATCAAAGTACTTCCACAAGTACTCAGAGAGCACCAACTCTTTAATCAATGCATCATATGCACACCATCTTAGCTCATGCTAAAGACATCCACACAGTACTTCAAAAAGTACTCAGAAAGCACCTAGCTCTCTAATCGTACCAATGGTCAATCAATGCACCATAGGCATATCATAGCCTCTGCTAAGACATTCAAACAAATTGGTAATAAAATAAATGAACTTATACATTCAATAATTCATTTTCCGAGCACCAAGCTCCTTTCCTCTTAATATCCACATAAAATATTTACTCAATCATATAAAAAATTGTTTTAATATAACACATAAATTTTTACTTAACTTGTTCTGTTATGAGAACCACAATGGTAAAAAAAATGCTCCTCCCAACCCATGGGAGTTGGTTTCTACAACCAATTTGAGTTATTTTCACATCCAAACAGTCAATCTTTCCATATTAATTCAAAATAACACAACACGCTAAAAAGTCTTTATACTTATCTAAAAATTTAGTATTTCAAGCTGTGGTCCTCCCAACCATCAAGGGAGGCTATTGCATTCTCCACTTGCGCCTAACTCTAGAATCTGGACAGTGCCACGGGTTAACAGTGGAATAGATTTTCTCTTTCTGCTATTACCTCTGGATGGCCAATCTAGTCAAACTTAGAAAGTTTTGGCTTTACAAGGGTTGTTGTGAGTCATTTTCAACTGATCACAACCAGCTCTAGAAAATACTCCCCTTTACCATTTTTCACAGAACCCCTACTCCTCCTCTGGGATTCAACTTTATCCTCAAAGGAGTAGGTAACTGTCTTTCCAACTGTCTCCAACCACCTCCTATTCTTGGAAACATTTTTACCATCAGCTTAAAAGGATTTTCTTTTCATTAATTAATTTCAGCAAATTAAATAATTTTCTTTATCAACAGTGATGATTTAAGTTTTTCTTGCCAGATAAAAGAAAATTAAACAAATTGTCTTTAACTAATTAATACTAGTTAACTTTAATGAAGCTGTCACAACTTCCCCCCTAGAAGTAGCATACATGTGTTGTACATTATTATTTCTGAAATAACAAAATTATGCACATTAAAACATGATACTTTAACATTTACTGTTGCAATTCACATTGCAATGTTTGCGATGTTTTATTTTGACAGATTTTCTATTTCCATTAAGCTACCCATGCTTACTATTAGAAATAATGCTAATCATAAATATGCATTTCTCAAGTACATATTATCTTGTGCAATCATTTTAAGTTCCTGCATAAAATGTTATTATGCATACAATGTCGTCATGCATAAAAGTATATACAAATATTCATTAATGGGTATGTGTCAATAACGATTAAGGTATGAGTGCAAACATTTCCAATTCCCATAATGTTTTGTTCCAACACACTAACACATGAAGTAATTATCATAATCACTTGTTCACAACTTCCAAATAGCTTTAGTCAAAATTGATTCGTGCATATAAGTTTCATTAGTTATTCATTCATAACTAATCAATGTTATTAATAATGTTAATGCATCCATGACACAAGTCACTCTAAAACTATTCATTCCATGCCACTAATAATCTTAATGCATTCATGGTGACTCATGCAAAAACTAGTCAGTCAACTAGTCATTATAGTTAAGTATCACAACTTGACCCATTAAGAGGCTTCATTCAATTTAATTTTAACACTCCATCATCTTATATAAGGAATTTCCTCATATCTTTCATTCATGCATTAGTTTCACACACCATCACTATACACATTCATATTTTTAAAGTAGTGCATGGTAACTTTAGAAATTCTAGTGCATGCAAAAACAATTACTTCTTTTCAAACTCAGATGAAAGGTAATTATTTTTCTTTCATGCTTTTTATACTTTTTTTTCCTAAAGAAATAAAGCATAATACACATATTAATCTCATAGGCATATTCTTCTGCAGAAAAAGTATACTATAATAGCATGCACATTTTTAAGAATTCTTTTCAATAGAATCTAATCTCATGCAATGCCATTTTTTTTACTTATATAACAGTTCTTTTTAAAATAAAATCAACATGCACATGCACAGACCATGCCTTGAATATACCTCTATAACACAATGGCTATTCTTTGTGTATGCAAGAAAGATAACTCTCCCTCTTTATGCATGCAAGCAAGATAGCTCTTCCTTTAATGCAGGAAACACATATTCCCTTCTTAGAATTCTATCATCATGAAATACTATTTTCATGTAAAAAGATTAAACATAATAGAAATCTTTAACATAATAATTATGTTTTCTAGAAGAGATGACATGGATTCTTTTCAGAAAAAACCAACACAATAAGTTTTCCTTTTACCATGGTATATATTTCTAAAAGATTATCATATTAGCAATGCTTTATTACTTTCCAAAAGAACTAGCAAAATCTTGCATATTAAGTAAAACCACGTTTTACTCTATATTTGTCTCTTTTAGTTGCAAAATTCACATGAAAGAATTATTTCAAAATATACATATTTCTCTCCCAAAAAAATCAAATGTATATTAGTTTAAATTTTCAAGAAAAAACACGCACATGTTTCATTTTCAAGAAACCAAATTCCCATCTCCTTTCATGAAAACTTCAACATAACAATGGAATTCTTATGTATATGGAAAAGATATATCATTTTTAAAGAAACTCTAACTTCATTTCTATTTACTTTGTACGCATTCTATTTTCCATAAATGCAATAACTATTTTTTCAAGAAAAGAAAGATAATAATACTTATCTCTTAAACCTATTTGTTCAAACTGGATTAGAGATGTGATGCCTTCCTTCACAGACGTGCATTTCATTTCGAATCTCTTTAGAATAATTTTATAACATACCTCAATTTCTTTTCACTTAACAAATCCCAAAGGCGCTAGTGTTGCAACCTTTAGCTCTGATACCACTTGTAACATACGTCGTTAACTTCATGGAAATGTAAGGAGTTAAAATTTTTTATACAAGTTACTCATGGGTAACTATCCATTCACTATTAAATATTCCTTACTCATCATTACATAGAATTTTTACCAGTTCATAGTGTAACTTTTCGAATAAGAATAGTAAGCTCCTTAACCATTAACAACCTCCATTACAGTACATTAACATAACACTATATGATGTAACCTTCCACTCATTTCATTATTCATGTAGTCATCACATAATTTCCGTTATGAACATCATAACAAGAAAGGAATCAACATCATCAACTTGACACAATAATCAATCACATCATTGAACACCAATATACCCTGGAAACCCCATAGGGTGAAAACCAACAATGTTTAATTTTATTATTAAACTCTCATGAGGGTGATCAGCCAACATTTAATGGCTTATAAGGGAGACCATCCCTTAACCATGTTTATAAATCTTACAAGGATTTATAAAAATATCTAGCTTAAAGCCATTACAATAAATATGATAACATTTACCCAATAATCTTCATATCTTGGTGGCATGGATGCCCTACCATGGACCATCGTACATTGGATCATCCTACAACTCAAACTTATCTCTGCATAAACCATTTTTACCTGCCACCATGATATGCATAATATTCCTTTGTACATGTCACCACCATTCCCTACTAAGATGCCTTCAACATACATTGATGTCAAGATTCATAAAGTATTAATCAATCATTTCACATATATATATATATATATATATATATATATATATATATATATATATATATATATATATATATATATATATATATATATACTATAGAGGCTTCTCCATCGACTCATGCATATTCATGACATGCAAGTAAAGTACCTTGACATTCTCCCTTTAACAACACATACCTCATATGTGCTAGTTATAAGTCATCACATTAACTAATTTTTTTGTCGTAGAAGCACACATTCCTGCATGACAATAGCTACATCTCCCAAGTTTTTTTTTTAAATAAACTGATACATCAGTTACGATATTTTTGCATGCAATTTACATAATTTAATCAAAATAGCTAACCCTTGAGCTATTACTTTTAGTACATGGAGTGCAATCTAACATATCAAATGTTGCTCCCATGCATGCAAATTTCTTATAGATTCCAAAAGAGTCTCCAACGAAGCACATAGCTTCCTTCACAAGTCTTCCCAAAGGAAATCTCAACGCTAGTGAGCATGTAAACATATGTTTTCTTTTCTGTAACACTATGCAATTAAGAATACAATACATGTCTTCTTTTCCAAAGATTATACTAACAATTATTTCCAATGTAGTTTAGCACAACATGCTATCTTTCTCACATACAAATATTTATACTCTTTCCAATGAAAGTTATTACATACGTTGCATGCCTATGCATGATCTTCTTCCAAAAGGAATTAACATCATAATCATGATAAAAAGTAATCACTCAGTTTGTTCCTCTAAAGAAACATAGTTTGTTCATCTAAAGAAATATAACTGAGTAGTTTCTTAATCCATGGATTTATTAAATAACCAATATTTACTAACACCATGGTAGTCTATTCATGGAATTATGAATTAACTAATATTTACAAACACCCTCGTAATCTACCCATGGATTTATGAAATAATTAATCTCTACCAACACCATGGTAAACTATCCATAGATTTACTAATTCATTAATCTTTACCAATACCATGGCAAACTATCCATGGATTCATGAAACTATCCATGGATTTATTAAATAATTATTATTTACAACATGGTTAATGTATAGAATATTACTGTGAGAAACTTCTCTTTTCCTCTTCACTACACATGAAAATATTTCAAGAGTTACCCTCTTTAATCTATATTCATTCTCAAGAAAAGAACTTGGATTTCTTTATCATTTAAGACACCGGCACGAAATCCCTTTTAAAAGAAAACAAACATCCTATCTTTTATTAAATAAGATGCGTACGCAATATATATATATATATATATATATATATATATATATATATATATATATATATATATAAGTTGAAGTATTTTCTTTACTAAGAAACTAGCATAAATTATCTATATGCATGAAATTTCAAGAGTTTTTCTTCCAACAAACACACGATCATTCATCCTGATCTAGACTGCAAAACCATAAAGAGGGCGAGAAGTTTTTTTACCTAAGATTAGCGAGGCTTCCAGAAAAACTCCAAGAATAGGGCAAAAGAAGCCCCCAATTAGACTAGGTCTGTCACAAACAACAGGAGCTCACTTCCATAACAACAAGAGCTCTCTTCCATTCATCATAAATGTGGACACTTAGAACATTAGGTATCCATAAACCACTAGTAGAAACAAGTACAAAGCATGAAATCGTAAGTCTGCAACTACTAGACAACAAATCCTTTTGCAAACCAGTCTGCGAAGTGGTCTTCACTATAAATCCCCAAGGAGCCATCTCCTAAACTCCATCGGAAGCCAAGTATGCTATTCAAATAATTCGTGTTGTTAATCTTTGGAGAGAAAGTGGTCTGCGCCAGTTCAGCCACATTTTTCCTTGACACTCGAGAGCATGCCTCTCGTAAATAGAGAATTCCATAGATGGTTATCAAGAATTCGTTTCCAACGAATTCTTGAATAAAAGAGTTAGATTTACCTTACGTAAAATTAATTCACCGTGAGTTGGAGTACGTGTGTTACAACAGTACATTAATATGAAAATTTATGATTTAACCTTGCATTCATCCATTATTCATGTAGTCATCACATACTTGAAATTATGATCATCACAATGAGAAAGGAATCAACATCATCAATTTGACACAATAATCAATCAAATCATTGAACACCAAAATACCCTAGAAACCCCCTAGGGTGAAAACCAGCAAACTTTTAATTTTATTATTAAACGCTCATGAGGGTGTTCAACCCTCACTCAATGGCTTATAAGGGAGACCATCACTTAACCATCATTATAAATCTTATAAAGATATATACAAATATCTAGCTTAAAGCCATTACAATAATTACAATATCATTTACCCACTAATCGATGGCATGGATGTACCTACAATGTACCATCGTACAATGGACCATCCTACAACTCACACTCATCTGCATGAACCATTAATCCTTTACCTGCCACCATGTTAAGCATAATATTTCATTCTCATAAGTCACCACCATTTCCTGTCATTGATGTCATCAACAAGATTTTATAGCATGATTAGATAAAGTCTTAATCAATAAATAATTCATCTTTAAGTGATCCTTTAACACTTATTCATGTGCATAAATGAGATTTGAATACAATATCACAACATGCTTTCTTCTAAAAACTCTACCTTAGTGTGAGAAAGTAATTATCAATTCATGTCAAATAATCCCCACATTATTATGATACTTCTCATACACGCTCACATTTGTACAAGACAAATCACTAAAACTATCCAGGGATTCCTTCAATGGAAAATGACAATGTGCATTCGTGTTACTTAAAATTTAACAAAAGAAACAACCCTTCAGCTATTGCTTTTGGTGCTAAATCTAACATGATGAATGTTGTTCCTATGCATACAATGCATAAAGTTTGTAAAATAATTTCTCAAAAGAATACTTAACACAATGGAGCATGCAAACACATGTTTACATGTCTTTTTTTCCAAATATTATACTAACATTACCATTTGTATATTCGAAGAAAAACAACACATTAATATGGGTTCTATGCTTGTAATCCACCTTCTTTTCGAAATATTATTTCCCAATGTAGGCTAACTAAACATGCTATCATTTCTAACGTAAAAATGTATATTCTTTCTAATGAAAGATAATACAAATATTACATTCTTATACATGATCTTATTCCGGAAGAAACTAACATAATAATTATGATAGCATAAATTAATCACGTATAATCTTTTTTTGAAATAAATTTAGCTCAATAGATCTTATATTCATGCAAAGAACCATATTTCTCTATAATTCTACTTGCAAGTTGTTCATTCTTGGCTTCCAAAAAATTACCATAGATAAACTTCTTTTATGCATAAAAACTAGGTAACACTAACAAGGTTATCTTAACCTTTAATACACCTAAATCAAGAAGTTGACATAATTCATCTAGCCATGTAATATTTTCAAGAGGTTTCTTCATGACTTCTTTTCCAAGAAAAAACTCATTACATTATCTCCCAACTCATGAAATATCTTCAAGAGTTACCCTCTTTAATCTATATTCACTTTTCAAGAAATAACTTATATATATATATTTTTTTTTTCTTATTTATGTTTTACTACTGCTGACATCTTTCAAGATATATAATAGAAATCTTTGCAAGAACTCACATGGTATCTTCTGCGCAAAACTAGCGTAGTAAATTTGTCTATCTCTAAGAATAATATATTTATAAAAGATTAACATAATAGAAATATTTTCAAGAACTTACATCGTAAGTTCGTCTTTTACCAGAAAATCACATGGTTTTTTATCTTTTACATAAAAATTCTTATGCATGCCTTTTGGTATGAAAATAAACAATCTTACATATTAATTAAACCACCTTTTAGTAAACCACCTTTTACTCTATATTTATTTTTGAATTTAAAATTCAAAAGCCTTAAGAGTTGCAATTCAGTGCCTATTTTATATTGCATTGGTCGTATAATAATAAATGTCAATAATTTCCTATTAATTTGGAAAACTGATGTATATAAAGTATCCAAATCAAGAAAAATGCTAATAACATATTGGAAAATGCAACAAATGCTACCCTCCAGTATCAATGCATATTTAATATGTAATGGTTAAGGTAAGAGTGTGTACTGATATTAAATTTCCAAGAACTATTTTCATGAAGTACGAATACTCTAAAAAAATTCTTACCAAACCACTCTAGGCTCTTACGAAAGAAAGAAAACAACATCACCTCCTCTTCTTAAGTAGATTATTTCTTTCCAGATTCAACATTATTGATTGGCTCTCTACAATCTCAATAACGAAACAAACAACAACATGTCAAAGCAAGCACCTCTTCTCACATCAACTCTTCCCTTTCGATTCACCATTATTGTTGGCATGTAAATTCAGGTTCACGCTCCAAGATGGAATTTTGGAAGAGTTCAGGTCTGCATGACCCTCGAATGTATCTCCCTCCTCTCTCTATTAAAAACTAAGAAGGATGGAAAGTAACCTCCACGAATTAGTTACCAAGATCCCAACTGCACAAAACCCTAACGACTTCTTGCAAAACTAATTCCATTAAATTAATAATAGTTTTCATCAACAAAAAAATTAAACACGTGGGTCTGTGGATGTTACATACTCCCCCCCTTAAGAGAATGTCGTCCTTGGTGCTCAATCCTTACTAGGATTTAACTTTTATTCATGATATAGTCTTCTAAACAACAAAAAATGGGATCCTTCCCATTCACAATGCAACACTTTCTTTTCCTTAAATGCCATTAACTGAAACAATAATGTTTTTATCCATATTCATAAGAATCTATAGCTCAAAAAACACTCCATTTCCATTTTTAACCACTTATCCATTATTCAAATTCATAAAAATATAGATAAATATCTATACCAACTTACCATTACTTACCAATTACTATTGGAAGTAATAATGACTTTTACACAAGCTCTCTGAGACTGTTTGAACAACTCATCAACACTCCATGGAAAGTAGCCTATAATGTATGACTAACAAATTCAATCACATTAGTCACACCATTTTCAATCAAATGAAATTGTTTAAACTATCATTCATTTATGCAACATCAAGTGACTTTTTAATCATAGTACTTTTATACTTATACAAGTACTTAGAGAGCACCAATACTCTAGTCATCAAAATTATAAATAATTGTACCACATGTGCACACTGTCTTTGCTCCTGCTAAAGACATCCACACAATATTTCACAAATTACTCAGGGAGCACCTAGCTCTATATTCGTACAAGTTCTCAATCAATGCACCATTTTCATATTGTCCTAGCCCCTGCTAAGACATTCAAAAGAATAGTAATAAAATAAAGGAACTTATACTCTCAGTAATTCATTTTCCGAGTGTTAGGCTCATTTCCTCTTAATATTTACATAAGATATTTACAAAATCATATAAAAATTCATTTTAATATAACACATAAATGTTTACTTAACTTGTTCTGCTATCAGAACCACAATGGTAAACAAAATGCTCCTCCCAACCCATGTGAGTTGGTTTCCACAACCAAATCAAGTCATTTTCACATCCAGACAGTTATTTGACAAAAAACCATTCTAGGTCCAGTATGGAATTCCATTGGCAAACCAGCTCGAGAATTCCAATGACCACTCAAAGTCCAGTATAGGTTTCCTCTTGGAAAAATCATGCCTATTCCTCTGACAGCGTCCCGTCTATGAAGAATTTTGGGCCACCTCAAATAGGCTCCAATATCAATAGATTTGCCTCAGTTTTTTCCTCCTCACCATCTTGGACAACTCTTTTCCCTTACTGATATTGTCTATCTCTAGGGAGAGGAAATCCGAGTTGGCAAGCGCCGTCAACCCCTTCGGGCAGGTAAACACCATCAACCCAAGGCCTTTTATCCTTTCAAAATTGTTCATAATTGTTTGAGATATTAAATTTCTCTTTTAGCATTCTTTCCCATAGTAAATTACATAATGAACTTTGTGCACATTATGCATAAAGAAAAATAAACTTTATATACATCATACATTATACTTTCCCTTAACATGGGTCCAATTATATCTAGATTAATAGGAAACACAACTAACATACACATGACTAACATACATGTGTTGTACATTATTATTTCTCAAATAACAAAATCATGCACATTATAACATGATACCATGTGTTTCTACATTTACTGTTGCAATTCGCATTGCAATGTTTGCGATGTTTTACTTTCATAGGTTTTATGTTGCCATTAAGCTACCCATGCTTACTATAAGCAATAATGCTAATCGTAAATATGCATTTCTTAAGAATGTTTTATCTTACGCAATCATTTTAATTTCCTACATACAATGTTGTCATGCATACAATTATATAAAAATATTCATTAATGTGTATATATCAATAATGGTTAGGGTAATAGTCCCACAGGTAACAGTCCAACATTCCAATTCCAATAGTGTACTGTTACCAACAATCTAACAAATGAAGTAACTACTTCTTCACAACTTGTAATAATATTTAATCAAAAATAATTCATGCATATAGGTTTTATTATTTATTCATATAACACTAACTAATCAATCTCACTAATAATCTTAATGCATCTATGACACGACTCATTCAGAAACTAGTCATTCAACATCTAGTCATTATAGTCAAGTCTCACTACTCGACTCATTATGTATTTTTAAAATCTAAAAGGCTTCATTCAATTTGATTTTCAAACACTCTATCATCCTCTTCAAGGACTTTCCCCACACATCTTTTTCATTCATGCATTAGTTTCACACATCATCACTATACACATTCATATTTTTCAAGTAGTGCATGGTAACTTTAGTTATGTTCATTAAATGTGTGAGTAATATGTCATATGCCAAAATGTTAATAGACAACTCTCATTTTCACTAGTGAATACTCAGGTTTTTTATAAGTAAAACAAAGGTTTTATTGTCTTCTCATTTCACTAGTGAGTACGCAGGTTGTTTGTAAGTACAACAAAGGTTTTATTGTCTTTTATCCTTAACATGATTCCAATGTTATGAAAACCATTTTGCAGCAACATTTATTACTTATTACTCTTCAATGTAGTTATAAACATGAATCACGCATCTCATGTCAAAAGTAGACTACTGCATATATCAATCAATATGTAGATTGCTAGAATCATATATCAATCAATATGTAGATTACTAGAATCATACCTTAACTGATGTCCATTAGTAGTATACCTCAATTTCTTTTCACTTAAAAAATCCCAAAGGCACTAGTGCTGCAACCTTTAGCTCTGATACCACTTGTAACATACACAGATAACTTCACATGGAAATGCAAGGAGTTAAATATTTTTATACAAGTTACCCACGGGTAACTATACAAATCACTATTAAATATTCCTTACTCATCATTAGATAGAATTTTCACCAGTTCATAGTGTAACCTTTATAGAAGAACAGTAAGTTTCTCAACCATTAACAAACTCTATTGTAGTACATTAACATAAAACTTTATGATGTAGCATTGCATTCATTCACTATTCATGCAGTCATCACATGCTTGAAATTATGATCATCAGAACAAGAAAGGAATCAACATCATCAATTTCACACAATAATCAATCACATCGTTGAACACTAATATACCTTGGAAACCCTGTAGGGTGAAAACCAGAAAACGTTTAATTTTATTATTAAACACTCATGAGGGTGTTCATCCATTACTCAATGGCTTATAAGGGATACCATCCCTTACATATACAAAAATCTAGCTTAAATCCATTACAATTATTACGATAGAATTTGGACACTAATATTCATATCTTCGTATCTATGTGGCATGGATGTACCTACAATGTACCATCGTACAATGGACCATCCTGTAGCTCGCATTCATATGCATGAACCATTAATTATTTACCTACAACCATGTTAAGTATAATATTTTTTTCTCATAAGTCACCATTATTTCCTGTCATTTATGTCATCAACAGGCTTTTATAGCATGATTAGATAAAGTCTTAATGAATAAATAATCAATCTTTAAGTGATCCTTTAACACTTATTCATGTGCATACATGAGATGTGAATACAATCTCAAAACATGATTTCTTCTAACATCTCTACCTTAGTGTGAGAAAGAAATTATAAATTCATGTCAAATAATCCCCACATTATTATGACACTTCTCACACACGCTCACATTTGTACAAGAAAAATCACTACAACTGTCCAGGAATTCCTTCAATGGAAAATGACACAATGTGCATTCATGTTACTTAAACTTATAACAAAAGAACCAGCCCTTCAGCTATTGCTTTTGGTGCTAAAGCTAACATGATGAATGTTGTTCCTATGCATACAACGCATAAAGTTTGTAAAGTAATTTCCCAAAAGATTACTTAACACAATGGAGCATGCAAACACATGTTTACATGTCTTATTTTCCAAATATTATACTAACATTACCATTTGTATGTTCCAAGGAAACCAACACATTAATATGGGTTTTATGCATGTAATCCACTTTCTTTTCGAAAGATTATTTCCCAATGTAGGCTAACTAAACATTCTATCATTTCCCACATAAAAATGTATATTCTTTCCAACGAAAGATAATACAAATATTACATGCTTATACATGATCTTATTCCAAAAGAAGCCAATATAATAATTATGATAGCATAAATTAATCATTTATAATTTTTTTTTGAAACAAATATAGCTCAATAGATCCTATATTCATGAAAAGAACCCTCTTTCTCTATAATTCTACTTGCAAGTTTCTCATTCTTGGCTTCCAAGAAATTACCATAGATAAACCTCTTTTATGCATAAAAACTAGGCAACACTAACAAGGTTAACTTAACCTTTAATACACGTAAATCAAGAAGTTAACATGATTCATCTAGCCATGTAATATTTTCAAGTGGTTATATATATAATAACATAATATTTTCCAAAGAATAGATTATGACAAACTAACATGGTTTCTTCATGACTTATTTTCCAAAAAAAAACCTCATTAAGTTATCTCCCAATGCATGAAATATCTTCAAGAGTTAGCCTGTTTAATCTATATTCATTTTTCAAGAAATAACTTGGATTTCTTTTTTTTAATAACAAGAAATGTATCTTTTATTACATAAGATGCAAATATATAAAGACGAGAAAATTTACTTATTTAGCATAGTAAGTTTGTCTCTCTCTAAGAAGAATATGTTTAATCTATATTCATTTTTCAAGAAATAACTTGGATTTCTTTTTTTTAATAACAAGAAATGTATCTTTTATTACATAAGATGCAAATATATAAAGACAAGCAAATTTACTTATTTAGCATAGTAAGTTTGTCTCTCTCTAAGAAGAATATATTTATAAAAGATTAAGATAATAGCAAGTTTGTCTTTTACCACAAAATCACATAGTTATTTATGTTTTACATAAAAAAATTTATGCATGTCTACCTATCATGGCCCAAGGAATTTTGGTATGAAAATACACAATCTTACGTATTAAGTAAACCACTTTTTACTAGATATTTATTTTTGAATTTAAAATTCAAAAGCCTTAATAGTTGCAACTCAATGTCTATTTCATATTACATTAGTCGTATAATAATAAATGTCAATAATTTATTATTAATTTGGAAAACTCATGTATATAAAGTATCCAAATCAAGACAAATAATAATAACAAATTGGAAAATGAAAAAAAAATTCTACACTCGAGTATAAATGCATATTTAATACGAAAGAGTTAAAGTAAGAGTGCGTACTCGTATGAAATTTCCAAGAACTATTTTCATGAAGTACAAATACTCCTTAAAAATCCTACCAAACCACTTTCGGCTCTTCGGAAAGAAGGAAACAACAATATTTCGAAGAAAGAAAACAACAACACCTCTTCTCAAGTTGATTCTTTCTTTCCAGATTCAACATTATTGATTATTGCTCTCCACTCTCAATAATGAAAGAAACAACAACACCTCGAAGCAAGCACCTCTTCTCACATCGACTCTTCCCTTTCGATTCAACATTATTTTTGGCAAGTCAAGTCAGGTTCAGACTCCAAGATTATGAGTTCCAACTTTCGTGGTTTAAGAGTTAGTTACCTGTTGAGGTTTGGTCTTTTACAGATTATGTGGTCTAATTTCAGACAACGTTATATATGTCTGAGAATTGCTCAAAGAATGATTTCTTAATTGAAAAAAATATTTATATATATGTATATATAAGAGTTAATATGGAGGTATAATTTTTAGAAATTATGTGGTTTAATCTCAGACAACAATATATATTCCTGAGAGTTTTTTCAAGAATGATTTCTTAATGGAAAAATAGATTTAGAAAAATTATAAATAATATGAATTACAGCCATCAATGTAGAATTGTGTAAAATTTTAAAGAAGTCATAGAAATGAAAAATAGCCGTTTAATCTAAATATATGGATGTATAATTAAACAGTTGTTGAATCTTCTTACTAATTTTTTCCCTTTACTTTTATTTGATTTTAAAAATCATTTTTACTTATTTTAAAAATATATCATTTTTACTTTATTTAATTCTAATAATATTTTTTGCTTTTGGAAATCATTTTATATCAAAAAAAAATTGTTTTTTATTTTTATTTTTATTTAATTTTAAAAATCATTTTAACTTTACTTTTATTTTATTTTAATAATATTTTTACTTTTATTTAATTTGAATTTATTATTAGCAATATGATTTTTTAATTTAATTTAATTTAAGTTATTTATTTATTTGATTTTTTATCTATCTATTTTCTAAGTTTGACAGATAAAAAATTCTTGGTTAATGGTTAACTTAATATTATATTAAAATATTAATTTTTAATTAAAAAATTACACTAACCATCATATGTGACATTCTGAAATATGTTTATTTATCTATTAAAATCGAGTTTTATATTTTAAATGTTTATGTTTTTTTCTATTTAATGGTATGTTAAGATTTGTTTTTCAATTTTGTTCTTATGATAAATTATATTAATAAATTACACCATATGATTTGAAAAGCACTAAAACCTTTTTTGTAATTTTTACCTACAAATTTCCAATATACACACTATGAATCACAAAAAGCTTAATTCAGAAATCATAAATCACACTAATCACCTATGGATATTAAAATGTAACCACTCCATAATTGAGTAATAATGAAATATAATCTAATTTGATCAATTATTTATATAATTTTCCTACCCTTCAGAGTCCTTGTCCTCCATCACGACTAAATGATTACAACCCACTTTATCAAGAAATTTTTCACTTGTGTCTCATTTATCTCCCAAATGTATGGTTTTCTTGGTGGGAAAAGGAAGTTAACTGCTAGATAAGGCCAAGGATGCTCTGCTATTAATTTTGGCTATAAAAAAACTTTTCCTTCATACACTTGCAATGTTTTTCAAGCTAAAATAACTTCGTAGGAAAGGTTTAAAGGATTTCATGCCTAAGCCTTACCTTGGGTATGTTTTTGTAGGTGATATTGAGGTTGTCGATATGACTATTGAAGCTGCCTTTGGTGGTTCTGAAGCTCATGTGTTGATCCTGTGGTGTTTGCATGGTATTTTTGGACATGGATGAAGTTGTTCTTGAGCGTATTCTAAGAGATCATTTCCTTTGCATGCTTCTTCAAGAATAATGGTTCATTTTCTATGTCCTCGAGGTGTTATCTTCCCATGCTTGTTGCTCTATGCATTGGCTCTGTTTTGGAAACATTTTTTAGACATGTTTTTGACTGATAGAGGATTTTTAACACAGGTTTTGTTGATGGTGGATCAAGTGTTGTTGTTGGAGATGAACAATGATCTTGTGGCAATATGCACAGGACCCTGTAGCTGTCCAAAACTGGTGTTGGCGTCCCATGATGCTTCATGATGCATATATTTCTTGACCTAGTGCATTGAATGTGGTCATGCAGGGTATGTGAAAGTTGCTACAGGACTATGTGTCTTCCTGTAGTAGTCACAGAATCCCTTCTAGGACCAAAATTTTCTCTGAGTGTTGCTTCATAAAATATTGATAATTCAAAAGGAAGTTGTTGATGAGTGTGAGAGAGTTCTATGGTTATCAATTATAGTGGAAAAAGGGATGAAGGACAATGATTTTGATGGAAAAATATGGGAATGAAGGTGGGAAAAGTGTAAAATGGTGTTATGGATGGATGATAGGGTTATTTTGGATCCCTCCTCTTGTTCCTAGATGAAAGAATATAATATTTAACCCCTTTTTCTATGCCAATCACAATCCTCTAACAATTCTGGTCACTCCTGTAGTAATTCTGGAACAGTCCTATAACATAATTGTTTTATCCATATCTCTGAAACAATAGACTAGATTGAACTGAAATTCTTTGATCTTATTTCCATCATCCTTATGAACCACCCCATAAAAACTCATGGCCAATCGAGGCACAAATCTTGAGGAAAAAAATGGTTGTAGCTGATGGAGGTCAATTTCTCGAAATGTGTGCACTAGAATATGTTGAAATTCCTTGAGCATGTTTCCATCATCCATATGCATCTTTGCATGAAACATATTGGCCAATTCATGCACATTTTTTGAGATATGGTAAAAACAATTTGTGTCTTGTGTATTTTGGCCTCTTGTAGCAAAAGAAAACCTTCATGTGGCAATATAGGACATCAAGGGAAATGAATGGGAATAGATTGGAAATTATGGGTGGATGTTGGGAATGGATTAGGGTGATGGATTGATATGGTGTTGGTCCTAATGGAGCATGTGGTAAAAGGAGGAGAAAACCCAAGCTTGACTCCCTTTGAATTGGTTTTTAATCAAGTTTTCTTCTTTTGTTGCTAAATTTCTCTTGTTTATTGTAAATTTTGGAGAGCACTTGCATTCCTCAAAGAGAGATACATGGAGAAAATTATTTTTTTCCTTTTCATTTTTCATATTTTTTTTCTTCCATAGGCCTACTAGCTGCCTCAATGAGGTTTTCAACTAATAGGTATGCCTAGGTGCCTCAAAAGTGGTTTTCATCTATGATCTTTTCCTTTTTTTCTTTCCATCTTACTAACCACCTCAATGAGGCTTTCAATCAATGAGCCAATCTTAGGCACCTCAAAATAGTTTTTCACTTAATATTTTATTCTTTTCCTTTTTTCTCTCTTTCTTTTCATTTTTCCTTTTCATTTTTTCTATCCTACTCTACTTGAAAAGTCAAAATATCTTTCACGTGTAGGAATAATTCCAATGGATCCATGTGCATAAAAAGATGAAAAGTAAATGATGTGTAGGCTTGAAACATATGCTTTGACATGTATCTAAATATTAGAGACCAAATGCTTTGGCTTTGATGATATCAAACATTGTTGAAGAAGCAAGTGAGGCTCCATCTTGTTAATTTTCTGGAACTAAACCTCAATATAGTTTGATTCCCTTGGTTCGCTTTCATGTCTTCTTTTTCTGTGTCATTCAAAGCTTCTACTTTTTTTTTAGAATAGAGGAATAACTTGTTCCGAGCGTTTTAATAACCCAACGTTTCAGACTACTCAAGTGAGTCCACAACCCAACGTTTCGGACTACTCAAGTGAGTCCATATTCAGGGGTAAACGCACAAAGTTATTTGAAAGATTTGAGATTATTAGAGCAAAAGAGTAAAATATAAATAGTGATGTTTGAGGAAAAAAAAATTGTTTTTCAAGGTTGGTTGGAAAAAATTAATGAAGATTTTAATTTATTAAAACATTTTATTTTAAAAGAAAATTTATTTGATTTTATTTACTTAAAAGAAAATTTTATTTGATTTGATTTACTTATTTATTATTATTATTATTATTATTATTTATTTTTTATTTAAATTTATTTTATTTTATTTATTTATTATTATTATTATTATTATTATTATTATTTTAATTTATTTTTTATTTTTAATAAAAATTATTGAACTAACAATCCAAAGGAAGATTGAGACTTAATTATAACTCTAAAGGTTTATTATTTTTATTTTTGAAAATTGATGACTTGAGAGGTGAGATATATTAAGGGTTTCCAAGTATTACTCATGTTAAGGCCATCATCTTCTACTTTTTTCCGATTAGTCCCTTGCACATGTAAATGATCCAATGGTAATCATAACAAAAACTCTTCAATATTCGGCTCCAATGGCTTCTCTCCATAAAATGTGATACATGATTCTTATGGATCTTCTTCTTCTAGAGGTTGTTATTGAATGACACCAGGAAAATATTTTTTTTGCAATATTGTTCCTGGGTTAAGATGAATACCATTTAGATCAAGAGGATTTGTTTTAAAGTATTGTACCTCAACATTGTAAGTGGGCTAGGTTACTTCATTGTTTGGGTTCTCAAATGGTGGTACATGTTGGTGAGTGGGAGTGGATCTTTGAGATGTATGTGGTTGGGGTTGTGGTTGTGGTGGAGGTGGATGGTAGGGATGCAAACATTGTTTTATGTTAAAAGACTATAACATATATTATTCCTATGATTTTGTGATAGATTTGGATGTAAGATGTATATGTGATAATTTTGAACTTTAATTAATGTTTTTTTAATTAAGGCTGGTTAGAGTCCAGCCGTTACAGGCTGCCCATTTCGGGAAACCAGCCTTAACAATAGTACAAAAATATATAAAAAGGACTAAGCATAGATAGCATAAAAACCAGTAAATGGGGAAATTTGAGGGGCAAATTCTAAGGTGAGTCTTCATGCGAGTTGCTAGGGGGAGGCGATTCTTCGACAATCCTACAGATGTATTCATAGTCGAGAGCACCCGAGCCTTGGTCCGCTTCCTTATGTGGCCCAAGCGGAGAAGAAGGACATCCAAGGCGTTCCTCTGAAGTGTCCTGAGCTATGCAAACTTGCATGAAAGATGAGTTGTCCTGAACGGCCATCAAGGTACTCTCTTCTTTCGTCGAGGGGGAGCCCGAATGGAGAAACCCCGAGAGCCTCGGCTCCGCCTTCGTCTCAAAATCATTGTGTTTTGAAGTGGAGCTTGAAGGAGGCTTCACATGCAGTGCTTTTAGTTTGTGGGGGAGGGAGACGGGCTCAGCAACAATGGTGGATTTTTGGGCTCTCTTCTTGCAGCGAGAGGAGGAGGGTGGAGCATAGGAGCTAGGGAAGTGCTCGAGACAGGATGAAGGGTCAGAGAACACCGCGGGAGGCGAGGCTGGAGCGGGGAAGGAGGGCACCACGTCCACCATATTCCAATCTGCGGAAAGGTTCAAATATGGATGGAGAGCCATCGAAAGAGGGGGTCGCGAAGGAAGGCCTCTTCCCCCCGCCCTTCTGCTGTGTTGTCGTTGGCGCTGCAACATCTTAGTGGCCTTAGGTAATGCGCAGTATTGATATGGAGACAAAATAGAAGATGGAGCCCAGAGGAGGGAGTAAAAACACAAGATGCGGAGTACGTAAAAATGGAGGTGGCGCATGGGGCTTTAAAGCCCAGCCCATGCGAAGAGTTAAGGCACTAGGTTTCCCCAGGCCGTGTCACATGGGCATGTCATGTGGTGAGCCACATGGTTTCCGCGTGTACTCCATTGAAACTATATGGCACCCACATCCGGGGGATGGAGGTTGTTATGGACCAGTTGTGTACAGTGTTGGAGGAGGACTTCATCATCAATGGAGTTGAGAGAGCTAGCCCAAAGAGGCGCAAAATGGTGGACTCCTTTATTCAGCAGAAGGTCTGCTACCTTGTTGGCATTGCGTCTTACATGGTGGAAATGTATAGTTGTGTCCATGCGGATATAATGCTTGAGCATGGTAATCCTGGTGACCATACGCCACCTCTTGTTGAGTTTGGAGGCCGATGAACCTTCCTGGATACTCTTAGCCGCTTCAATGAGAATCTGAGAGTCGCCTTCTATGAGTAGGGGGAACAAGTGCTAATCTCTGGCTGTGATGATCCCCTGAAGGAGACCTTCCAATTCTGCTTAGTTTTTTGTATCCCATCTGAGAGATCCATAAAATACTGAGTGCACATGGCCTTGAAATGTTCTGAAAATTCCTCCGAATCTTGCAAGACCTGGATTCCCTTTGGAGGCTCCATCAAAGTTTAGCTTGTAGAGGGCTGAGGGTGGGGGGCGACCAATGATTAGGGGAGGGTGCGAAATGGACTGAGGGGGGCTTCGAGGAGGGTGAGGAGTGCAATGAGAGGTTCCAATTGGCCCAGATGATCTGTTTCCCTTTGAGAGTAGGGAGGTCCTCATCTTTCGATGGGCGAAGGGCTAAAGTCTCTTGCAAGTTGCTACAGACCATGTTCGAGAGAGTTTTAGTGGAGGGGCAAAGGTCCTTGAAAATTCAGCGATTGCGTTCCTTCCATATCGCCCAGAGGAGGTGCCCTAGGAGTATATTCCAAAGGGCATTGAGGATGTTGTAATGAAAAGGAGTAGCAGGCCAGCTTCGTATAGTGTTGATGATGTTTCCATCTATTCGGTCCGATCTTCTGCTAAGAAGAGACACTTTGTCCCAAAGTGCCATGGTTGTCACGCATTCATTGAAGAGATGCTTCATGGTTTCTTCCATGATCCTGCAAAGGGGGCATTGGGATGGGGTGATGAATCCTCTTTGGCAAAGATTGTCCCAGGTGAGTAAGCGCCTTTTACTAAGGAGCCAAAGGAATGTGGAAATTTCTTGTCAATTTTTAGAATGCCAGACTTTGTCCCAAATGCTGTCGGCTTGGTGAGGGGGAAGGAGCATATTGTAGGCTTCTTTGGTTGAGAATAGGCCAAAAGAGGTGTAGCCCCAACGAATATAGTCGGGTTCCTCTGAGACTCGTATTTGGAGCTTTTTGATTTCCTCCGCTATCTCTGAGGTTAGATTAAGGCCGAATTGAGTGTAGAGATGCTGAGCCATTAGCCATTAACGAAACTAGCCAGGGGGGTGGCTAAGTTGCTCTAGAAAGTGTTTACACTAGTCTAGGCCATCTGTTCTAGGATGTCGAGCCATTCGGAGGTCGGAAAAAGATCTTCCATTTTCGGCATCTGTTGCCAAGAATCATGCCAGAAGTTTGCTGAGCCGCCTGACTTGACCTCCCAAAAACTGTGATCACGTATGAGAGCACAATGCTGACTGGCCGCTCTCCGAATAAGTGAGCTTGCTTGGTCACCATCATAGCAAATGAGATTGTTCAGGGGCCAGTTTCAGGCGTATTTAGCAGCCCATATTTGTGTCCATGGGCTATTGGTATTGGAGACCCATTGTCACCAGATTTTGTCTCCCATGACTTTGTTACTTAGGTGTGGATCATGCAGCCCGAGACCACCTACGTTCTTGGGCATGTAGACCTCCTGCCAGTTCATGAGAGCCCATTTCCTTCTCACCTTGCTGCCTCCCCATAGAAAGGTGCGTTGAAGGTCCTGAATTGCTTTAAGTACCCATTTGGGTGCTGCGAATATGGAGAAGAGGTACACGGGCATGGATTGAAGGACTGATTTGACCAAGATGAGCCAACTAGCCAAGTTCATGGCACAATGAGTCCAAAGAGATAGACGTGATTCCAATCTGTCCAACAAATCTCTCCAGGATGAGTGTTTGAGAACAGAATCCATGAGAGGAGTGCCAAGGTATTTAGAGGGTAGGGCTACAATGGAAAAGCCCAGAATTCTGGCAATATTTTGTTGGGATATCAAAGGGGTGTTGAAGAATAAGATCTAGGATTTGGAGTTATTGACCGAAGTTCCAACTACCAGAGAGAAGCAATCTCGGATGGATTTGAGGGAAGAGACTTCTTGGACCAAGGGGTGGTCGAACAACATGTTGTCATCAACGAACTGTTGGTGTAAGATGGGAGGCCTAAGATGGAGACGCAGCCCACAAAGAGTGTAATCTTGAATGCTAGCTTTTAGGAGTCTACCCAAACCTTCAGCCATGATTACGAAAAGGAAAGGGGACAGAGGGTCCCCTTGCCAAATGCCTCGTGAGGGAGAGAAGGGGAGAGGAGAATGGAGTAGAGGGGAGAGGAGATGAGGCTGAGAATCCATCTGATCCAAGTTTGACTGAACCCAAAGGCGGCTAGCATATGCTGGATGTAGCTCTAGCTAAGCTTGTTGAAGGCCTTTGAGAGATCTATCTTGAGCATCATTCCTGGAATATTGTATGTTCTTAATGAGTGCACCACCTCGTGTGTGAGGATTATGCCATCAATAATGTGTCTCCCTTCAACATAACCGATTTTCTTAGGGGAAATAAGGAGGGGGAGGATGGTCTTGAGGCGATTGGCAATGACTTTGGAAACCAGCTTGTAGAGAACATTGCAAATGGCGGTGGGATGAAATTTGTTGGGGGTGGAGGCTTGATCTTCTTTGGGGATGAGGGTGATGAATGTGGCGTTAAGAGCAGGTAGCATCCAGTGCATGGATCTGGATTCCTCAACCATTTCCCAGATCTCTTGCCATATATACTACGAAAAGAAATGAAAGAAATTGGTGGTGAATCCATCTAGACCAGGGGCCTTTCCCCCTTTGAGCTGAGCCATGGCTTGATCCACCTCTTGAAGAAGAACCAGTCTGAGCAGCATCTAATTGTGTTCATCCGTAATCAGGGTCGGAATATGACTGGTAATTCTTTCGATGGCCGCGTGGCAATCTAGAGGGGGCTCCGTGAGCGTGGCTTTGAAGTGGTCTTGGAGTTCCTTTTGGATTTCTCCATGATTTTCCAGGCTTACCCCTTGATCATTGCGTACGATAGATATGTGGTTGGCCATTATTCTTTGTATGGTGGAGCGATGGAATAAGGTGGTATTCTTCTCACCTTCTTTAAGCCATCGGATTTGGGACTTTTGTTTCCAAAGTGTTTCTTCTTGAAGTTCGCTTTCCTCTATTCATGATTTGAGAACTTTCCCCTGTAAGGCCAGGGCCTCAGTGCGTCCAGAGCCAATGATCTCTTGCTGGAGCTTCTCCATTTGAGCGACCAAATCTTTATGCTCTTGGAAGATGTTGCCAAAGGTGCTTTGATTCCAGCTTTTTAATCTGGTTTTGATGGTTTTGAGCTTTTTCTAGATGTTGTACATGATATATCCATTGAAGGGGGGAATGGCATGCCACCAGTGCATCACCATGTCTCGAAATCCTAGATGAGGGAGCCAGAATTGTTCAAAGCGAAAGGGTTTGCGGCTATCCTGATTTGGCCTTTCCCATTGGAGCTGGATGGGCCAATGGTCTGATCCTGCTGCCGGGAGAATGGAGGAAAATATGTCTCCTTGGGCCTGAATGACTAGATCTGAAACAAGGAAGCGATCCAATCGCGAGGCAATAAAGTTGGATCCGGTTCTGTGATTATTCCAAGTATGGAGTCCATTAGCAGTGGCAATGTCAATGAGGTGGTTTTGGGTGATGAAAGACTTGAAGTGAAGAGAATCAGTTTCAAGGATTGGGCAGCCTCCTCGCTTTTCTCGCATACTAGTGATCATGTTGAATTCCCTGCCTAGGATGCAGTGGGGAGAGGGGTTCTGAGCATACAGGGCCGAGAGATCATCCAGGGCATGGATCTTGCTGGCGATCGACTACGGGAAGTAAACATTAGTGAGGAGGATTTTGAGGTAGGTGCTGATGAGGTGAAAGGAGGCTTGAAGAAAGTGGCGGGAGGCATGAAAGTGAAAGAGGGAGATGATGGAGGGATTCCATGCAATGGAAATGCCTCCAGAGGCACCGACATAATCTACTGCTATTGTGTCATAGCCCGACCAGAGGCGGGATAGAATGGAATGAAACATATTGCTGGTACATTTAGTTTCTTGCATAAAGCATGGTAGGTTTGTTGCGGCTAAGACTGCTTTTTATCATACGACATTTTGAGGGACTATTGATCCCTCGGAAATTCCATGAAGTGAGCTTCATCATATACCTATGGGTTTTAGAGTTTTGAAGAATTTCTTTAGCTTGGGATATCCCCCAGACTCCACTAGTTGATCCCCCAATGTGATGAGCCTTTGTAGATCAGTTGGCCACCCACGTTTTCTTTATTCTCTAATAATATTGATAGTTTCCCTGGGAATAAGTGCCCCGTGAATACCCAGATGCATGCTTCCCTTTAGCAGTTGCATCTTTAGCAGTGCTTCCTCTAAACTTTCGATTTGCCTAGTGGGTATGGTATGAAAAGCTTTTGAGTCACAAGTTTTTTCCAGACCTGTTTGATCCAAATCCCCAAATTCGATGGATTCTAGCTCTTCAATGATATAGGTCACAGAATCCATGATTGGGTTTTTCCCAGTGGTCTTGGGAAGATTGGTAGGGGGTCGAGGGTCCAAATCCATCACGGCATTTTGCAAGGGGGGGTTATTTTGAGCAAACTTATTAATAGGGTTCGCAGATCTTAGGCTTGAGGAGGGTACATTTCGAGGGGAGAAACGATACCAAAGGAGGGCACCAGGGGGGTCATGGGATTGAGTTGAGGGAACTTGAAAACTGTTGCTGAAAGAAGGGATATGCGTCGAGGGGGAGGGCTGCGGAGGGTTAGGGCGAGCAAGATTTTTTTTGGAATTCCTTTTTCTGTGCGAAACCCAAGTAAATCCATCTGGATTTGAGTCAGAGGAAGGGCCTGAGGGAGTAAGAGGACGAGTCTGGGGGCAGTCACGAAACAGATGGCCATGCATGTGACATTTTCTACACCTAAAAGGTACATGTTCATAATCTATGGACTGGATCCATTCAAAATATTTGTGCCAGAGACTTATCGAGTCAGGGAGCGCTTTTGCCGAATGCATATAGATGTAGATCCGTGCATAGGCAATGTATCAGTTGTGTTTGGTTTCTTCCACAATTTTGATGAAAGTCTCGAGACAGTTTCCAATCTCTTTGAGGGTGATTTCTTCCGAGTACTCCGGTCGAAGGGAGTATAATCTAATCCAGACTGGTGCCCAGTTGAAGTCTTCTTTGTTTGGGTTGAAGCGTTCCGCCCAGTCCCTCAGAAAGAGCCCTGCTGCATTGAAAAAATAAGGGCCTTCATCCATGACTCGATTTTTATCTTTGATGTAGGTAAAAATGATGTTAAAGAAACCTTTGGGGCCCAACTAAAGGTCAACCTGCCCCTTTGGCTTCCATTTTGCCTTGATCCAGCCATATAGGGCTTTCTTAGTGGGCTAGAGCCCAATAAACTTGCTGATTAAGGCATGATCATGCATATATTGAATGCGGCAATTGATGCACTCAGCAGGAAGATGGAGCTCCGGTCGTTTCTCTTGGATAGGAATCCAAGTTGACGATTTTGCAGGTTGCTCATTCTTAGATCCAAACCCGTCGCAAGATCGAGGCAAGAATTGAGAGGCTGCTGGATCGCAATCGGGCATCGAGCGAGGAGGTTTGTGAAGAGCTGGGGGCATCAAATCTACTAAGATCCCCATTGATGGAGGGGGTGGCAGAGCGCCAACCCTCCCCGCCCCCTCCCTCCCTCCCCTTGGAATCTGTCATACTCGAGACAGGCGGCAAGTTCAGAGTGGCCGGCGATGAGAAGGAGCCAGAAGTGGCGGCGACGTCTTCAGAAAAACGCAGAGAAGCCCTAGGGCTACAGGCCTTCGCTTTGATCTCAGCTCTCCCATTTATGATAGACACTGATTTCTTTTGTTATTTGTAATTTTTATTTGTTAATGTAAATATTATTTTATTATTTGTAAATATAATGTTAAGTGACAGTATTTCCTTAAAAGTCACTTGGTAGAGCTTTCTTTCTTTTCATTTTATTTTAAAATTAGATATAATCAAGTATTACTTAGCAATTTAATTTATAAAATGTAAATTATTTGGTTTGTGTAGAATTAGTCTACATCAAATTTAATTTCAAAGTCTCACAAAACTAGAACTAGCAATTGCACCATCACCAAATGTTGCAAAGGAAACGCCGTAAGATTCTTAAATAAATCTAATAATTGCTAAGAAAGATATCTGTAGTGATTTCTTAAAGTCAGCAGGAGGAAGCTTCTTATCAGCAAGAGGGGATTTGTCTACCACAAGCTTCTTATCAGCAACTACAAGAGATTTCTCTACCGCAGAATCCAAATAATAGAGCAGGGTAGGTGGGGATGATGACAAATGTTATTGTTATAAGGAGCAGTGCTAATATAACAAATTGAATAGAAAAATATTGCTGGAGTAGTGTTAATATTGACAGGTGATCCGTACTGCTCAGAAGGCTTGGTGATTTGGCCAGGTGATCCGTACTTTAACTCTAGGAACAAAAACATGTGCTGTCGTTTAGTGTTAAAAATCCGGTATCCATGTACTAATGACCTTGCTGCTTTTGCATGAACTTAGTGGGAACCATTTCAATAGAAATCAGTGGAGTAAAAACAAAATTCATATTTTCCTACTCCTTAATATGTCTGAGAAATAACAGTTTGGCATGTTTAGGCCTGTAGTTGCTTTTATTCACTGACTGCTCAACTTGAAGGGTCTTTAAATCTTGGATGAAGCACCTCAAGTCCCACAACACAGAGTTAACTGGTTTTCTCACCAATCAGGTCTAGGCCAACCACAAGGAAGGAAATCCCTTGAAAGAGTAAAAAGTAAAAATGAATAAGGCGTTTCCTTTGCAACATTAGGTGCAATTTCTAGTGGTAAGATTATGAAAAAAATTTGCAAAGATTTTTGAAAATTTGGGTCACAGTCATTAAACTTCAGTATTTTGGGTGTATTAAGAGTGTTTGATAGTGCCGAATCCATTTCAACTATAAAAAAAAATGCAATTCAAATACTCCAACTAGGAACAAAGAGGAGGAACAAAGTACAAGACTCTCAAAAGGAATGAGTCTCAGAGTAGGAATTAAGAGGACTGCTCGAAAGAGGAGGTGGAAGAGAGGAATAAATTTCTAGCAAGGAGCGAAGCTAAAAGGAGAGGAAGAAACCCCAACCAAGTGAATAGTTGGAAGAGATATTGAGGAGAAACCATGGTATATTACTGGTCATTGCATTTGTTTAATTTAGGAAAGGAAGCTAATAGTATTAGGTAGCAGTAGATGTGGATGGCATAACTACATCCAACAAGAGTTGTAAATAATAGCATAATTCTTAGAGGAAGTGGCAAAGAACCCTTGCAGCAAGAAGGGTTGCAAAATAAGAAAACCTACTTGTGGTTGGAGAGTTAAGGGTGACAAGAGGAGGTGTGAATAAGGTGTAGTAACCAAAGAGGAGTAAGGAGTGCTCAAATCAGTTCCACAAAAGGGGACCAAGGGAGTACTAATAGCCGAGGCTGAGGCAGAGTGGGTGAGGTGTTTGGGTAACAAGAAATGGAGAAGACTTGCTACAAAGGCTTATCTGCAACTCAAAGTGGGCAAGTGGAAGCTAAAAACAAGGGAGGAATGGAGATGGTTACTAATGGCCATAATTGGGGTTCAAAGAGAAGCCACAACAACGGAGAAAAGGATGCCAAGAGAAATGGCATGGGAAGGAATTAATCCAAGTGGAATTTGATAATGAGATGGTTAAGATTAAGGAGAGACTATGTTTAGTGAAAATTTGACTATAACGAGAATACCAAAGGTAGAGATGGAACTTGATGAGGACGTTCAAATTACCTATCAAACATAAGGGTTTTAATAAGAGGAAAATCCTTGAGGCTAGAAATATTGGGAGGAAAATAAAGCACATATTGAAAGTACAATTGCAAGAAGAGGAGCTTAGGGTAGTTGAGCCTCTAGATGAATCAATTTATTTGTTAAGATTAAGGAGAGACTATGTTTAGTGAAAATTTGACTAGAACGAGAATACCAAAGGTAGAGATGGAACTTGATGAGGACATTCAAATTACGTATCAAACATAAGGGTTTTAAGAGGAAATCCTTGAAGCTATAAATATTGGGAGGAAGATAAAGCACATATTGAATGTACAATTGCGAGAAGAGGAGCTCATAGTAGTTTAGCCTCTGGATGAATCAATTTATTTTCTTGAACAAGAGCAAGACAAAAACCTTGGAGGGGAAGAAGGCACTAAAGGGACATTGTTCGAGAGTCTTTTGGACTGTGTGCAAGGTCCAAAGAAATAGAGGGAGCTAAAAATAGAGGATGTTAATGAGACACTAATAGAATGCCATATGGAAAGCAAAGAAGCTTTAGGAAAAAATATTGTGCCAAGAGAATTAGCAAAGGCTCAAGAGCTCCATGTTTTTAAAAGTAATAAGTATTTTGTATGTTTAGGTCTTGTGGGTAGACAAGTATTCAAAGCTGCCATAAAGGAGGGGGGGAGTGTGAAATATCCCTTAAGAGGCAATGGTAGAAAATTAGCCAAAGGACAATGTCCAAGTTTGATGCTCATAGATCATAATAAGAGAATAAAGTAGTTGGAGGAATGACAGCTTCAAACGAAGGAAGATAAATAAGAATGGTTGAAAAAGGAGGAAGCTTACATGGAATTTGCAAGAATAACTCAAGGTAATTTGGTAACTTGGAGGAAGAATGAAGTTCCCTAGAAAGAAGAATAAGAGACTTGAGGGAACATATCCAATACACAAAATTGGATTTGAAGGAAGGAGTAGCTGAAAATTGTGATCAACAAACTATGGAGGAAGCATTGCATAATATTTTTATGACTCTTAGGCAAAAAGAATTCAATAACTAGAGTCTGGATCTAGATGAAAATTCAACTAGGGAGCCTCATATTTTTAATTCTAATGAGTTGTGTATGAATAAAGGTTTCAAAAATGACATAAGAAATTTATTTTTTAAGGACTTAGTATTTTTCCAACATTGGTAACTATTCTAATTTGAAATTCACATTTGTAGAATGTAAGCTATTTTCTAACAATAAAAAAAAAAATTTACTAACCATTTATGGTTGTGAAAACAATGGAAAGAGTACCTTCCCAGTGCGTGGAAGGTAGCCATGATTTGAAATTCATCCTCTGACATAATGAAATTATATTCTCCCAATAAAGAAACAATATAACCCACGAGGAGTTCGTGTTGGAAGTAGTGGAAGAGGCTAGGTGGCCTTTTGCTTTAAAAATTGGTGAATTTTATATTAATGCAAAATTGGTGAATTTTATATTAAATTATATTTTGCACGATGCACGAATGGAGAAAAAATGTTAACGGAGAATGAGCATATTGTTAAGGCAGAATGAGCATGATGGATTTCTCCAAGGAAGCAAAATTGAAGAGAAAGATGGTAGACAATCTTCAGGAAAAGACAAGGTAGAGTCCCAAATGTAGAGAATGGCATAGTGGAGCCAAGAGTACCTTCCCAACAAACCTCAAAAAAGATCATGGCACTTTGTAGTTATGAGAAATGTGGAGAACAAAAATGAGTTGTGTTGAGACAAGATAGGAGGTTGAATTGTATTTCAAATTTTATCAAGGAAAAAACTTTGAATAGTTATGAATTGTAGCGATATACTATATTAAATGAGTTATGATTTTTTGGTCATATAGTATTAAGTAGTCATAAAATTGTAACAAAATTTATTTATAAATTAAAAATCTCCATGATAAAATAAGGGTGAATCTACATGATTAAGAATTTTGTTGCATGTATTTTTAAAATTAATAAATAATTGACTTATATATTATTATTTTTTAACATTAATAATGCTAATAATAACTTTAAATAAAATTATACTTTAGTTAATTATCATACATCAAAATATTTCTATTAATTATTTTACATTCCAAAGTTCCATTTCTATTCATACTTTATAAGTTATTTAATTCATACAATCATTTATAAAATGGAAAACAAAATTAAATATTTAATAATAAATTGAGAAATTACATCCAAGATGAACCTGACATAGATTTGAAACAGAGCTGCTTTCAAACCCAAATGCGCACCATTACACAAAAACGAATTTGATGGTGTAAACTTGTGTACTTGAAATGAAAGGTAATTGGCCATTTGACTGTCCATAGTCGATGTTGGATTGCAACTCTGTGGCTGTATAAGCTAGTATGTTCTCCTGTGAAGTAAACGGGACCGACCGGTGTCTGCACTCAAATAACAGTTTGTCAACAACATAATGATCAAACAAACTTAATGTTTTGTGCACATATTATATTGTCAATTGGGTAATTACTGTAACTTCCTCGCTGAAACCGGTTATTCCACCAAATTGGAATCAGAATTTTCTCTGCTTCAGGAATGCCATCGCCGAACATTTTTCTCAGAACCGCCATTGCTTCTTCCTTAGTTTTCTCATCGCCCTGTTGCTCTATCCGCCTAGATTCGTCATCTGTGATTGTTACAACCAAGATGTTGGATCCTGAATATGCTTTTTCCACGTGCTGCAATATATACACTAATTCCATGAGCACTGAAGCAATATATATACTAATTACATGAGTACTGCGAATATACAACATAACTCTTCTTCCATGCATCTTCAACCTGCACATCGGCCTCTATTGAGCCGAAGCAAGTCTTTATTTCCACAGAGACACGAATTTGGTCGGTATAGAATTCCCTTTTGTTCAAGGAAGCTCTTGGAAGGATGTCAGTGTCACATGAATCTTCAACAACCCACTTATCTCCTACCTCTGGCTTCACATGAAATGCTTTCAACTCTGTCAAATCATCACCGCTTAAGGCTATAAATCCTTACAGTCTCTGCATTTTATGATAGCGAAATCTCCGAATGGCTTTCTGGAGCGGCCACAAAATTCAGTAGTTACCCAAAACCCCTGGGTGCAATTGGAACCGTCATGTGCCAGGGCGTGAGATCAATGATCGATGTCACCTAGAAGGTCAAGAAAGAAGCCCCAGCCAGCCACTCTGCGTAAAGAAATATAGTCGACAGTTAAACAGTAACGAATGGTCACAGAGACACGAATTTGGTCGGTATAGAATTCCCTTTTGTTCAAGGAAGCTCTTAGAAGGATGTCAGTGTCACATGAATCTTCAACAACCCACTTATCTCCTACCTCTGGCTTCACATGAAATGCTTTCAACTCTGTCAAATCATCACCGCTTATGGCTATAAATCCTTACAGTCTCTGCATTTTATGATAGCGAAATCTCCGAATGGCTTTCTGGGGCTTTCTGGAGCGGCCACAAAATTCAGTAGTTACCCAAAACCCCTGGGTGCAATTGGAACAGTCATGTGCCAGGGCGTGAGATCAATGATCGATGTCACCTCGAAGGTCAAGAAAGAAGCCCCAGCCAGCCACTCTGCGTAAAGAAATATAGTCGACAGTTAGACAGTAACGAATGGTCGTTACAGATTATAACCGCCACAATTCAAATCAACGGATTATACTAATTCAATCGTCTAACAAGAGATCAGATGGACTATACGATGACACGAAAGCAGTCAGCAAAGTTGTTTTCAAATAATAATGACTTACGGCGTAACTATCCTATGGACATAGAAACTTGAATAAACTTCATATAATCTTAATGAAAGTGTTTCATAAATAAGCTACTCATTTTTCTTAAAACAAAAATTAGAGAAAAATCGGTTTATATGGGCTTTAATCTCTATCAAATTTAGTTCTAGAAACATCCCACATTTATCTTATCCTATCCTATCCTATGAACTTTCAAACTTGAGTAAGCTTCACACAGCCTTCAGAAACTCAGCTGATCTGGCGGAAACTCAACCAAATGAAAAAACTATATATTCCCTGACAACTTGCAAAGTGAGGACGACAGACTGCCAGGTCCACTCAAATCGATTCTTCAAAGCATTAAAGTTGTTGCAAACATATCCACATGTGCAGCAAAAGACGATTCAACTTGTGAAGCCATGCGGCAACGTAGAAAAACGACAATCTCAATTTTGAAAGTGTTCTTGAATCCGCTACTGGATCCCACGAATCATTGAATTCGAGTTGTATGGGCCCTCTGCCGCTTTAACAGCATCTGCTAATATCATTCACAGTCGTATTGCCACGAGAAGGTTGTTTCGAATCAGAGACTACACCGACTGTCACACTCAGTCCGATGAAGCAAACTCAATATTTACAAAAAGATGGGGATGCTACAGATACAATGATTGGGTTGCCATCAATAATGCTTCTCATTGTCCATGTCAGCAGTAATACAATCAATAATGCCTTCTCCTTGTCCATGTCAGCAATAATACAAACAGCTGCGGAATGCTGTTTCAATTCTGGTAGGCTGGATTGGACTTTCCTCAATAAGAGGCTAAACCTACACAGCTGGAGGCTATAGAATCATTAATGTAGTTAGGTAATATATGTTTACAGTTACATTTAAATTCTTTTAAATCTAAATATAAATATATATATATATATATATATATATATATATATATATTACTCAACAATATTAATAATTTTATATCCTTATAAATAATCGCAATTGGAGGCCACTAATATATTCCCAACTGATTGAGCGACGCATTCCACTTGTGCACGCAATTCAGTTGAATCTTCCTCCTACTATAATTAAATACTCACATATCACCAATACCGACTACCACTCCGTCCCTGTATGATGAGTTCCAACATCTCTGGTCTAAGAGTTAGTTACCTGTAGAGGTTTGGTCTTTCACAAATTATGTGGTCTAATTTCAGACAACATTATATATGTCTTAGAATTTCTCTAAGAATTATTTCTTAATTGAAAAAAAATTATATATATATATATTCTTAAGCATTATATATTCTTGAGAGTTCTTTCAAGAATGATTTCTTAATTAAAAATATTAGATTTAGAAAAATTTTTCAAGAATGATTTTTTAATTCCAAAATATTAGATTTAGAAAAATTACAAATAATATGAATTACAGCTACCAATATAGAATTTTAGGGAAGTCATAAAATTGGAAAGAGGCCACTTAATCTAAATAGATTGCTGAAAAATTAAACCGTTGTTGACTCTTTTCAATAATTTGTTTCCTTTTACTTTTATTTATTTTAAAAATTATTATTTTTTCTTCATTTCTTACTTTTATTTGATTTTAAATATTATTTTTATTTATTTTAATGATTTATCATTTTTACTTTATTTGATTTTAATAATTATTTTTTACTTTTGGAAAATCATTTTATTTGATTTTAAAAATCATTTTAACTTCATTTTTATTTGATTTTAATAATTATTTTTTACTTTTATTTGATTTGATTTATTATTATTAATATGTTTTTTTAATTTAATTTAATTTATTAATTTATTTGATTTTTTATTTATCATTTTTTGGAGTTTGACTTAAAGATAAAAAATTATTTGTTAATAGTTAACTTAATATCATATTAAAATATTATTTTTAAATAAAAAAATTATACTAACCATTATATATATCATTCTAAATTATTTTTACTTATTTATTAAAATATAGTTTTATATTCTAACTATTCATATTGTTTTCTATTTGGTATGTTAAGATTTGTTTAGATTTGTTTTTCTATTTTGTTCCGATAATAAATGAAACTAAATAGTTTGAAAAATACTAAAAAAAAAATCTAAAATTTTCTAATATATACAATATGAATCACAAAAAGCTCAATTCAAAAATCATAAATCACACTAACCACATATAAATATTAAAATATAACCAATTTATAATTGAGTAACAATGGAATATAATCTAATTTAGTCAATTATTTATATAATTTAATAATTAATTATAATAAAATGTAATCAGTTTTCAAAACAACAATTGACATTTTATCTAATTCTTTCTCTGATACAACATAGTTATATAATGAAGAATTTGTTGGCAATACCTTTCAAAGGGTACATTTCGTATATTTATATTATTGTTGGCTTTGAGGTCTCTACCTTTTGTTTTATATTTTCAGGTTCTTGGTTAGACTATAACCTTTTATGATATATGTATATATTTTTTTAATGTGTTGTTTCTTTTTATTGTTTTTTTTAAATGATTTGTTTAAATTAGAAAAGAAAAATTCCTCATTCAACCATAACAAAATCTAAACTAATCCATTAATTATAATAAAATGTAATTTATTTTAATCAATTAAATGAGTGTTGATTTCTCATTTGAATATGGGAGGTAGACCAATATCCATATAATATTCCTCTATATGTAAACCAATGAGTTGTCATGAGAGAAGAACCATTTATTTTTCTAGGTGGATTGGAGGATTCATTTGATTCTAAAAGATTAATTGTTGGAGTAATTAAACACAACGGAAACTAAATAATCATCAAATACACACAACATTCAAAAAACATGAAGACATAGAAGATTTTAACGTGGTTCACCCAACCAATCTGGGCTACGTCCACCAAACAGGGCATCATAAATCTCATTCATCAACTGGAGAATTAGAACAACAGAGTTTCTCATCTGATCTTCCACTCACCTCACATCCCTCATCATGCTCATTTGCCTCTACGAGCTTACATTTTATAGCTGGAAGTGGAAACAAAATGATAAATTCACTCACAACAAACATATGATGCATTAACTCCACATCATGATTATATGGAGTCAATTTAGCAACAAATCCTATTGTTGTTACATTCATGAGATTTTCTCCAAAAATAATTTAAAAGAAATCTCAACAATCTCCACCTTGGCAACAATTAGCCTGATACCCTGTTCCATTATTATTTTTATCTTTTCTGCAAGCCAAGAGAAGCCAGAAACCATCATAGCTTATCTAACAAAACTGGTTTCGTGAACATGTCTGCACAGTTTTCCTTTGTATGCACTTTTTCAAGAGAGACTCCCCGTTCAGTGATAACCTGTCTTACAAAATGGTACTTTATAGGTATATGCTTTGATTTACTATGATAGGCCGGATTTTTAGCCAAGTGAATTGCACTTTGACTATCACAAAATAATGTGATGGTGTCCTACAACCTACCAAACTCACCACACAAACCTTTCAACCAAGCTGCTTCTTTTCAAGCATGTGAAGCAGCTATGTATTCTACTTCTGTAGTGGATAAAGCAACAATGTTTTGTAGCTTTGACATCCAGCTAATAGCTCCTCCTGCAAGAGTAAATACATACCCTGAAGTTGAGCTTCTCTTATCCAAATCACCTGCAAAATCGGATATCAACATATCCACAAACAAATTCACTACTTCTATTATAAGTGATACAATAATCACTTGTGCCTCTCAAATACCGAAGCACCCACTTCACTACTGACCAGCGTTATTTTCTTGGATTTTCCATATACCTGCTGACAACCCCAACTGGATGTGAAATATCTGGTCGTGTACAAACCATCGCATACATTAAACAACCTACTACATTGGCATATGGAATTCGAGACATATATTCCTTTTCTTCATTAGTGTTAGGACATAAACTTGAAGAAAGCTTAAAATGGGAAGAAAAAGGGACTAAAACAGGCTTCACATTATTCATACCATACCTTGAGAGTATTTTCTCAATATACTTCTTCTGTGATAGCCACGGCTTACCATTGCTCCTGTCTCTCAAAATCTCCATGCCCAAAATCTGTCTTGTTTCTCCTAGATCTTTCATATCAAACATCCTAGCCATCAGAGCCTTTAACCTATTGATCTCTGTTATGATTCTTCTTGCTAAAAGCATATCGTCAACATACAACACTAAGATAATGAACATGCCATTACTTAAATTCTTAAAGTAAACACAATGATCATATTCACTTCTTATATAATTTTGACTCATCATGAAAGAATCAAATTTCTTGTACCATTGTCAAGGCGACTGCTTCAGACCATACATTGATTTCTTGAACCTGCAGACAAATTTCTTGTTGCGATTTTGAACAAACCCTTCCAATTGTTCCATATAAATCTCCATGTAAAAAAGTAGTTTTAACATCTAGTTTCTATAATTCTAAATCAAGTAAAACAACTAATGCTAACACAATCCAAATTGAAACAATTTTTACAACTGGTGAAAATGTCTCATGAAAGTCAATGCTTGCTTTCTGAGAAAAACCTTTTGTGACCAGTCTTGCTTTGTACCTATCCTTTGTATCATCAACACCCCTTTTCAATTTGTATACCCATTTACATCCCACATTTTTTTTGTCTTTAGGGAGTTCTACTAGATCCCATGTGGCATTCTTGTCTAATGCCTTCATCTTGTCCTTCATAGCCTCTTTCCACTTATCACTGTTAGAACCTTCTACAGCTTCCTCATAGCACAAAGGTTCATCATCATTAGCAGTTAAGGAAACTAAAGTAACATAATCATCATACCTTTTAGGAGGACGTCTGATCCTCGTAGACCTCTTTAAAGATGTTTCTGATACTTCCACAATTTGCTGACTATTATCTGTAGGAACTTCTTCATGATCTGCATTTGAAACATGTTCATGATTTGCATCTGAAACTTGTTCATGATCTGCACTATCATCAATATTTAAACTAGTTTCAAACTGAACATGTTGAAGCTTAGGTACATTATCCTGTTTCAATTTGTCATCTACATCTGGATTTTCAAGTGAAGATTCATTAAATTTAACATCCATGTTAATGATGATCTTCTGAGTAGTAGGATCCCACAACCTGTATCTATTACTCCCATCACCATATCCAACAAAGATATATCTTTTTTATTTAGGATCTAATTTGGAACGCTGATGTTTCGGAACTAGAGCATATGCATCACAACCAAAAACTTTCAGTTTAGAATAATCACATGGATAACCTTTCCATAGCTCTTGAGGAATTTTGCATCCTAACACAGCTGATGGTGATAAATTTACCAAATAAAAAGCCGTAGAAACCGCTTCTATCCACAATTTCTTCTGTAAATTGGCGTTACTAAGCATACTTCTTGCTCTCTCTAAAAGAATCTTGTTCATGCGTTTAGCAACTCCATTTTGCTGAGTATATACAGTATTTGTATTTCTTTCGATCCCAACATACTTGCAATAATTATCAAATTCCTTTGAAGTAAACTCACCACCATTGTCAGTTATTCAACATTTATGGTTCTTCCATTGATGTTTTCAACTAATGCTCTAAACTATTTGAAAACTGTGAATACATCAGACTTTTTCTTTAACATATAGACCCACACGTTTCTAGAGAAATCATCAATAAAAGATACAAAATATGGCGATCCTCCATATGAGGTTGTAGGAGATGGACCCCAAACATCAGAATGGATATAAAACCTTTATTCAAGGTGGAGTAATGAAAGTTTATAAAGGAATTTTCGTACTAATGAAAGCAAAGAAGGTTGGAAATCATTTTCAGTTAGAAGGAAGAACAGAGTCAGATCATGCTTCTACAGTATCTGAAAACGACAGTAATTCTATTTGTCTACAATGGAAACTAAATAATCATCAAATACACACAGCATTCAACAAACATGAATTGGTTAATAGAGAAGGTATATAATCAATCTTTAAATAATTTCAATATTAAAATCTTTAAAAGAAATCTCAACATTAATTGGTTAATAGAGAAGGTATATAATCAATCTTTAAATAATTTTAAAATAAATTTTTGATTAACAATTAATTTTATTTGTTAATTCATTTGCATTTTTTACTCTATATTTATTTATCAAGTAATTATAAATAAGAAAAATGAAGATATGATTTATGTTTTACATGAATTTGTAAGGATTAATTTTTTTTGAGTAATGATTAATGCAATAAATAATGACATACCTCATTATGTGAGATTTAAATAGATATTATTTTATTAGTATTAATAGATTAAGTATATAAAGATTAATAAAGTATTGAATAAGTTTTATATTAATTGGCCATTAAAACTATGCTAGGATTGGATAGATATTTTTCCTTGAAGAATAATTAATTTATTAGAGTCTCCAAAGGAAACAAGGACTATTTTCTAAAGTTTCTAAAAGAAACAAGCTTCATCGGATGAGCAACTATTAAAATCCTAGGTCAAAATATACGATCTTCGAGTAATTGTAAATTTATTTAAAATATAGCTATTTTCCAAATGTGACACCCTCATTTAAAAGACAATTAGTTACAATTGGTTAAAAGACTATTGGTTTAATTATTCTCTTTAGTTTTTATTTTCTTCTATTATTATTATGAACAAGGAAAAACTTAATGGAAATTTACTCATGACATAAAGTATTATCTTGTTATTGGGTTAATAAATAAAACAGAAAATAAAAAGGAAAAAGGGGAAAACCCTTTTTTTAGACTATTGGTGAAGTTTCTAGGAATAGGAAGTGGTTGGGAAAACAATTGGAAAACAGTTACCTACCCTCTGGAATAAAAGGAATTCCAGAAGAAGGGTAGGGGGGTGTGCAATTGCTAGCTAAGGGTGAAGTACTTCTAGAGCTGGGTGATAGACCAGTTGAAATTACTTCTGCAACCCTATGAGCAAGAATTTCTGTCTGTAGACTGGATTAGTCATCCTGTGGTCACAGAAGAAAATACTATCCACTGATTCCCGTGGCGCTGTCCAAGTCCTGGAGCTCGGGGGAAAGAGGCGGACGTCATTGCCCCTCTTAATGGTTGGGAGGACCACAGTCAAGATAAGGAGTTTTGTCCTTAATCAGATAAGTACTTAGAACCTGCCAGTTGTTGCAAGTGATAGATTAATTGTCTATTATTGCTGTGATTAAATGTGGGATACTTGGTCGGTTACGAGACTCTACAGGGTAAAAAGCTAAAATATAGATTGCAAGCCTTGTTGTGGACAGAGATGTCCATGTCTACTACATAGAATAGACAGTCATGAAATAACCAAGAAATGTTATTTAGCTTTATGCTTTCTGGAGAAGAATGCTGTAAGAGTCTTAGTTAATGGTATATTTATATCCTTCCCTTAGCATGCAAGAATAGTAGTATTGGAGTCTTGCAACTACCCTACTGTATAGGGGTTTGAAATATGTTTTGTAGCATGCCTTGAAAGGAAAATAATCTGTAAATGGAGTTACTAGAAAAGAAAAATCTGTGGATTTTATTTAACAGGAAAATAAAGGTATTTTTAGTGGCAGAATTATATTGGCAAGAAAACGGAAAACTCTAAACCCTAAATGTAGTTACAGAGTTAATAGGTTTTTCCGACATAAAAGAAAGAACTTAGAATTAATTTGAAGATCTTTCAAAAACTTAGAGTGACGGCCGGAGCCTCAAATATTAAGTTGAACTCCGCCCTTAGTCAACAAAGAAGAAATCGGTAATTCTAAACTTTCTTATGATAACTGAACAATGATGGAAAGACTTAACAGTCAAAAACCCTCAGACGAACTCCAGAGCAGAAAAGAACCCTTACGGAACAAAAATTCTTTAACATGTTAGGTCGAGAGGAAATATATAACTGTTGCGTGGATGAAGATACCGAAATAAGAGAAAACTGTGTAGAACAAGTAAATAATAGACCCGGTAGATTCCGGAAAAATAAATCGAAAATTCTTCAAGATAATAACAGTGGTATCATTTGTATAAATAATAATATCATTCCAATGGGTACAGTCCTTAGTTACAAAAAAACTGAACTTAAAAGAGAAGGAATGTTTTTACAGACTTGAGGAGATGCAAAACCCTGATAACCATTACTGCCTGATAGGCGATACCATCCAAAGAGTCTAGGGTAAAGAACCCGAGCATAATAACGTTTCTGTGCAGAGAATATTGTTCTCTTTAGCTAGATACAAGAAAATGAGAAAGCCATGGAGCTACTTCATTATGCAATAAACATTAACCTAGCCTAGGGTAAACTATACAAGTTAACTCCTGCTCCGACAAACAGGCTGGAGAATTAAACCAGAGCCAAAAATCGTATAGATTCCGCCCAGGTTTTAACTAGGTTCTACTTAAGCCATGAATCCATTGCTTCTTACGGTATACTGACCAGGGTACCTACAAGAATAGCTGGAGTGGTGTTAACGTTGGAGCAAGCTCGAAGCCATTCAGGAAGCGGAGCTTAGGTTTCGAACCCACCTGGATTTACATTAACACAAAGAAAAACAAACTTTGTCATGAATCGATGAACAGAAATTCTAATTAGCAGAAATTCAACAAGCGCACCATAAATGGATAAATAAGTGTTTTGTGAAATTACCTGTGAGGTGAAGACTAGAAATTTCCTTGCATGGGGGCAGTTCCTGCGCCAAAGGAAAAGAAAAACATATGGCAGTGATTTAGGTCTTCTTCACCCAACTTTTAGGCGGAGGTTACAGGGTATAACAACGTATAACAATAATATGTTTAAATCTGGAGAAGAAGTCGGGTGTTCTTACCGGCGAAATGAGGCAACGATGCAAGTCAAACCAGAGCTGGGTTCTGTTGGAGGTGGAATCCATGACCGCTGGGACTTCGACCTTGTTGGTAAATGAAAAACTAGAAGTCATAGCGCTGAAACGCAAGAAATAGTTAAAAACCCCGCAACTACTTCAGAACCTTAACCTACGCCTTGAAACTGTAAATTTCCTGTGCTTAACAAAAGGGTTACCTCGCCCAGAATCCTCCGAAGGCATTCCAACAGGCCAGGGCGAAACCCTGCTGCAGAACGGATGGAATGAATTGGCACAAATTCTGACTACAGGTTTGTGAATACCGCGGGAAGACCAAATGTGTTTTCCGAGATTCGCTGTGGAGTAATCAATACACCTTCCAAACGATTAATAATGTAGTACTGGCATCACAGAGATATTCGAGCCACCTGACTTGGCAGAAGGATGCGATGCCAAGTGGCTTAGTCATTTGCCAACAGTCCGGGTAGTAAATTCTGGAGTGTTGTGGGAATCTAAAATTATCCACGGAAATACCATAGTTGATAAACTTCACTTTCAACGAGTGTACCATCAGTATTTCAATTATAACGAGCATGAATTGTGACAGCCAAGACCATTTATTAAATCCAAAACATAGATGTGACAGATGTATGGTTAGGCGTTATGGTTGATTAAAAATTTTACTCTATTTTTACCATAGTTTAGAGTGGAACAATGGTCGTGAATTGCAACCGAGTAATTACTGTATGGTGTATGTTGCGTGGTAATTTTTTTTTTTATATATATATGTGAAATCTAGGTTATGTTTGTGACACCAAAAATGTAGTCCTTGAACTATTATAAATTTATTTAAAATATAGGTGTAACCATGTGAGTTTTGTTTAGTACTTTTCTCTAAGGAATAATAAATTAACTAGATGTGTCTAAAAAGAACAAGGTCAATTGAATGAGCTTTATCTTCACTAATATAAGTATTTAAAACTCAAGCGAGATATATTTAAGATGTTTGATAGATATATTTAAAATGTTTTTAGTAACATTTTTGTGTTTATTTTCTCAACTTAACATTAATTTTTATTAATCCTTTATACTAAAGGATTAAAAATAACTTAGTGGTTTTTTTTTAATCCTACCTATTATTAAAATATTAAAAGGAACTTGATGGTGTTTTTACATATTGATGACATTAATATCTTTTAGAATGAAAAATGATAAAGAAATCTAATTTCTATATTTAAAACGAAAACTAAATTATTTTTCCATAATTTATTATATATGTTTTTCAGCATTTGTTAGCTTTGTAAAGTTTGATTTATTAGATTTAGGTGTAAATTAAATTTTTATTCTTATGGATAAATACTATAAAAACATTGAAAACATTTTCTAAAAATAAAAAAAATACTAATTTGATAAGTGAAATTCATTTTCATTTTCTATATGGGTCTTTATAGTTTTATTAATCTCTCGACTAAAACATGCTCTGGAAGAAAATGAGTCATGTGCCACAACCAAGGTTTTGGTCTTTTAATAATATCAAAACTATCTACCAAGAATCTAGATGGATAAATAAAATCTCAATTCTTGGCCAGAGAGATTTTGAAATTTAGTTGAATTTCAAATTTTCATGCAAGAAATTAACCTCTCTATGATATTTTATTTTATTTTATTTGATAAAATTCCCAGATCATAATTTATCAACACTAGCAACCTAGTGCTCTTATTCTTACGTTAGAAATTATAAATTCAAGGTCAAAATAATTTTTTCAAATTCAAAATAATAAAATTTTTCATGTCTTACTAAACCTTATTCCAAAATTTGCTATTCATTTACATTTTTACTTAATATCTTACTCAACATTGAAGAGAATCACTAGAAGTATCAAGAAAGGCCGCAATATAGGCCGTACTTCAAATCCTAGTGAAATGATGTGATTATTGTTATTATTTTATTTTAATAATATACAAAATGAATGAGAATAAATTATTAAAACTCTACATAATGTTTAAAATTATTATCAGTTAAGTATTTTTTCAACTACCATGTTTCCATGAAAAAAGCCATATAAACTAGAATTTTTCAAAATATGAAATAATATTTTATAAATATAAATTTCTCAATTTAAAATATTATTTTTTCTATTAATAGATTGTATAGATCTTATATAGCAAATTTGAAAACTGAAAATTTATAAATCAAAAAGTTTAAAAAAATCAACATATTTAAAACTTTGGTTCAAAATTTAAAAACATACCATAAATCTTTTGAGAAACTTGCCACAATACAAAAATAATTACAAAATGGATAATTTAGCAATGTGAAAAAGTGTTGCCTTATGGCAGTGAAAAAATCCAGTGACATAAATAAACGAAAAATTCAAATACATTTTCTCTACTAAGTAGTGATATGGATTCCATAGGCCATTGTTAATAAAGAAGTTATGAAAACGTAAAGAAGGAAGGTTATTGAAAAAATGTTCATGATCATCACACATTGAAAATAGTATTGGGAAAATAATAGTTAAAGAGAAGTGAAAACAAAAAAATTATGAATAGTTTTATTTATAAAAACAAGAAACAAGTTGTTGGAAAATTAACTAAATTGAGAGGGGTGAATCAATTTAGTATATTTATGGAAATAAATTACCTTTTTATTTAAAGGTTCAACTCACCTTAATACTAAATGAACATTATTTAATATGTGAGCAACATGTAATATGTAAAAAATAACATCAAATCAACATATAAAAGAAATACATACATATGAACACCATATATAAGTGGAAACTCATAAAGGTAGAAAACCACAATTTTTATCTTTATTTTTGTAATGAAAAGACAAGCTCCTACTCTCTTATTACATCATATTTTCTATAGGATTCAACCTATATGAGGATATTAGCTCAATTTCTTCTACAAGCCTCAAATTGTGAGGAATCTCCAACTCCGCCAAATTTTCTATAGGATACAATCCACAGGAGGATGTTACCTTAGTAGACTCCAAACTATTCTCTATTAAGCTACAAGTTTAAAGGAAACTACAATCCCCTAATACATATAAGAAACTATATGTTGTTTAACCTGGTCTATAACTCTAATTATTCTTTATTAAGCTTCAAGTTTAAAGGAAACTACAATCCCCTAATACATATAAGAAACTATATGTTGTTTAACCTAGTCTATAACTATGCATACCTCCATCTATGTATATTCTTCTTCTCCTCCTAAAATCTGCTTCACATATGATCTATATGTTCCAGGGAGATAATGAACAACGTCTCAATTAGCTCTCACATTCTATAACTATGTAATTCTCTAAAAAAAATTCCTTCCAACCTCATACATTTTTATAAACAAGTTTAGATGGTTGTTAGTATTCCAAACATGAATCTAAAACGATAAGCCTTGTCTCTTCTCATTCTAAAGTGTATCTTCGTTTCCAGGTATTCAATCTAAAATTTGAAGGATAAATCAAGGAAAATAAACCTCATATTATTAAAAACCAAAATAACATAAGGCAACATTAATGATTGCATGAGTTAGGGCTCAGATGGATAAGAAAACACTTTGTAATGCGGGTAGCTGAAGGGATAGTGCGTTACAGTCTAGGGTAACAATGTCAAAATACTAAATGACCTGGGCTATAATGCATGGCATTAGTGTTTAAGGGTGCGTTATAGTCATAAGAACATACAACACATTTATGCCCGCTCTGCTATCATCATTTCTATTTTGTTACGCTTGAAATATAATTTTGTTCTACAACATATATCTCTCAACATCACCATGCATCGCAACGTCCTTCATGTATTTTCCTTACATCAAAACATCTTCATCCCATCATACATCAATCAAATCCTTCGCCTCTTACTACTTATTTTCTTCTCCTTTGTGTTACATCAAAAAAATGTCTTGGATTTGTTGGAAATTGGGTTCAACACTCCTCGCGTGTTTCGCAATATGGAGTAACTGCCTCTCGTCGATCCTAACTCTGGAGATTATAGTGGTGACTAATTCCTATGGGTTTTGGTCTAACAGCAATCGTGTTTCCAATAAGTCGTATCAAAGCGATAGGTCTTGAGTTCGAAACTCACCTGGCTCGCATTTGGGGGGAGATTGTTAAACATTGGGTTCAACACTCCCCGCGTGTTTCGTGGCATGGACTAACAACCTCTCATGCATCCTAACTCTAGTGAATGTAGTAGAGACTAATGCCTGCGGATTTTGGTCTTACGACAATCATGTTTCCAATCAGAGCTTGGTTCCTTCAATAACAGTTTAACAACTGGAAGGAGGTCATGGAGCATACCAAGAATGGTGTACCTCTGTTCAATGAAAATAATTATGCACTCTGGAAAGGAAGAATGGAGATCTATCTCTTGGCGCAAGGTTACGAAGTATGGGACACTATTCAAAATGGATTTACATCAACCGCGTGAACAAGGTAAGAAGAATTTGGTAAATGATGCAAAAGAAAAGAATATTATTATCAGTGGACTTATTGAATCTGATTATCATAAGGTGTTGGGTTGTAAAAAAACCAAAAATGTGTGGGACAAGATTGAGAATATATATACAGGTGACTCAAATGTCAAAGAAGAAAAGCTTCAAATCCACAGAGAAAAATTTGAGCAACTCAGAATGAAAGAAGATAACAACATTGTTGCATAATTCCAACACGTTGATGAAATAACCAAAACACTAGAAGGATCGGGAGAGCATGTTGGCAAGAAGACTATTGTATGAAATATTTTTAGAAAGTTACTAGGAAGATTCAACCCAAACGTATCAGTCTTAGAATATAGTGTAAATCTGGAAAAACTCAGCAAAGAGGACTTACATGGAGTTCTCATAGCATATTAAATGAGACTTGATGAAGAAGAGGGCACTTCGCATCTATAAAATGCGTTCATTGCATCTAAGAAAATTAATAAGGACAAACAACCTTCAATTGAAAAGACATGCACTTGCAAGTGTGAAGAAAAGGGAGATGATGAAGAAGGTCTTTCAGATGAATAATATTCTTACTTTACGAGAAAACTAAAAATTGGTAAAGGAAAATGAAAAGGTAAACTTACATTGATATGTTTCGGCTGTAGTGAGGTTGGGAATTTTGCAGCAAAATGTCCAAACAGAAGTGATGGAAACTCAAAAGGAAATAAAGGCTTTAAGAAATTCAACAAGAAATAAAAAAAGAAAGGATCCAAAAGAAAATTTCTATCTAAAGAAGATGGCTCATCATCTGATGAAGACAGTGACAACAAAGAAGAAGTTAATGAGAGAGTATTGTTTATGGCCAAGCACAAAAAAAGGAGGTTTCAGACAATGAAGAAGAAGGGTTGACCACAAAATAATTTTCTAAGGAGGAAATCCGGCTTATAAAAGAGCTCAAGGCTGAGAAGATCCATTCCAATACTCTTGAAGAACAAGTTCAAGGTCTCAAAATTGAAGTTGAAGAACACAAATTTATTGAAGATTCACTTCAAAGGAAGTTGGAAAAAAGAAATGAAGAAAGGGAAGCATTAGAAGCTGAAGTAGTCTCACTGCGTAAGAAAGTGAAGAAGGGAAAAACTGTCCAAAACTATGCCAACAACTCAAGGGTATTGGAAGAACTCATCAACAATCAATGATCTTACAATGACATAATTGGTCTCAGTTACAAAGAAGAAGAAGAAGGACCTTCTACAACAAAATACAATGAACCTATGAGATTTGACAAGCATGTAGACTTCATTGGACAAGATTCATAAGAATATCCTTGGAAGATGCTTCCTCGACGAATATTTCCATCTAGGTACCAACATATTTTTCGTGGCTATTGTTATTCATGTGGAAAATTTGTTCATAAAGCTATAGAATGTCACATGTACCCTGGGAAGAAATACAATTCCAGGAGATCCTTCAAATATGAACCTCCCAGGGCTCAAAGAAACATCAAAAGATTTGAACATTTAAGAAATAATATGGAATGTTACAAATATTAGAACTTTGGACACATAGCCAGAGACTGCAGACATGAAAATCCTCCAGAAGAATGTTCGAAGCCACAGAACAAATGAACATGAAAGAAGAAGAAGACCAATAATTGTGCTCTCGCTCTCAAGGCTTAAAACAACAAATATGTGTGGTATGTTCATAGCGATCGCTCAACACATATGACTAGAGATAGAACGAAATTTGTATCTTTGAAAGAGAAAAAGGATGGAACCGTATCCTTTGGAAATGATGGATCTTCAAATGTTATAGGATCAGGTACTGTCATGCTCAGAAGCAAAGATGTTATAGCCAAGAATGTTTTATTGGTTGAAAAAATGAATCACAATCTTCTCTGTGTTGGAAAAATTTGTGATCAAGGACACATAATACTATTCAACTCCACAAAATGTGAAATTAGGAAAGGCAGGTATGGTAAAATTGTGGCTACAACAAGTCGAGCTCCAAACCACATATATGTTCTAGATGAAGAAACTAAATCATGTCTACTAGCTAAAGAAGATGAAAGCTGGTTATGGAAAAAATTAATGGGTCACATAAACTTTGACAATCTTGTCAGGATAAGAAAAAGGAAGCAGTACGAGAAACACCAAAAATCTCAAAACCTTCCAACACACTATGTGAGCCCTGTCGGCATGGCAAGTAGACAAAAGTTCAATTTAAAACAAAAGAAAACTTTGCATCACATCCATTGGAGTTGATACATACTGACATATGTGGTCCTGTGTGAAAAAAATGCTTATATGGAGAATCATATTTCATGTTAATGATAGATGACTATGTTGGGATGACAGTCGTCAGTTTGCTAAAGAAAAAATTTGAAGCATTTGAGTGCTTTAAGATTTAAAAGGAGTTGGTTGAAAATTAAACTGATTTGGAAATAAAGTGCCTAAGATCAGATAAAGGTAGAGAATTCAATTCCAAATTATTTCAGCAATACTGTGACAAAAATGGAATAAAAATAGAATTTTCAACAGCATGAACACCTCAGCAAAATGGAGTTGCTGAAAGAAAGAACAGAATCGTACATGAAATGGGTAGAACAATGTTGAAGGAATCAAAATTGGATGAAAATTTGTGGGTTCAAGCAATTGATACAACATTCTTCATTATCAACCGAAGTCTTCTCATAAATAATTGCAACAAGACACCATATGAATTATGGAAAGGAAAACCATCTAATGTAAAATATTTCAGAATCTTCACAAGCAAATGTTATATCAAAAGAGAAGATCAAAATTTGGGTGAGTTTGAATCACATGTTGATGGAGGTATCTTTTTTTGTTTCTCATGCAAAAGAAAGACGTATAAATGCTATAATCTAAGACAAAAACATATAGTGGAGAGCAAAAATGTTACATTTGATGAAGATGGTGTTCTAACAAATAATGATGAGGATCTAGAATCTTTGAAACTTGAGACAGAGGCTGAAAAAGACAGAAAGGAAATTCTAGAACAAGAGACAACTATTAACCAATAAGAAGTAAATAATTATCATCAAGATATACCAGAACAACAACAAGAATCTCCTCCAAAGAGAATAAAATAATGGATTCAAAATAACCATCCATCAAATGAAATCATTGGCGACATAAATGAAGGTCTGCAGCTTCATTCATTACAACAAGCTTACATTTCTTTTCTAGCAACCTTTGAGCCTATTAGTTTTGAGTAAGATAGCCAGAATGAACATTGGGTAGCAGCTATGAATGAAGAATTGGATCAAATCGAAAAGAATAACACCTGGGAATTAGTTCCACGACCAAAAGATAAAATTGTCATTGGGACTAAATGGGTGTTCAAGAACAAATTGAATGAAGATGGAAACATTACCAAAAACAAAGCAAGATTGGTTTGCAAAGGCTATGCACAAGTGCAAGGAATTGATTTCAACGAAACATTTTCACCAGTTGTCAGAATGGAAGCCATCCGAATGTTTCTTGCCTATGCATGTTCAAGAAAAATCAAAGTCTACCAAATGGATGTTAAGTGAGCATTTCTGAATGGCGAATTAGAAGAAGAAGTTTACATCGAACAACCTGAAGGTTTTCTACTATCATAAAAACAAGACTTTGTTTGCAGGTTAAATAAAGCTCTATATGGTCTCAAGCAGGTTCCCAGAGCATGGTATGCTCGTCTTGATGGATATCTATGTCAACAAGGGTTCAAGAAAGGTACTATTGATAGAAATATTTATGTAGAAATAAATAAAGATAATTTAACAATAATTGAGGTATATCTGGATGATATAATATTTGGTAGCAATGATGATCAACTAAGTAAGAAATTTTCTACAAATATGCAAAGTGAGTTCGAGATGTCTTTACTTGGTGAGCTGACATAATTCTTAGGGCTTCAAATATCTCAGCAAGAGAAAGGAATATTTATATGTCAAGCAAATTACATCAAGGAAATTTTCAAGAAATTCAAAATGGAAGATTTCAAACCTATCCTTATTCCGATGGTAACATGTTGCAAATTGAGCATAGACGACTCATCTAAGAATATGGATCAGAGGTTGTACAAATCTATGATTGGTAGTCTTCTATATGTAACAGTCTCTCGGCCAGATGTTATGCAAGAAGTTGGACAAGTAGCAGGATTCCAAGGAGCACCAAAATAATCACATATTATTGTTGTTAAAACAATTTTTTGATATCTAAAGGGCACAGAAGAATATGACTTGTGGTATCCCAAGGGTAACCATCTCATTATTCAAGTCTTTACAGATGTAGATTGGGCAGGAAGCATTGATGATCATAAGAGTACTAGTGGAGAAACATTCTATCTAGGTGGTTTTCTCGTATCATGGTTGAGAAAAATTCAAACCTCCATCTCGTTATCTACAATGGAAGAAGAATACATTGCAGCGACATCATGTTGTACTCAAGTCCTTTGGATGAAAAAAACTTTGAAAGATCTTCAATTACAATTCAGTGAGCCTATTTGCATATTCTGTGACAACACCAGTGCCATCAGCATCTCCAAGAATCCTATCATGCATTCAAAAACAAAACACATTCCGATAAAATATAATTTTGTTAGAGAACAAGTCACTAAAAATAATATAAAACTTGAGTATGTTGGTAAAAAAGAAGAAATCATTGATATCTTCACTAAACCTTTACATCATGAATCATTTGAATATCTTCGCCAGAAACTTGGGATTCTCCCAAGTTCTGATTAGATTTTCATTATTCAGAATATAAAGGGGGAGTGGAAGTGTATATAGGTCCGTAGGATGGTTGTGTGTCAGGGGTGTTACCCTTTGCCATTGATGTCAAAGGTGGAGAGAATTTTGTAGGAATAGGTGTCATGATCGCAGGGGGAGTACTTGTGTTTCAATCAATGCCAAAGGGGGATATTGTTGATCAACGGTTGTCACTGATGTAAACCCAAGCAGCACCAGGGGCTACCACAATATTTCATGGGAATTTTGACCTACCAAATTACTATGTTATGGGTCAAGAATTCTTTTGGTGGTTTATACTTGTCGAGATATTTCCGTTGATATATGGCATGCCACGTAATTCTTCACGGTTTGAGAGATATTCATGTTTGAATTTTGTAACCACAATTAGTGGGCTAAAACCCCATCGGGGTGTGGCATGGGTCATTGAAAAGTCAATAATTAATCATTTTTAAGCTCCTGAAATCCCTCCCACGTTCACTTGTTGAAGTACCTCTGAACCTAAGAATTTATATAAATTGTGATCCTCATATCCTCCTCATGTAGGGATTTCGCAATCTCAAACAAGTAATTGTGGCATTTGCGCTCTAAATTTTTTTCTACGAATGTTCAGAAGTTGAAATATATATGAGACAAAGCCGAAATCCCGAGGAAGCTCCTATAAAAATTTCAAATTAAGGTGCGCAATATTTTCAGAGATATGATCTATGGAAGTCAGTGTTTTGATAGGCTCCCGAACTTAATCTCAAAGAAGTGACCTCGGGAAAATCATCATAACTCTATCTTTGAGTATCGGATTGGAATTCTATAAAAAGTGGCAGATAGTGAAAGGAATTTAGTTTTTCTTTATTAATTTCATAGCTAAATGAAGAAAAAGTGACACGTGGCACACCGTACAAATTCTCTCTACTTAACCAGTCCATAATTAGGTCATTGTGAGAGATTGGGCATAAATCTCTCTTGAAGAATCCAAATTGGGTTGGACTTGTGGAATTGGAAAGAAGACTCAAAAGAATACTACAAAATCGAAAGTCACATATTGAGGATCTAAAATAATAGGGATACACCAGATTCAATATCATGATGCTTGAAGGCAAGTAAAATCTAGACAATGTGTTGTCAAGGGATGCAAAGGACAAGAATTTCTAGGGTAGCAAAGCAAAGCAGGTGTAGCAGGTGGTATCATGACAAGAGTAGCAATCAAGACGCAGAACAATAGTAAGAAGTTCGCCACATGAATTGTTCAAGTGGGCAACACTACATACAGTCATTGTCAATATATCATTGTACTAATTCATAGTACTAAATGTATCATTGTAAATATTGTCCTAGTGTCCATCTACCAAGAGTTTAAGAGGCAGTGTCGCAAGGTCTAGGATCATGATTAAGTGGTTGTGTCATAGTTGGGGTTATGGTCTAATGTGTATTCTTCTTCGACATCACTCTATATCATTATAAAGTGGACCATTTTCCCTGGTACAAGAGTCCATTCTTCTTTTATTCTTCTATAGGGTGGTAGGGTGGTGCTAGGTTGGTGCATGAAATAGGTTCAAGACGATGAAAACTTCAAGGTGGTAGGGTGGCGCTAGAGTGAGTTGTAGTTCATTGGGTGTTGGGGCAACCGTTCAGTTGACTACTGAAGAATATCGAGCATTGGAGCGTCCATCCAGTGGGAGCTGGAGAAGAATTCTTTTATAGATTCTAGAAAGTTGGAGCTTTATTTTCAATTGGACTTTAATATTAAAGAATTATTGGAAAATCATTCAGGTGGTTTTTTTCCCGGAGAAGGTTTCCACCTTAAAAACTGTGTGCATTTGTGTTCCTTTTGTTTACTTCTATCATTGTACAAACACTGATAATAATTGAAGATTAACTAATGCTATAATTAAAAGAAATATTGATTCACCCACCCCTCCCCTCGTAGTATTTCCAACATGATTGTCCTTTCCTTACCTTATCTTGCATCTTTGCAACACCTTTAGATCATCTCTATAAACATTTATCAACAACTACAATGCATTAATTCATAACAAGCATTAGCATAATAACATCTAAATATATGCAAGTATTTCAACCTTTGCATCACTTAACTAATAACATCTATACCTCAACAATTATTTTCAACATACCTTGAAAGGCGATTACAATCCCCGAAGACATACAAGAAATAGTATGTTTGATTACTTGGTTTATAACTTTGCATACCTCCATCTATGTATCTACTTCTTATTCTCCTCAAATTTGCTTCACGCATTCTCTATATGTGCCAGGTAACTAATGAACAACACCTCAATCAACTCTCTAATTGTCTAACATTTTTTTCCTTCCAACCTCATACAATTTTATAGACAAGTTTTGATGGTTGACAATATTCCAAACATGAATATGAAATGATAAGTTACATATCTTATCATTCTAATGTGTCTCTTTGTCTCTAAATATTCACTCTCAAATTTGAAAGGTAATTCAAGACATATAAACCTCATATTAATCAAAACCAAAATAACAAAAGCGAACATTAATGATTGCATGAGTTAAGGCTTAGATAGATAAGCAAACACAATGTAATGTGATATAGATGAAGGGATAGTGCATTATAGTCTAGGGTAGCATTGTATAAATACTAAATGACCTATGTTATAACACATGTCCTTAGTGTTGAAGGATCTGTTACAGTCATAAGAACTTACAACACATGTAGGTTTGCTCTGTTGTCAACACTTATGTATTTTTATGCTTGGAAGACACTTATGTTCTACAAAATATCTTTGTTAACATCACCTTGCATCACATCATTATTCATGCCTTTTCCTTGGATCACAACATATCCATCACATCATACAACAATCAACACCTTCACCTCTTATTTCTCCTTTGCTACTCCTTTGTGTTGCATCAAAACAATGTCTTGCATTCTCATTGTCTTTCCTTACATTGTAACACCCCATTAAAATTTAAATCATGGTTAATAGACTTCTTATGACACATGTGAATTATTTAATGAATAATATTATTCATTAACAAGACATGAGTATTTTTTTTAAGATAATTAATAAATTGTCTTGAGTAAAAGAAAGTAACTGATTGGTAAATGATTCCAAGAAACCAGGCTAAAAAGGTAGAGACAGTTCTGACAGTTTCCTCCCTAGAAGGATAAAAGGAAAATATTAAGAATGGGAAGGGGTTATGTGCAGAAATAATGTTGGGATTAAGCAACAATTCATTGCAATGAGTTGTCGAAAGTTGGTAAGGAAACCAGTGGAGCTCAGGAAAAACCCAAGAGAAGAATAGACTAGATTTAGATCCTGAGGTTTATCTTCTATTGTCTCAGTGAATTACCTAAGGCCCTGGTGGGGAGCATGGGGGGAGCGAAGTACGTTATTCCTCGCTCAAGGTTGGGAGGAACATCAGTTTACTGGAAGGCTACACTGAGATAAGTATTTTAAGTGTTTGTTTTACATGTTGAGAATATTTTTTAGATGGAAATGTTTTATGCTTAAATAAAAATCTTGATTGAAATCCTATTGTTTTGTCAGAATGAATGATATAGGAATTTATCCTCTTCCATGTTGGTAGAGCATAATATAAAACTAGGAATGGATTTATATATATTCTCTAAAGTCTGATAAAAATAAAGACTAGTATGAATATCTAGACACTGAAGTACGACACCAAATAAATGTACTGATACATTATCTTCATCCATCAAATTATAAGAGTTATATTTACTGTAAAAATATATACTACTAACAGAATCATAAACCAACAAAAGTCCCATGTGTTTACAGGGGTTTGGTAATAACGTAAGTCAAGGGCCAATGGTTTAGCCCCCAGGCCCATAGGAACAGGTTAGGGTTCCATGTCCCTTGAGCACCTTGACCAAGAGGGTATTGATATGTACATTAAAACTAACCAGGGATTTAATTAATACAATTGCAAAGAAATCTAGAATTCTGAATTTAAATGGAAAAAGTAAGTCTATGAAACCATACATAAAAAGAAATAGCACATACATTAAATCTGGAAAATATACACATCAGATACATTTCATTTTCGGGAGGAAAACTCCATAAATGTTAACAAATAATAGGAAAATCCTGAATGGAAAAAATACGTAGTTTACAAAAATAAAATGGATGGTGAGCAGAACATAAAACTGTAAATTACAGTATAAAATATTTAGACAACAAGATCTGAAATCTCTTCAGAAAATTTAACACAGTGACTCGGCTCCTATTAAGGAAAGAAGCACTTTGACAAATAGGCTTAGTAACAATCTTAATGAGAAATTTCTAAAAAAAACTAGAACTGAGTTTGAAGATTAATTTCCTTCTTAGTCACATTTAATAATTACAGAGAATTAAAACCAGAGAATAGAACTGTGCATAGAGGTCGAGCCTCGAAATCTTTTAAACAGGTGGAAAACCCTGAGACAAGAGCTCGCGACATTGACTAAGTATTACAATGTCGAAGAACCCAAAAACCCTGCAACAAGTGGGGGTTGAATTTAATCTCGGCGTATTCCACAATTAAAATCAACATACACATTAACCCTATCTTAGAGGGATTACCTGGAAGTTGCATGAGACGACCTAATAATCCAACAATTTGTGGTTGTGCATGTTTTGAAACAAGAGCATCGGACAATAAAAATTCTCATTGGATAAGCAGTAGCAGGGCCAAGTGAACCTCCGACATTCAATGAATTTAACTTAAAAAAAAATCGAGAACCATTGGATCGAAACTAGACTTTGTATACTTACCTGTGCTGGTTGAGCCTGCCAAGGCATAGCTGTATCATTTCTCAGCATATTGAAAGAAATCATGAAGGGATTCATCACATGGGTTGCGAACATCATAATGCTGGGAAAAAAACTAAAATTAGGATAGTAATCTGACTGTGTGACTAAACCAACATCTCGAAAGAGAACATGCATCGAAACAGTAAATCTCAATATGAAAAAATAGTTCACCCGAGTTCAAAGCAGCAAGTTCCTCTGTAATAGGAGTAGAGGTTATTGTCACCACAAGTGTAAATTGTGAAGTACATCCAACTAAACAATATAGAAAACCAATAAAGAATAGTGTAGCATTACGTCTATAATCAAGCAAAAATGAATGCGGCGATACCATTCCCATGAAGTTGTTCTTGCATGCAGGTAATGGAGTACAAAAAATGCTGAAGGGGAAAACCAAATTTACCGAGCCAAGACTGATAGAGATAGCAGCAGAATGAATGAACCAGGAGGTGGGGGATGGGGTGGGTGGTTACCATAACCATCCCTGCCCTCACAAATACCATTGATCACCAAGGTCTAAGATAAATGGAGTGAGATCCAGGTGTGACAGCATGGGACAATGACAACCGAAGGAGCTGCAAAGTGGAAAATCAACCCAATATACGAGGCAGGCTCCTACATATGATATTAATTTCCAAATAAATGAAATTTATAAATAATTAAAGAGTATTATGAAACGAATCACTTGAAAATCAATATGCCAGAAGAATGTATAGCAAATATAGTTGACAAGCATGAATTACACAATTTTTTATTAAAACCAAAGTCATTGTAATTGATGGGGTAATTCATACCTACGGGATTCATAATGATCATAGTGCAAATAAATTTTTACACTTTCCAAAGACAGAGATGGGAAACCCATAGCCTTATGAATTAATATATAGTAAGAGCTAGAGTTAAACGACATAGATTCATATTAATATTGTTGTATGACTTTAATCATATTGGTTGCATAGTTTACATTTAAATGAGTATTTAGATATGTTGTGTAAAGTCGATTAGTAGTAAGGTTTGGATGATAGTAAAAGATAAAAATAATTTTTTTTTATCTTTGTATATGTTTACCTTTTTGGTTGTGACAAGTGGTATCAAAGTCTGCTTACACGCTAGAGTCGGATGGGCCAACACAATAACATGGGTGTTTTTATTTTGATTATTGTTTGAAACTGTGCATAGTACAGGAAAAGCTAGCAATAAGCTACCATGAGGAGATGGTATAGTCATCAAATTTCTAGGAACACAAGAGAAATCCATCCCTTGACCAATCCTGAAGTCAACCCTGAAATGTGGGTGCAATTAAGCATAGACCAGCACCAGCAAACCATTAGATTACTGAAATAAAAACAATGTCAAACAAATAGACTACTTGATACAATACAAAAATTTCAGACTAAGATGATCAAGTTTTAGATTGATAATTAAAGGTTAATGATGGAGAACGAAAGGATACTGAAGAGCCTTTCAGATAAACTGAGCCATCACAGTGCACAACCCAGTCCTGAGACGGGCACCCATGGAGAAGGAGAAAAACAAAAACAAATTCATGACAACCCAGAAGGAAGTCGTACGCAACAGAGTAATAAGAGTAGAACCTATAATGAAGCTGAATTTGGAAATATTTCAGAATAGAAAGAACTTAAGAAACAAAAATGGAATTATAGGGTGAATTCCGAAAGATCAAACCTCATACATTTAATGGAGAGGCTGAAGAAATGACAGAAGCTTGGATAATAAATATGAACAAGTATTTCAAGTTTATGAGTATAACAACAAACTTAAATCTTGCCTAGACATCTACCAATTGTGGTAAAATGCTACATTATGGTGGGAAGAGGTGACAAATGTGTGTGGAATTGAAGATCAGAACGTAACTTCAAATGAGCTTCAGCAGTGTTTCAAAGATAAGTATTTAACTAAACAAGTCTATGATGAGAAATCATGAGAATTCCATGACCTAGATTTGGGGCAAATTTCTATGGATGAATTTACCACTAAATTTTCCTCCTTGTTAAGATATTTACCTTATTTTCATGATGCAAAGGCAAAGGTGCAGCATTTTGTGAGCATTTTGTGATACACATGAAAGAGAGGATTGAGTTTGTAAACCCAAAAACTGTAGACGAAGTGATAAGGAAAGTATGGATGTGCTATCAATAGTCCAAAGCTAAGGGAGAAACCGGGAAAAGTTGGCCATCCAAGAAATGGAAGAAAGGCCCTTCCAATTTTAAATATAGTAGATCTGGAAATTACAAGAAAGCTACAAGGAATCTAACAAATAGATAGAATGGGAAAAGTAAACAAAGGACCAAATGGGCAGCCGAGGAGTGGCATACTGAAGCTTCTCGTAGGCCAGACCTTGGACAATCCCAAAAACCCCCATTACAATGTTGGGGCTGTGGGGAGGCACATTATTTTAAAAACAGTCCTCATCATGGGAGAAATGAAGTAGTAGAAAATCTAAAAGAGGCATCTACCATGCAAGATGTAGCGCGAAACATACTCAGAATCAATGCTGCTCTGGAAGATCGACAAGTATATTTTCAGCCAACTATGATAGAATTAGAAGGTAAGCTAAAAACCCAATATTTTTCTATTTTAGTTGACCCTGGTGCCAGTTTGAGCTATACAAACCCCCATACAGTTGAAAATTGTAAATTCCAAAATCATAAATTTAAGAATCCATGGCTAGTACAACTGGCTACTAGGGAAAAAAGACGAGTCAATGTGAAAGTTCCAAACTGCGAGTTGGTTATTGGTGACCATCACATAATTTTAGAACTTAAAATTCTACCTTTGGGATCCTACGATATTATATTGGGAATGGACTGGTTGGAAATACATTGGCCATTAGTGGATTGCAAAGACAAAGTCATTTACTTCAAATCGAAATATGGTACATGTCAGTAATTGCAGGGAATTAAGAAGCCACTTCAGTTGCATCCCATTACTACATCACAACTGAGTAAATGCATTAGAAAGGGGTGTCATCTCTATGCAATTCAAGTAGGGTTCTCTAACTCCAAGGATAAGACCCTCATGCTGGAGAGTATTCCTATTTTGTGGGAATTCTGGGATGTGTTCCTTGAAAATATTCCTGGATTACAACCAAAACGAGACATTGATTTCAAAATAGAATTAATACCTGGGTTAGCCCCTCTGTCATGAGCTCCATACAGAATGAGTGTACTTGAATTAACATATTAAAAATGCAGCTGCAGGAATCAATGGAAAAAGGATATATTCAGCCAAGTGTGTCCCCTTAGGGAGCATCGGTGTTGTTTGTTAAGAATAAAGACAGTACTATGTGAATGTGCATGGATGACCCATAGCTCAATAAATTGACTGTCAATAATAACTATCAATTTCCATGCATAAACGATCTGTTTTATCAAATGAAAGTGGAAAAAATGTTTTCCAAGATTGATTGAAGGTCAGGATTCCACGAAATACAGATTAAGGATGAAGATATTTCCATACCCGATACGGACATTATGAATTTGTGGTGCTACCATTTGGATTAACCAATGCACCAACAACTTTCATGAGATTGATGCATGGAATTTTCCAACCATTTTTGGATATGTTTGTTTTAATTTTTATTAACAATATACTAATCTACTCTAAGAATATGGAAGAGCACAAGGAAAATTTGTGCATAGTGCTAAAAATGTTACAGGAACACCAGCTCTATGCTAATTTTAGTAACTGTGACTTTTTCAAGAAGCAAATCCAATATTTGGGACATGTGAAATCTACTAAAGGGATTTTTGTAGACCTTGGAAAGATAAAGACAATTATGGATTGGAAAGTTCCTAAAATTGTGGCAGACATGCGTTCATTTATGGGTTTGGTTGGCTACTACCGACGATTCATTAATGGCTTCTCTAAAACACCTTTTCCTATTACCTCTCTACAACAAAAAGGACGAGTCTTTAAGTGGACTCAATAATGTCAGAATAATTTCCAACTATTGAAGGAGCTGCTGATTGCTACCCATGTTCTGAAAGTAGTAGACCCGAGTAAGGAATTTGAAGTATGCACTAATGCATGCAAGGAAGGGGTAGGAGCAGTTTTGAGTCAAGAAGGGAAAGTTATAGCATATGAATCGAGGAAGTTGAAGGATCACAAGTAATGGTATTTTTCCTATGATTTAGAGCTAACTGTAGTAGTGCATGCCTTGCAAATATGGAGGAATTATTTTTTGGGGAAAAGGTTTGTGTTAAGAATAGATCATATCATTTTAGTTAGCTATTTTAAACAATATGATATGAATTCTCCCCAACCAAGATGGAATGCATTTTTAAGTGAATTTGATTTTGAAATTCAACATGTGAAAGGTAAGGAGAACTGAGTGGCCTATGCTTTAAGTAGAAAATTGCATGGTATCTATGAACTCTACTTTTACCAATGAATTCAAATTTCAGGAATATATTTTGGAGGCAATGAAGAAAGACCTTGAATATCACTTCCTGTGGTAGCAATAAAAAGAAGGCGAAAAGAAAGGAAAGCAATTATACTAGGAGCTTAATTCTAAACAACTCTTAGTATATCGAAAAAGGATATATATTCCTAATCAAATGAGTCTGAAGGGACTGATTCTAGATGATTTTCACAGGAGTTCCTATGTAGAACATGCAGCATACTAGAAAATGTTAACAGTAATTAGGAAATACTATTCTTGGCCTGGAATGTGTAAGGACAATGTAGAATACCTGAACAAGTGCTTGGAGTTCCAAAAAGTCAAGGTAGAACCAACATCCAGCAGGATTGCTTCAGCCTATTCCAGTACTAGAATGGAAGTGGGATGTCATCTCCCTTGATTTTATCACCAGACTACCAAGAAAAAAAAGACACAATGACTCAATCATGGTGGTAGTAGATAGACTCACCAAAGTGGCCCATTTCGTACATGTCCAGTAAACTTACAAGACACTAAAAATTGATGATATTTTCATGAAAGAAATTTTTATGTTACACGATATTCCCAGGATTGTCATCTCAGATCGAGATGTAAAATTTACATTAGATTTATGGAAGACAATATTCACTGGGTTGGGGACGCAAATACAATTTAGTACCACTTAACATCCTCAAACTGATGGGAAAATGGAGACGGTGAATCAAGTTTTATAGGATATGTTGCGCATGTACGTAATGCAACAACCTACAAAATGGGAAGAGTATCTCCATTTGGTTTAGTTTTCCTACAAAAACATATATCAAGAATCCATTAAGATGAGTTTGTTTGAAGCATTGTATGGAAGACAATGTCGAACTCCTAAAAATTGGAGTAGTCCATAAACCAAGATGATGATTGGACCAGACATGCTGGAGGAAATGGAATGTGAGGTAAGAAATATTAGGCAGAATTTGAAAGCAACCCAAGACTGACAAAAATTTTATGCAGATCGAAAAAATGCCTTGCATTATTTTGTGGTAGGGGATCATGTTTATGTAAGAATTAAACCAAAAAAAATCACTTTTAGGTGGAATGGTTGTGCCAAATTGGCTCCCCGATATTGCGAGCCATTCAAAGTTCTAGAAAGGATAAGACAGATGGCTTAACGACTAGCTTTACCCAGTCGTATATTGGTACATAATGTGTTCCATGTATCTCTATTAAAGCGATACATATATGACCCTAAACATGTGATACATTAGCAGGGTATACATGTAAGTCAAGACTATATTACATTTGTAAGAAAAATAGAATTCTGATTTAAATTAATTATGATAATTGTTGTCTACAGGTAGAACTAGATGACGAGTTCCTAGTAGAGCCACAACATATTCTATATCAAAGATAAATAATGCTCCAGAGGCGATTCATCCCCCAAGTTAGAGTGTAATGGAAGCACTTTGGCCTGGAGGAGGCTACCTGGGAGGATGAGCATATTATTCGAGAAGCGTGTCCTGAATTATTCTCGTTGATCAAATAACACCGAGGACAATGTTTTCCTTAGAGGGGGAAGATGTAGCACCCTGTTTTAATTTAAATCATGCCTAATAGACGTTTTATGACACATGTGAATTATTAACGAATAATATTATTTTTTAACAATACTTGAGTATTTTTTTTAAGATAATTAATAAATTTTCTTGAGTTAAAGAAAGTAAATGATTGGTACATGATTCCAAGAACCTGGGGTAAAATGGTAGAGACAGTTCTAACATTTACCTCCCTAGAAGGATAAAAGGAAAATCCTGAGAATGGGAAGGGGTTTTGTGCAGAAATAATGTTGGGGTTAAGTAACAGTCTGTTGCAACAAGTTGTCCAGAGCAGGTAAGGAAACCAATGGATCTCAATAAAAACCCAAGAGAAGAATAGATTGGATTTAGATCATGAGGTCTATCTTCAACTATCTCAGTGAATTACCTAATTCCTTGTGAGGATCGCGGGGGGAGTGGAGGACGTGATTGCCTCGCTCAAGGTTGGGAGGACCATCTTTTTACTGGAAGGCTACACTGAGAGAAGTATTTTAAGTGTTTTTTTTACAGGTTGAGAATATTTATTAGATGGAAATGTTTTATGCTTAAATAAAAATCTTGATTGAAATCCTATTGTTCTGTTAGAATTAATGATACATGAATTTATCCTCTGCCATGGTGGTAGATTAGAATAGAATACTAGGAATGGATTTATATATATTCTCTGAGGTTTGATAAGAAGGAAGGCTAGTATGAATATCTAGACAATGAAGTATGACACCAAATAAATGTACTAATAAATGCTCTTCATCCATTAAATTATAAGAGTTATATTTACTATAAACATATACACTACTAACATAATCATAAACCAAGAAAAGTCCCATGGGTTTACAGGGGTCTGGTAATAATGTAAGTCAAGGACCAGTGGTTTAGCACCTAGTCCCATGAGAACAGGTATGGGTTCCATGTCCCCTGAGCACCCTAACAAAGATGATACTAGTCTCAACATTAATACTAACCAAGGATTTAAATAGTACAATTACAGAATTCCGAATTTAAATGACAAAAGTAAGTCTGTGAAACCATACATAAAAAGAAAGAGTACGTACATTACATATGGAAAATATAAAAATCATATACATTTCATTTTCGGGAGGAAAATCTGATAAATGTTAACAAATAATAGGAAAATCCCGAATGGGAAAAATACATAGTTTTCAATGAGAAAATGTACGGTAAACAGAACATGAAATTGGAAATTATAGTATAAAATATTTAGACAACAAGATCTGAAATCTCTTCAGAAAATTTAACACAATGCCTCAACTTCTGTTAAGGAAAGAAGCCCTTTGATAGATAGGCTTAATAACAATATTAATGAGAAATTTCTCAAAAAACTAGAACTAAGTCTGAAGATCAATTTCCGTCTCAGTCACATTTAATAATAACAGAGAATTAAAACCAGAGAATAGAACTGTGCATAGAGTCGAGCCTCAAAATACTTTAAATAGATGGAAAACCCTGAGACAAGAGCTTGCAGCATTGATTAAGTATTACAGTGTCGAATAACCACAAAACCCTGCAACAGGTGGGGGCTGAAGTTTCTCTAGACATATTCCATAGTTAAAATCAACATACACATTAACCCTATCTTATAGGGCTTACTTGGAAGTTGCATGAGATGGCCCAACACTCCAATCATTTGTGGTTGTGCAGGTTTTGTAAAAATAAAATCAAAGGTTAAAAACACTCATTGGATAAGAGGTAGTGGGGCCAAGTGAACCTCCGACATTCAATGAATTTAACTTTTAAAAAATGAGAAGCATTGGATGGAAACCAAACTCTTCCTTCTTACATGTGTTGGTCGAGCCTGCCAAGTCAGAGCCGTATCATTTCTGAGCACACCAGAAGAAATCATGAAGGGCTTCATCGTATGGGTTGCAAATATCGTAATGCTAGGCAAAAAACTGAAATTAGGATAATCTAACCCTGTGACTGAAAAAACATCCTGAAAGTGAACTTGCATCGAAAAAATAAAGCTTATGATGACAAAATAGTTCACCTGGGTTCAAAGCAGCAAGTTCCTCTATAACAAGAGTAGAGGTTATAGTCACCATAATAGGAAAACTGTAAAATACATCTAACTAAAGACTATAGAAAACCAACAGATAAGAGGGTAGTATTACGTACGTAATTAAGAAAAAACGAATGCGGTGATACCATTCCCATGAAGTTGTGCTTGCATGTAGGTAATGGAGTACAAAAAATTTCCAAGGGTAAAACAAAAGTTACAAAGCCAAGACCGATATAGGAAGTAGTGGAATGAATGAACCAGGAGGCAGGGGATGGGGTGGGTGGTTACCCTAACCATCTCTACCCTCACGAATATCGTCGATCACCAGGGTTTAAGGTCAACGAAGGAGCGAGACCTTGGTGTGACAGCGCAGGAAAATGACAACCAGAGGAGCTGCCAAGTGGACAATCAAGCCAATATATGATGCAGGCTACTACGGATGATATTAATAATCAAATAGATGCAATGTACAAATAATTAAAGAGTATTATGAAACGAATCACATGAAAATCATTATGTCAGAAAAATGTATAGCGAATATATTTGACAAGCATGAATTAAACAATTTTTTATTAAAACCAAAGTCAATGTAATTGGTGGGGTAATGAATACCTATGGGATTCATAATGATCATTGTGCGAATAAATATTTACACTTTCCAAAGATATGGATTGGCAACCCATAGCCTTATGAATTAATATATAGTAAGAACTAGAGTTAGACCACATAGAGTCACATTAATTCTATTATATGAATTCAATCATATTGGTTGCATAGTTTACATTCAAATCAGTATCTAGATATGACGTGTAAAGTCGATTAGTAGTAAGGTTTGGATGATAGTAAAATGTGAAATGATTTTTTTTTACCATTATATATGTTTACCTTTTTGGTTGTGACATACATCTTCGTGGCACCTCTTCATCATCTCTGTAAGCATTTTGTAGAAATTTGTTGAATAATGATTAATTATCCACCGAGACTATCCTGATCACATATAATATCTTCCACTCAGATCATCACACATGCGGAAATAAAACAAGCGATAGCACATCAATTCATCATACACATTAACACAGTATGTATGGGGAAAGCTTATAGCTGAAAAAAACATAGCTATTGTGTATATTATAATGGATAAATCATGTAACAAAATCGGTACAATACTCCTCCCAAGTACTCAGTACTATCTCATGAAGTTACACACAAACTAGCTTGGTTTTGAACATGTTACTGGTTCAAAACTCACCACTAATTGCCTTGCCTATATTGCGCAATCATGGCCTGTCTAAATAGAGATCCAAGGTTCAAATCTCCTTAGCTTGAAAGTGAAATCATCATGGGAAATTCCTCCAAGTGTGGTGCAAATCTCACGCACAACTGATGTCCCCACTGACAGCTAACTCCACCCTTTCATCTACCTCTTTCACTGGTCTCCACTGAACTGTCCATGCACTGTAGTGAACTGATGTGTTCTTGAGTTGAATAATGAGTTACTAATTAATGAATGAAATAATATTTAATTCACTCCACTCATTACTAGTTGATTAGCTAGTTAAACTAATCTCAACTAGTTCAACTAAGTTAAACCGAACACAACTCCACCATCTGTCTCATCAACTCCACCAAACTTCTGCCACTGAAGTCCTAACTGAAGTAAACCACGCATGAGCTCACCAAACCCTTAGGAATAGTGTAATTCCTCTGTCAGATTCATGAGCCACTTCCAAGGCTCGAACTGAAGTGCTCCAAGAGAGTAAACTGAAGTTTATAGTCCAAATATTATTAAGGGTAAATAATATTTGACTTCCCTATTTTTAGGATAGGCAGCCTAAATATAGACTTCGACCAATAGGTCAAAAAATAGAGGTCCATCTATTTTTACCAACATGAACAATACTCCAAGAATAACATACTGCAACCCCTGGACCATGCTCCATATGTCTAAAAATAGACTTTGCGCCAGAATTTGCCTGCGGGCCCACTTAGTGAAGGCAAATTCATTTCACTAAGCTCCATCATCTTGCTGCATTTTCAACACTCCCTCTCAGCAAGATATGGATTATCTGCAACCCCTATCCTGCCTCTGTGGAATTCGAACTTGCTCTTGGTGAGCGCCTTCGTCAGGATTTCAGCATCCTGATCCTCCGTGGGAACATACGAAAGCATCATGATTCTCCGCTGAACACAATCTCTGATATGATGGTACCTGATGTCGATGTGTTTGGATATATCATGAAATACTAGATTAGCCGAGAGTTTAATGCAACTCTGGTTATCACAGTAGATCACTGTAGGCTCCAAATGAAACCCGAACAATCCAACGAGGATCTTCCTCATCCAAATAGCCTCGCATGCAGCCAAGCTAGTTTCCATGTACTCGGCCTCTGTCGAACTGAGTGCCACGGATCTCTGCTTCCTGCTATACCAGGAAACTGATGTTGACCCAATGCTGAAAACTCCTCCAGAAGTGCTCTTCCGGTCCATTGGGCTCCCTGCCCAATCTGCATCAGTGAAGCCAGAAATCTTCGCTCCATCCTCCTGTCTGTACCATAGACCATATCGCGATTTGCCTCTGATATAGCGCAATACATTCTTGCCTACCTTCCAAAAGAGCTTGGTATGCTTAACCATAGCTTGTGAAAGCTGGTTAACTGCATAGCATATATCGGGTCATGTATTGACCAGATACATAAGCGACCCCGCCAACTGTCGATAGACAGTGGCATCCACTACCTCCACTGAAGTAGCATCCTCCTTCCTCCAACCACCAGGAAGAGGAGTGTCAACAGGCTTGTAGCCTTGCATGTTGAACCTCTCCAGAATCTCCTGGGCATACTTGCCTTGAGAAACAAACAGTCCTCCGCTACGCTGCCAAATCTCCAATCCCAGGAAATAATGAAGGATGCCCAAGTCCTTCATCTCAAACTCTCGTGTAAGATCCTCCTTGCATGAAAGTATCAACTGCTCATCGCCAGTCAAAATCAGATCATCTACATACAGTACGATGATCAACATCTTCCCCTCCACCACAATCTGGTACAGGTTAGGATCCGCCTCACTCTTGGAGAATCCAAGCCCGGTGAAGTAGCTGTCTATCCGAGTGTACCAAGCACGAGGTGCTTGCTTCAGCCCGTACAGTGCTCTCTTGAGTCAGCACACATGTGACTCACTGCTGAAGATCTCAAAACCTTCAGGCTGCTCTATGTACACCTCTTCCTCAATAACTCCATTGAGGAACGCAGTCTTCACATCCATCTGATGAATGTGCCACCCATCTGCGCTGAGAGAGCAAGGATCGTCCGTATGGAAGAGTACCTTGCGACAGGTGCAAAAGTCTCCTCATAGTCAATCCCCTCGATCTGTGAAAAGCCACGGGCGAAAAATCTCACCTTGTACTTCTCCACACTCCCGTCAGCCGCCTGCTTCACCTTGTAGATCCATCGGGAACCCACCACTGATTTCCCCACCGGTCTTGGGACAATCTCCCATGCACTGTTCCTGACGATCGAATCATATTCTTCGATCATGGCATCAACCCATGCGGATTCCTCCACAGCTTCCTCAAAAGAGGATGGCTCCGTCACAACACATTGACTCACAAGAGCCATGTATCCAGTGTACCGATCCGGTGACTGTCTCTGTCTGCGCTGTGCTGTAGGTGGTCCTACAACCTTCTCTGCATCCCGAGCCAGTCGCTCAGCTTCTATAGTGCGCATGCACCCTCTGATGGTTGGCGCTGCATGGGTGGTTTCTTCCACCTCCTGAACCTCCTCTTGTGGCTGATCCACATCCGGAAGCTCCTCCTTAGGAACTAACAGCTCCTCATCTGCATGCAAGTGTAGCTCCCTCTCAAGCGAACACTGCATGGCTTTCTCCTCTTGAAATTTTATATCCCGTCGCACAACAGTCTTTCGACTGTCTGACAAATACACCCGATAGTTGTGAGGTGTATCAGTGTACCCCACAAATATTCCAACCTCAGTAGTTGGATCCAGCTTCCTTCTCGCATCCTTCGTCACATGCATGTAGACAGGAGAACCAAAAATCCGCAAATGGGAAATATCAGGCCTCTTGCCAGAATAAGCCTCCTCTGGTGTACTCATGCCAAGAACCTTGTGAGGACAACGGTTATGCACATACACTGTTGTATTGCATGCCTCAGCCCACAAGTGAAGGGGTAGGCCCTGATCATGCAACATCGCCCGTGCAGCACCCACGATCGTTCTGTTCTTCCGCTCAGCCACCCCTTTCTGCTGTGGGTTATGGGGTGTGATGAGCTCTCTCCGAATCCCTTCTGCGCTGCAGAACTCCTTGAATTCAGCCGAGATGAATTCACCACCGTTATCACTCCTTAGAGCAATCACCTTCTTCCCAGACTCCTTCTCGACCAGTGCTTTAAACTCACAGAACTTCGCGAATGTATCGCTCTTCTTCGACATGAAGAAGATCCAGCACTTTCGAGAGAAATCATCAACAAAGATCACATAATACCTGTGCTTTGCTGTCGAAGCAACTGAGAAAGGACCACACACGTCTGTGTGAACTCTCTCAAGGATCGTCGTGGCGCGACTATCCTTCTCGTGGAAGGTGGCTTTCACATACTTCCCTAAAGTACACCCCTTGCACTGATCTGACTGCGCAAGAGTGCCCTTAGGAAGCCCAGTAGAAATCTGCTGCAGGATCTTCAAAGCTCCATGGTGAAGGTGGCCCAATCTCCTGTGCCACAGTTCGCCCTCATCATCCCGGCTCACCACTTCTCCCGCCTTGCATGCCATAGTTGCGCAGCCATCTACCTGCAACTGATAAAGGTTCTTGGTTCGAACCCCTATCTTCCGGGTCTCTCCAGTAGTCTTACTGCACAGGAAGGCTTTTCCTTCGCTGAAGACCACATCATACCCCTTATCCTCCAACATCGCCATAGAGATCAAGTTCTTCTTCAATCCAGGTACATGCATAACATCCCTCAATACAAAGGGTTTACCAGACTCCCTCTGAAAGGATATGGTACCGATACCAGTCGCACTGTATCTACCATCATCGCCCATCTCGATGTGCACACCCAAATCTTTGTCCTCCAGATCTGAGAACAAATCCAGATCTCCCGTCATATGAAATGACGCACCGCTGTCCAAGAACCACACCGATCCCATCACACTTGAAACCAAGCATGCAATCAGTGAAAAGTCAAGCTCGAACTGTGAAGCCAAAGCTTCTCCATCTGCAGATCTTCCCGCTTGCTTGTTCTTCTTCTTCTTTGGACAATTGGTAGCATAATATCCGTGATCATGGCAGTGAAAACACTTCACTTTCGCCATATCCTGCTTCTTGCCCTTTGCACCAGAATGAGAAGTTTTCTTACCCTTCCCCTTCTTTGCTTTGGCAACCAAAGTGCAATTTTCTTCATCAGCTCCCTTTGATGAAGATCCATCTCAAGTAGTCCTCCTTATCTCCTCCTGCATGAGATCCGCCCAAAGGCGCTCCCATCCCGGCAGCTTCTCCCGACCATTGACACTATCTTGATATGAGTGCCAAGCCTTCGGAAGACCAAGGAGAGCCAGTTCGACCATGTCCTCGTCTTCGACAGTCACCCCCACACTTCCCAGCTCATCTCTGCATTGAGTGAACTTCGTGAGGTATTTGGCGATATTGTCACCTTTATCCATCTTGATGTTTCTGAGCTTATCTTTGAGCGCCAGCTTCCTTTGGTCGCTCTTACTCTGGAATAGATCCGTCAAAGCTTTCCACATTAAATATGGAGAATCCTTTCCATGTAGGTTGGATACAATATGATCCATGACGCCCTCCAACAGGATCCTTCGACACTTCGCCATCTTCTTTTGCCATGCTTCGACTTCAGCAGGATCAGTGGGCTTTTAGACATCCATATCTACGAACTCCTTCAGACCATTATCTTCTAATACTGCCTCCATGCGATCCTTCCATGCAAATAATTCGAACTGCCTTCAAGAGCATATTCGAGTCGCAAACCGTTGAAAGACATTTTCAACACCGGCACCAAGAAAACAAAACTGCTGCAAAATTTCGAATTCCACCTCAAAGCTCAACCGCTCTAGATCTGTGAGAAAAAAATATTTCTAGCACAGAGATTTACTGCAAGGGGCATTTACCAGACCTTTCACTTTCCGAAGAAAGATGAATCCGGAGGCTACCTGGCCCGCATGCAGACTCTGTCTACCGAAATAAGTTTGTAATCACTGTGATGATCAATCTCTGCTTCAATAGCTACGATACCATGTAGAAATTTGCTGAATAATGATTAATTATCCACCGAGACTATCCTGATCACATACAATTCGAATTTATATGCAACACATAATCTCTTCCACTCAGATCATCACACATGCGGAAATAAAACAAGCGATAGCACATCAAATCATCATACACATTAACACGGTATGTATGGGGAAAGCTTATAGCTGAAAACCCCGCAGCTATTGTGTATATTATAATGGAGAAAACATGTAACAAACTCAGTACAATACTCCTCACAAGTACTCAGTACTATCTCATGAAGTTACACACAAACTAGCTTGGTTTTGAACAAGTCACAGGTTCAAAACACATCCACTAATTTCCTGCCTCTATTGCGCAATCATGGCCTGTCTAAATAGAGATCCAAGGTTCGAATCTCCTTGGCTTGATAGCGCAATCATCATGGGCAATTCCTCCAAGTGTGGTGCAAATCTCATGCACAACTGATGTCGCCACTGATAGCTAACTCCACCCTTTCATCTACCTCTTTCACTGGTCTCCACTGAACTGTCCATGCACTGTAGTGAACTGATGTGTTCTTGAGTTGAATAATTAGTTACTAATTAATGAATTAAATAATATTTAATTCACTCCACTCATTACTAGTTGATTAGCTAGTTAAATTAATCTCAACTAGTTCAACTAAGTTAAACCGAACACAACTCCACTAGCTGTCTCATTAACTCCACCAAAATTCTGCCACTGAAGTCCTAACTGAAGTCAACCATGCATGAGCTCACCAAACCCTTAGGAATAGCGTAATTCCTCTGTCGGATGCATGAGCCACTTCCAAGGCTCGAACTGAAGTGCTCCAAGAGAGTAAACTGAAGTTTATAGTCCAAATATTATTAAGGGTAAATAATATTTGACTTCCCTATTTTTAAGATAGGCAGTCTAAATATAGACTTCGACCTATAGGTCAAAAAACGGAGGTCCATCTATTTTTACCAACATGACCAATACTCCAATAATAACATACTGCAACCCCTGGACCATGCTCCATATGTCTAAAAATAGGCATAGTCTAAAAATATACTTTGCACCATAATTTGCCTGCGGGCCCACTTAGTGAAGGCGACTTCATTTCACTAAGCTCCATCATCTTGCTGCATTTTCAACACATTTATCAACAAGTACAATGCATCAAGTCATAAAAAACATCAAAATCATAATATGACAATATATGCAAGTAATTCAACCTTCTTTACATCACTTGGCTTATAACAAAATCTAGACTTTAGCCCTTCTTGGCAACTTTAATACCTTGTAGTTCCTTTACCATCAATGAAAATAATGCCAACCCGATTACCTATCATCCAAATCCATATTAAAAAAGATATATATAAATTTACTTTCAAAATCAATTAATAGTATATAAGATATTGGGACTATCTCTGGTATTTCTCAAATTTACAAACACTTAGTAAAATTCGCAATCATTTGCTACTTAATTTATCCCATTTTCTCCCAATGAACTTACATTAATATTTCTTTTCATTAGAAAAAAAGTGAATTTCATTTCTTTAAAAGGTTAAATTAATTTTTAAATGATAAATTGTTTTTTATAATATTTTTAACAAAATTGGTCCACAAACGTTTTAATTTCTATTGTGAGAAAATTTGTAAGGTGTTGAGTTGCCTTTTATAATATCTGCTACAATTTTTTTTAACTATTTTTTATTTTGTATTTTAGAAAAAATTATAAAATTGTTGATTTCAAGACCCAAAAAAGCTTTATTTAGAAGCAATTTACACCTTTTTTTTTTTCTTTTTTTTAATTCCTCTTTTTAGTAAATTTGAATATCACTTATATGTTGATGACTAGTTGACGGACTTAATAGACGAAGCTAAAGCATGAAGGGGTAATAGACAAATGATCTGATTTCTAAACTAACAGAAGCTTTATCTACAACCAATTTAGACCATTTTTCAAAATTATTTCTCTAGTAAATTTGAATATCAGTTATATTTTGAATATAAGTTATATAGTTGTATGTTGATGACTAGTTGAGGGACTTATTAGACATATCACTTATATGTTGATGACTAGTTGAGGGACCTATTAGACAGAGCTAAAGTATTGAGAGTGTCATAGAAAAATGGTTCTCTTTTTAATTTGGAAGGAATTATTTGTCATATGTTTGTAATTCAAATTTTATGCGAATTATAAACTAAATTTTATGTTTTTTAAAATATCATAATAATAACAACATAGTTATTCATTTGATGAGAATGTTTCGTAGTTTTAATTTTTATATTTGTAGAAGGACTATTATATTGTTTTTTATTTTGGTTAGAAAGTTTCAAGACTTTCGATTAGTTTTAAAAAATTTAGACAGTTTAGTTTATTAAATTTTTGAAAAAAATGATTATTAAATGGAATATTTTGAAAACTAAAAGATAAATTTTATTTCTTTTGAATGTAATTATGCTATAAGGGATTTTTATTTGAAAACAACTCTCTTAGTTGTCACTGTGCTCAACTAAGAGAGTTTCACTGTGTTCATGTCTGAGCCATTGGATCAAATGTTAGACAATTGAAATGTTTTAGGCCATTAGAACCACAAATAAATAGTTTTATATATATTTTTTATAATGTTATTTTTCTTTCTTTTTAAAAAACAACGTATTAAATAAATTATTTAATTTTGAAAAAAAAAATTATGACAATCTTAATTTAATGTAACATATCACTCAACCTTATGTATTTACGCATGGTAAATAAATCTTACGTTAATTTATTTTAACTATTTAATCAATAAAATAAAGAATTGGTTTAATGTAAAACAGATTCTTGAATCGGTTAAAAAGAATATGTGCTGCCTATTGAATTGGAGGTATAATGGTTATTGTCATATTTTCCGTTACAATGCACAATTAAGTATTGTTTAATGGTGAAATTTGAAGGGCGTGGGGAATAGGAAGGGGTAAAGTAGTTCTTGAACCAAATGAAGTTGGTGTCACCTACTGCGTGTACCATTCAGATATAGCCACTGCTTATGGAGTGGGGGGCATTTCCGTTTCTTTTACTTGCAGAGACTTTGATCATGGTGGTAAAAAAATGTCTATGCTACGGAAGTTCTTTGACACCAAGGTGCTATCATTTATTTCCTGTCATCTCGGTAAATTTCTATTTTCCAAATTCTTGATATGGGTTGCTTTCAACAGAGTTGTGCACGATACTAGAGTTTAGTTAATTTCTTTCTTTATGATGTTTTTTATTTTATTAACCTAGATTGGAAATGAGTTGGAGGTTGATATTTCTTCGTTTTACTTTTGTAAAATCCCTAATTACAGTGATATTATTTGTCTAAAATATTATGCATTTAGAAACTTTATGCTACTTTTCTTTGAAAAAAATATATTTTTAGAAAGAAAATATATTTATCTGTAATAGAGAAAGATAGGTAATTTTATATATAATAATATCGCATATGCATTTTATCCAGGAAAGGATAGGATAAAAAATTTTATATACAATATTTCATATGCAACTTATCTAAGAAAGGATAGGATGCTTGTTCTTTCTTAAAAGGGATTTCAACATGTGTAGGCAATGATAAGAAATCCAAGCTGTTTTAAGAAATGTAAACTATTTTCTTGAAAATGAATTAAAATTAAAGAGGGTTGTTGGAAATATTGTCATTGATGGCAATGGAGCGACGAGACAAAAACGGACAAATAATGAATGCAAATATAGGCAAAGAAAAGCGGTGTATATGCAACGAAAACGGAGCGGAGCGTTATCATAACGGTCATCGAGAGGCGGAGGCGGGAGGCGAGCCATTGTAGCATCTGGGAGCGAGCCATTATCACAAGCAGAGGCAGAGCAGAAAATTCTTAGAATCGCTACCCTAGGTGGAAGGATACACAAAAAAATTTCGAGAATCACTACCCCCGCTGGAAGATACATTAAATATTGTAGCAACAAAGTAAATATATATATAAATCTTATTCCGGGAATCATAACCCAAGCGACAATGAATGCATATATATATATATAATTATATGAATAGTCAACGGCGGATATATATATATATATATATATATATATATATATATATATATATATATATATATATATATATATATATATATATATATATATATATATATATATATATATATATATATATATACATATATATATATATGTACCTTAATTCCGAGTATTACCCAGCGTATATATATATATATATATATATATATATATATATATATATACAACTTTATTCCAAGAATCAAAACCCAAGCCAGAGGATATATATATATATATAAATTTGTAATGGAGCACTTTAATGCATAAAGAGCCAAAGGTTTCAAAGCCTCATATGGAGGGACCCTCACCCAATCACATCGGAGAATATAAGAGCAGCGGAACATGCAACAAAGAGTTGCGATTGTGATTGGAAGTCCAGACCCGATGGGTATATAAACTACAATTTATATATACATTGAGTTCCGGTGAACAGTGACTGATCGCATCGGAAAAAGGAGGAATATCAGAACATGCAACAAAGAGTTGCGATTGTGATTGGAAGCCCGGAACCGATGGGTTTATAAAACATAATTGATATGTGTCGGAACATACCATTGAAGGATACGATTGCGATCAATCGCAAAGGTGTCAATCACATCGGACAAAAACAGAGCATCGAAGCAATATATTAAAAGGCTTGCAATTGCGATTGAAGACCGGACTCGATGGGTTTATAAACCACGACTGATATATATTTGAAGTTTCGTCATAACAGTGAATAATCTCAATCGGAGAAATCACAACAGTGATCAATCGCAATCGGAGAAATCGCAACAGTGATCAATCGCATCGAAGAAGGAGCAGGGCATCGGAGAAATATATTAAATATTGCGATTACGATGAATTGCAATTGGAATGATCATATCGCATCGGAGAAACAAACATTAGATTCAAATGATCACTGTGGGGCCCGATCCTTTCATATATTAGAGTCTGTGATTCGATTTATTGTGGATTGGATCGTTATATAAGACCAAAGGCCTATCTGAGGTTTTACAACATTTGATCGCAATATATAAATATAAAGTGGCCAATACATAATGTGACTTATTATAATGGACCCACGGGCCTCGACATAAGGTGGAAGGGCGATTATTAATATAATACGTATGCGATAGGTGCAATCACATCGGGCCATAAAACAAGGTCGTGGTGTATATATGTTCTGCTTGCGGAACTCACCACATCAACAAGACACTTGCTGTGTAAAGGGTTGGAATTTTCCCATATTTAATGTCAATAGTTACATAAATACAGGAGTTACGCAGCAGCCATAAACAGAAAGGCATACAGAGGAAAGAAAGGGACAAACATAGTCAAAGAAAAGACAAATGCACAGCTAGCTAAGAGGCTGAATGAGTGAGCTGGAATTTTTCATTGTAATTGAGTGTAAATATTTTAATTGATTTATATTGTTTTGATGCATTGGAAAGTCTCCAAAAGAAAGCAAATATCCCACTGTAATATTAAAATAAGCACCTACAGTTACATTTTTTTTTGAGTGAGCTGAAAAGAGATGAGAAGGCTGAAGACCAAGAGGTATGACTATCCATTTCGAATTCCTAGAGGAATACAAACAGTCATCATAAATTCTCTATAAGTAATATCATCTTGATATGCATAGAGATGTTAGAGAGAGTAAATCTAGAGAAGGCAGAATATAGAAGTGTGAGCCGCAAAGTTAAGAAAGCGAGGAACAGAGAAGCTACGGAAACTGAGATATGAAGTCATCAGCTGGCTCATTGGTTCTGATAAATTGAGGAAGTTGGAGCTTCCCTATCAAGTTGCAACTTGATAGCTGTTAGTTGTAGTTGACTGAGGTTGGAGCCTCCTGTAGGTTGGTGCCTGCAGAAAAACAGTGGTGAGAGGGAGTTGGAGCTTGCCTTTGCATCACAACAATAATAAGATGTGGTTTTCTCCCTTTATGGGTTTCCACTTACATCTGTTGTCTCTGTGTGTGTTTCTTATGTGTTGATGTGATTCTTTCAATCTGCTTAATTGTTTGTTGCTCTCAACATAAGTATGGTGTCACATTAATTTAATATTGGCTGCAACATTTTAAGACTGTTCACATATTAAGCTGTAAATAATTTTGGTGAAAATTTTAAAGGGCTTATGTATGTATTAAACTGATTCACCCCCCCCCCCCTCTCAGTTTAATTAAAGATTCAACAATTGGTGTCAGAGGGAGGTTCCTTTGTACCAGTTTAACAACTGAAAGGAGATCCTAGGTTCCCAATATGGCTAGTAAAGAAGGATGCTCAACCAATAAAGCCCCTTTCTTCACTGGTGAAAATTATGCTTTTTGGAAAATCAGAATGAGGACCTACATAATGTCTCTAGGAATAGAAGTCTGGGCTACTGTGGAATTAGGATATGCCCCAAAGGCAACTGACACAGAGAAAGAAACAAAACAAGATTTTGTGGCTAACGCAAAAGCCATGAATGCCATCCTGAATGGATTATGTGAAGCAGAGTTTATCAAAGTAATGCACAAAGACACTGCCAAAGAAATGTGGGATACTCTGGAGAACATCCATGAGGGGGACAAGAAAGTAAAGACTGCCAAACTTCAAGTTTATAGAGCCCATTTTGAGAACTTGAAAATGAATGATGATGAAGACATTGCCAGTTTCTTCCTAAAAGTTGCAGAAATTGTTAAAAATATGAAAGCTCTTGGAGAAACCATGCCAGAAATTATAATTGTGCAAAAGATTCTAAGATCTCTTCCATCCAGGTTTAATCCCAAGGTGTCTGCAATAGAAGAAACAACTAATTGGGAGACCTTGACCATGAACCAGCTACTTGGAAATCTAAAAACATATGAGATGAGGCTCCCACAAAATAATTCAAGTACGAGGGAGGCAACGTTTAAAACATAAAAGAAGAAATAAGAAGAGGGAGACATATGCTCTTGCTCGGATGAAGAACAGGCAAAATTTGTCAAGAAATTGGATAGAGGCTCAGGTAAATACAAAGGTAAACTTCCTTTCAAATGCTTTAACTATGGAAGATTTGGACACTACGCTGCTAAGTGTCCTCATAAGAAAGTAAGGAATCAGGCTCAAGAGTCAGAGAAAAATAAATCAAAGAACTGGCATAAAGGAAAGAAGTTCAGTAGAAAATCCTTCTATGCTCAACAAGGCAGCAGTACATCTGAAGATTCAGATGAACCCTCAAGTGAAGAAGGAACCTCTAAATTATTATTGATGGCCATAGAAGAAATTGAAGGACTCCTGGTAGAATATGAAGAAGAAGAAGGGGAAGTTCACCTTGAGGGGGAGCTAAGAAGTGTTCTGGAGGAGATTGATAGACTCAAAATGAAGTGCAGAAAACAAAAGGGCATTCTCCTCAAGTATGTACGAGAAGAACAGAATTCAGAAGTCTTAAAGCAGCTAAAGATAGAGCTTGAAGAAGCCAAGAAGATAGAGGACATGTTACTTAAGCAAATCAAGGAGAAAACTCAAGAACAAGAGAAGTTGGAAGAAGAAGTAGTATGTCTCAGGAAGAAATTAGAAAATGCTCAAAGGAAAGTGGTTATAAATTCTTCTCAAACAACAAGCTCTAGTAAGTTGAATGAAATTCTGGTAGCTCAAAGATCTCCCATGATAAAAACGGGAATACGCTATGAAGGAGAATCAAGTAAAGGCAAAGAAAAGGTTGACAGAGAGATTATTTTTGTAGAAGAAAAGAAGAATGATGAAGCAGCTCAAACAATTCCTACAAAAGAAGAAACCTGTAATAAGGAAGACAGAGATCAGAAGAAACCACTAGTAGGAAAGAATGTAATAAATACTAAGACCCTTGAGTATGTAAATTTTGGAAACCATCAAAGGAGATTCTTCCCTCCTATGAGGAATGCCACCTATTATTCTTGCCACAAGCTGGGACGCATTTCTGCATATTGTCATGCAAGGAGGAGTAATTCAAACCAGCAAAAGATGCAAACATTAAAGAGACTTCCTCAGGCAAACAAATGGAAGAGACAACCTTACATCAGGTATGCAAATAGTTTCTATGGTTACTGTTTTTATTGTAAGGAATTTGGTCATAAAATCATTGAGTGTAGAAAGTATGGACAAAGATTGATGTTTAACACCTCAAGGAAGTTTATGAATCAAAGAAATTATGTTCATACTCATAATTCTACAAAAATTATGACCAAATGTTGTGTATGCAATCAAGTTGGACATATACCTTCCAAATGTCCTCTAAGAAGATGTAATTCATCACCTCACAAAAGATACCAAACAAAAGGGTGCCTCTAGTGGATAAAGAAGGTGAATAAATGTGACTTGGCTCTAACTGCTCAAGATTTGAAAAGTCAATGGTATTTAGACAGTGGCTGCTCTAAACACATGACAGGAGACAAAATCAAGTTTATAACTCTTGATGAAAAGAAATCTGGCAATGTTACTTTTGGCAATGATAAATCAGGTAAGATCAAGGGAAAAGGCTCAGTCAGCATAGACAATGGCAGAGGAAAGGCCCAAGATGTACTATTTGTAGATGGGCTGAAAGCAAATTTACTAAGTGTCAGTCAGATGTGTGACAAAGGCTATGAAGTTCTTTTTAGAGCACAAGATTGTGAAGTCAGATCAAGCACCACAGGTAAGACTCTTCTCAAAGGAGTTCGAACAGAGAGTAATGTTTACATTGTGAAAGAGGAAGATGAAGCATGTCATCTTAGCAAACTAGAAGAGTCATGGTTATGGCATAAAATATTGGGACATCTCAGCTTCGATCACATCATCAGACTAAGAAAGAAGAAAGCTGTCAAAGACATGCCAGAAATAAAGAAGCCATCTAATACCATATGCAAATCTTGTCAATTGGGTAAACAAACTCGCACATCCTTTAAGGCCAAAGAGGAGTTATCAACAAGAAGACCACTTCATCTTGTGCACATGGATCTGTGTGGACCTGCAAGAACTAAAACACCAAGTGGAGAATCCTACTTCATGCTGATAATAGATGATTTCTCCAGAATGACATGGGTTTCTTTTCTCAAGAATAAATCGGAAGCTCTGGAAAAATTCAAAATATTTAAAGCATTAGCAGAAAATCAGACAGGATGCAAGCTGAAATGCATCAGATCAGACAGAGGAGGTGAATTCATAGATTATGACTTTGCAGACCTATGCAATGAACATGGCATAAAGCAACAATTTACTATTGCAGGGACACCTCAGCAGAATGGAGTAGCAGAGAGACAAAACAGATATGTACAACAAATTTCCAGAGCCATGATGCAAGAGAGTAATATTCCTCAAACCTTCTGGGCAGAAGCAGTACACACAGCGGTGCATATCCTTAATAAAGCTCACTTAAGGCCAAGCAGTGACAAGACTCCCTATGAACTTTGGCATGGGAAACCAACTTCAATCAAACATTTTAGAATATTTGGAAGCAAGTGTTACATAAAGAATAATGATGAAAATCTTGGAAAATTTGATGCTAGAGCAGATGAAGGAATATTTCTAGGATATGCATCCAAAAGCAAAGGGTACAGGTGCTACAACAAGACTCTTCGAAAAATAGTAGAAAGCATTGATGTGAGATTTGATGAAGAACTTCCAAACAATACAAGAGATACAGACTGCTGCAGTCCATCAGACAACCATGAAGAAGAAAACCAAGATGATGAGGAAACAAGCAAGACAACAAAAGATACAGAGCTGAGTTCTAAAGCTCCCTCAAGATATACTCAGAAGAACCATCCTGAAGATCAGATCATTGGAGACAAGAGAGTAGGGGTCCAAACAAGAAGGCAACTAACAGAACAAACTGAAGAGGTATACATAGCCATGTTGTCACAAATAGAGCCAAAGAAATTTGAAGAAGCTAGCAAGGACAAGTCTTGGGTAAATGCTATGAATGAAGAATTGGACCAAATTGAGAAAAACAATACCTGGGAATTAGTTCCTAGACCCACTGAGAAAAATTTCATAGGCTCAAAATGGGTCTTCAAAAATAAAATGAATGAGCAAGGACAAGTAATTAGGAATAAATCTAGACTGGTCTGCAAAGGATACTCACAAATCAAAGGACTTGATTACGATGAAACATTTTCCCCTGTAGCCAGAATGGAATCCATCAGAATGTTTCTGGCCTTTGCTTGCTACCAAAACTTCAAAGTATATCAAATGGATGTGAAATCTGCATTTCTGAATGGAGATCTAGAAGAAGAAGTCTACATGGAACAACCGGAAGGTTTCTCTTTAACAGAAAAAGAAGACTATGTGTGCAGACTGAAGAAGGCTCTATATGGACTGAAACAGGCTCCCCGTGCTTGGTACTCAAGACTAGATAAATATTTGCAAAAACAAGGCTTTAAGAGAGGTGGAGTAGACAACAATCTATACATAAAAGCCCATGAAAATGAACTCTTGATTTTTGTAGTATATGTTGATGACATTATGTTTGGAAGCAATAGAGATGAACCTGCAAAAGGGTTTGTTGAGGAGATGAAATCATAATTTGAGATGTCCATGATTGGAGAACTCAATTTCTACTTAGGACTTCAAATTCAACAAACGAACATAGGCACATTCATCTCATAGGAAAAATACTTAAAAGAAATGCTGAAAAAATTGAAAATGGAGGACTGCAAACCTGTGTCAACTCCCATGATCACGGGATGCAAGTTGTGTGCTAATGATGGGTCTATAGATATAGATCAAAAACTCTACAAATCCATGATAGGAAGCCTGATGTATTTGACAGCATCAAGACCAGACATCATGCTAGTAGTAAGACTAGTGGCTAGATATCAAGCAGCACCTAAACAAAATCACCTTCTTGCAGTCAAAAGAATATTTAGATACCTACAAGGAACACCACAGTATGGTCTTTGGTATCCTAAAGGCAAAAGCTTCACTTTGACAGCATACACAGATGCAGATTAGGCCAGTTGTGTGGATGATAGGAAAAGCACAAGTGGAGGTGCTTTCTATCTAGGAGAAAGTCTGGTGGCATGGTTAAGAAAGAAACAAACATCTATCTCTCTGTCTATAGCAGAAGCAGAATATATAGCAGCAGCAGCATGTTGTACACAAGTCATGTGGATGATGCAAACCCTCCAAGAGATGAAGGTAAGCATTGATGAACCTATCTCAATCAAATGTGATAATACAAGTGCTATAAGTATATCTAAAAATCCTGTGCTTCACTCAAAAACTAAACATATCCCAATTAAGTATCATTTTCTCTGAGAACAAGTGGCTCAAAAGATAGTAAAACTAGAGTATGTACCAACAAAAGAACAGACAACAGATGTATTTACTAAACTGCTTGCTAGAGAACCATTTGAATATTTGAGAGACAGACTAGGGGTAGTATCTATAGATGCTACTCTCTAATATGAAGAGAAAGAACAATTTCAAGGGGAGAACAGAAATGAACATATCATTCTCAGGGGGAGATCAACCAACAAGGGAAGCATGAAAATAGGTCCTCGGGATAAAAAGTATTACAGCAAGAATACATTCAACATAAAAGGGTTAGTGGTGCAGTGGAAGAGTGTTGAACCTGATGTAAATCTAATCCAACAGTTGAAGCAGCAGCGTACAAAATCAGAAAATTCTAGAGAGAGAAAATGCACGAAATATTGAAAAGGATAAAATCACAGGATCAAATAATAGAAGCTACACTAAGAATTCGAACCCCTTGCCATTGATATCAAAGGGGGAGGAAGAGCAAGCAACAGGAGGAAGAGCAAGAAAACAAAGAAAATGTATTACCACAGAGAAAGTGTATTGCCATCAATGCCAAAGGGGGAGACTATTGGAAATATTGTCATTGATGGAAATGGAGGCAACATAGACAGATATAGACAAAGAAGGTAGCAGATGCAAAGATAGGCAAAGAACAACAGCAGGTAATATGTACAGCGAAAGCAGAGGCAGAGCCGTTATCACAACAGGTTATCAGAGGTAGAGGCAGAGGCATAGCCATTATCACAAGCAGAGGCAGAGCAAAAAATTCTGAGAATCGCTACCCCAGGTGGAAGGATACACAAACAAATTCCGAGAATCACTACCCCCGCTGGAAGATACACTAACGATTGGAGCAGCAAAGTAAATATATATATAAATCTTATTTCGGGAATCATAACCCAAGCGGCAATGAATGCATATATATAAAATTACGAGAATCATCCAAGCCGGTGGATATATATATATGTACCTTAATTCCGAGAATTACCCAGCCGAGAGTTTTATATATATATAAAACTTTATTCCAAGAATCAAAACCCAAGCAAAAGGATATATATATAAATTTGTAATGGAGCACTTTAATGGACAAAGAGCCAAAGGTTTCAAAGCCTTATATGGAGGGAACCTCACCCAATCGCATCGGAGAATATAAGAGCAGCGGAATATGCAACAAAGAGTTGTGATTTCGATTGGAAGTCTGGACCCGATGGGTATATAAACTACAATTTATATATACCTTGAGTTCCGGTGAACAGTGACTGATCACATCGGAAAAAGGAGGAATATTGGAACATGCAACAAAGAGTTGCGATTGCGATTGGAAGCCCAGACCCGATGGGTTTATAAAACATAATTGATATGTGTCGGAACATACCATTGAAGGATGCGATTGCGATCAATCCCAAAGGTGTCAATCGCATTGGACAAAAGCAGAGCATCAGAGCAATATATTAAAAGACTTGCGATTGCGATTGAAGACCGGACCTGATGGGTTTATAAACCACGACTGATATATAATTGAAGTTTCATCATAACAGTGAATAATCGCAATCGGAGAAATTGCAACAGTGATCAATCGCAATCGAAGAAATCGTAACAGTGATCAATCGCAATCGGAGAAATTGCAACAGTGATCAATCGCATTGGAGAAGGAGCAGGGCATCGAAGCAATATATTAAAGATTGCGATTGCGATGAATTGCAATTGGAATGATCATATCACATCAGAGAAATAAACATTAGATTCAAATGATCGTTTTGGGGCCCGATCCTTTCATATATTAGAGTCTGTGATTCGATTTATTGTGGATTGGATCGTTATATAAGACCAAAGGCCTATCTAAGGTTTTACAACATTTGATCGCAATATATAAATATAAAATGGCCAATACATAATTTGACTTATTATAATGGACCCACGGGCCTTGGCTTAAGGTGGAAGGGCGGTTATTAATATAATACGTATGTGATAGGTGCAATCACATCGGGCCATAAAACAAGGCCGTGGTGTATATATGTTCTGCTTGCGGAACTCACCACATCAACAAGACACTTGCTGTGTAAAGGGTTGGAATTTTCCCAGATTTAGTGTCAGGAGTTACATAAATACAAGAGTTACGCAGCAGCCATAAACAGAAAGGCATACAGAGGAAATAAAGGGACAAACATAGTCAAAGAAAAGACAAATGCGCAGCTAGCCAAGAGGCTGAATGAGTGAGCTGGATTTTTTCATTTTAATTGAGTGTAAATATTTTAATTGATTTATATTGTTGTGATGCATTGGCAAGTCTCCGGAAGAGAGAAAATATCCCACTGTAATATTAAACTAAGCACCTGCATTTACATTTATTTTGAGTGAGCTGAAAAGAGATGAGAAGGATGAAGACCAAGAGGTATGACTATCCATTTCAAATTCCTAAAGGACTACAAACAGTCATCAGAAATTATCTATAAGTAATATCATCTTGATATGCATAAAGAGGTTAGAGAGAGTAAATCTAGAGAAGGCAGAATATCGAAGTGTGAGGCAGAGAAGATTAAGAAAAGAAGAGCAGAAAGAGAAGCTACAGAACAGAGTTGATATCTGAGTTAAATCAGCAAACATTCAGTTTGATAAATTGAGGAAGTTGGAGCTTCCCTATCAAGTTGCATCTTGATAGCTTTCAGTTGTAGCTGACTAAGGTTGGAGCCTCTTGTAGGTTGGTGCCTGCAGAAAAACAGTGGTGAGAGGGAGTTGGAGCTTGCCTTTGCATCACAACAATAATAAGATGTGGTTTTCTCCCTTTATGGATTTCCACTTACATCTTCTGTCTCTATGTGTGTTTCTTATGTGTTGATGTGATTCTTTCAATCTACTTAATTGTTTGCTGCTCTCAACATAAGTATGGTGTCACATTAATTTAATATTGGCTTATGTAAATAAATAAGTTTGGTGAAAATTTTAAAAGGCTTATGTATGTATTAAAATCTAAGTTCTTTTCTTGAAAATGAATATAGATTAAAGAGGGTAACTCTTGAAATATTTTTATGTGTAGTGAAGAAAAAAAGAGAAAAGTTTCTCAAATTAAGATTCTTGGAAGAGTTTTTATGAATATGTATGTATACATTAATCATGTTGTAAATATTAGTTATTTAGTAAATCCATCGATAGTAATTATTTAATACATCCATGGATTGTTTCCCACGGTGAAGGTAAATATTACTTATTTAATAAATCCATGGATAGTTTACCATGGTATTGGTAAAGATTAATAAATTAATAAATCCATGGATAGTTTACCATGGTGTTGGTAGAGATTAATTATTTCATAAATCCATGGGTAGATTACCATTGTGTTGTTTAAGATTAGATATTTCATAAATCCATGAATAGATTACCATGGTGTTTGTAAATATTAGCTATTTCATAAATCCATCGATAGATTACCATGGTGTTGGTAAACTGTGTGATTAATTTTATATTATCATGATTATGATGTTAATTATTTTTGGAAGAAGATCATGCATAGGCATGCAATATATGTATTAAATTTCATTGGAAAGAATATACATATTTGTAGGTGGGGAAAATAGCATGTTGTGTTAAACTACATTGGAAATGATTGTTAGTATAATCTTTGAAAAAGAAGACATGTATTTGTATGCTTATTTACATTAGTGCAAAAAAAGAAAACTTGGGGTTGCATGCTCTTTTGTATAAGCATTCCTTTGGGAAAACTCTTTTTGAATTTATATGCATTTGTATGCATGGGAACAACATTTTTTATAGGTTAGCTTTCATTTCATGCACTAAAATTAATAGCTTAAGGGTTAGCTATTTTGATTTAATTTATGTAAATTGCATGCACGAATATCATAACTAATGTATCAATTTATTTTAAAGAAAAGATTGGGAGATGTAGCTATTGTCTTGCAGGAATGCATGCTTATGTGACAGAAACTTTAGTTAATGTGATGACTTATAACTAGCACATATGTAGTATGTGTTGTTAAACGAAGAATGTCAAGGTATTTTACTTTCATGTCATGAATATATATGAGTAGAGGAAGAATATTCTCTAGTATATATTATGAAATGATTGGTTAATACTTTATAAATCTTGACATCAATGTGTGTTGAAGGCAACATTAGCAGAAAGCCATGGTGACTTATGAAAAGGAAATATTATGCTTAACATGCTGGCAGGTAAATGATTAATGGTTCATGCAGATAAGTGCAAGCTGCAGGATGGTCCATATCGCAATTGTACGTTGTAGGCACATCCATGCCACAAATATATGAAGATATGCAGACTAGTGGGTAAATTATATCATATTCATTGTATTGGATTTAAGCTAGATATTTGTATATTTCCTTGTAATATTTATAACGATGGTTAAGGGATGGTCTCCCTTATAATCCATTGAGTGAGGGCTGAACACCCTCATGAGCATTTAATAATAAAATTAAACGTTTGCTAGTTTTCACCCTACAGGGCTTCCATGGTATATTGGTGTTCAATGATGTGATTGATTATTGTGTCAAATTGATGATGTTGATTCCTTTCTTGTTGTAATGTTCATAATGTGAAGTATGTGATGACTACATGAATAATGAAATGAATTCAAGGTATCTCATATAGTTTTATGTTAATGTACCATAATAGAGGTTGGTAATGGTTAAGCAACTTCTTATTCTTAGTATAATGTTACACTATGAACTGGTGAACATTTTATGTAATGAGTAAGAAATATTTAATAGTGATTTGGATAGTTACCCGTGGGTAACTTGTATAAAAAAAAAATTGACTCTTGGAATTTCCATGTGAAGTTATCAGTGTATGTTACACGTGGTATCAGAGCTAAAGGTTGCAGCACTGGTGCCTTTGGGATTTGTTAATAGAAAAGAAATTGAGGTATGCTACCAATGGACATCATTTAAGGTATGATTCTATAAATCTACATATTCATTGGTATATGATTCTAGCAATCTATATATTGAATGATATATGCAGTAGTATACTCTTGACATGAGATGTGTGATTCAATTTTATAACTACATTAGCGAGTAATGAGTAATAAATGTTGTTGCAAAATAGTTTTCATAACATTGGAATCCTCTTGATGAAAAAGGACAATAAAACGTTTGTTGTACAACTTGAGTACTCACTAGTGAAAGTGAAAGTTGTTTATTAATAGTGGTTATATAAAGGACAATAAAACGTTTGTTGTATTTATGAACAACCTGAGTACTCACTAGTGAAAGTGAGATTTGTTTATTAACAGTGGTTATATGAAATATTACTCATACATTTAGTGAACATAACTAAAGTTACAATGCACTACTTGAAAAATATGAATGTGTATAGTGATGGTGTGTGAAACTAATGCATGAATGAAAAAGGTGAGGAAAGTCTTTATATAAGATGATAGAGTGTCTTAAAATAAAATTGAATGAAGCCTTTTAGATGTTAAAAAATACTTAATGGGTCAAGTAGTGAGAATTTACTATAATGGCTAGTTGATTGACTCGTTTTTGAATGAGTCGTCATGGATGCATTAAGATTATTAGTGGCATTGAATGACTAGTTTTTGAATGAGTCGTTTCATGGATGCATTAAGATTATTAGTGGCATTGAATGACTAGTTTTTGAATGGGTCGTGTCATGGATGCATTAAGATTATTAATAGCATTGATAAGTTATGAATGACTAACTAATGAAAGTTATATGCAAAAATCGATTTTGACTAAAGCTATCTGAATGTTGTGAACACGAGATTATGGTAATTACTTCATGTGTCAGTCTGTTGGTAATAGAAAATTATGGGAATTGGAAATGTTGCATTCATACCCTAATCGTTATTGACATAATGAATATTTATATGCTTGTATGCATCAAAACATTTTATGCAAGAAATTAGAATGATTGCGTAAGATAATACGTGCTTAAGAAATGCATATTTACGATTAACATTGCTTCTTATAGTAAGCATGGGTAGCTTAATGGCAACAGAAAACCTGTGAAAATAAAACATCGCAAACATTTCAATGCGAATTTCAACAGTAGATATTAAAGTATCATGTTATAAAGTAGATGATTGTGTTACTTGGGAAATAGTAATGTACAACACATGTATGTTAGTCATGTTTCCTCTTAATCTATATATCATTAGACCCATGTTAAGGGCAAGTATGATGTATGATGTACACAAAGTTTCTTTTTGTTTATGTATAATGCTTAAAATTCATTATGTAATTTACTATGGGAAAAAATGCTAAAAAGAGAAGTTTAACATTCTAGATAGTTGTGAACAACTGTGAAAGGATATAAGGCCTTGGTTGATGGTATTTTCCTGCCCAGATGGGTTGATGGCGCTTACCTGCCCAGATTTCCTCTCCCTAGAGATATATGATCTCAATAGGGAAGAGAGTTGGCCAAGATGGTGAAGGGGAAAAACCTAAGGCAACTCTATTGATTTTGGAGCTTGTTGGAGGTGGCCCAAAATTCCTCATAGATGAGACGTTGTCATAGGAATTGGCATGATGTTGCCAAGAGGAATCCTATACTGGACCTTAAGTGGTCGTTGGAATTCCCGAGCTGGTTTGCCAATGGAATTCCATACTGAACCTGGAATGGTTTTTTGTCAAATTACTACCTGGATGTGACAATGACTCGGTTTGGCTATGGAAACCAACTCCCATCAGTTGGGAGGAGCATTTTGTTTACCATTGTGGTTCTCATAGCAGAAAAAATTAAGTAATAAGTTATGTGTTGTATTAAAATGAAGTTTTATATGATTGTGTAAATATCTTATGTAGATATTAGTAGAAAAGGAGCTTAACACTCGGAAAAGGAATTACTAAATGTATAAGTTAATTTATTTTATTACTAATTTGTTTGAATGTCTTAGCAGAGGCTAGGATATGCCCATGGTGCATTGATTGACCATTGGTCTGATTAGAGAGATAGGTTATTTCTGAGTACTTTTAGAAGAACTGGGTGGATGTTTTTAGCAGGAGCTAAGACAGTGTGCACGTGATGCATTTATTAGAGGGTTGGTGCTCTCTGAGTACTTATGGATGTACTCTAATTAAAAAATCTCTTGATATTTCATGAATGTTTGATAATTGCAAGTATTTCATTTGATTGAAGCTATGTGACTAATGTGATTGAATTGTTAGTCATACAATATAGGCTCTTTCCATGGAGTGTTGATGGGTTGTTCAACCATTCTCATAGAGCTTGTGTAAAATCCATCATTACTTCCAATAGTAATTGGTAAGTAAAGGTAAGTTGGTATATAGATTTTTTCTATATTTTTATGAATTGAATAAGGGATAAGTAGATAAAAATGGAAATGAAATATTATTTGAGATATACATGCTTATGACTATGGATAAAAACATTATTGTCTCAATTAATGGCATTTTAAGGAAACAAAAGTGTTTCATTGTGAAGGGAAAGGACCCCCTTTGGGTCGTTTATATTATTAAACCATGAGTATAAAGTTTAAATTTCAGTGAAAGAAGCACACCGAGGACGATGTTTTCTTAAGAGGGGGAGTGTGTAACATACGACTCAACCCTATGTATTTACGCATGGTAAAAAAATCTTATGTTCATTTATTTTAACTATCTAATCAAGAAAATAAAGAATTTGTTTATTGTAAAACAGATTCTTGAATCGGTTAAAAATAATATGTGTTGCATATTGAATTGGAGGTGTGATGGTTATTGTCATATTTTCTGTTACAATGCACAATTAAGTATTTTTTAATGGTGAAATTTGAAGGGCGTGGGGAACGGGAAGGGGTAAAGTAGTTCCTGATCCAGATGAATTTGGTGTCATATACTGCGTGTACCATTCAGATATAGCCACTGGTTACAGAGTGGGGGAATTTAAGTTTCTTTTACTTGCAGAGACTTTGATCATGGTGGTAACAAAATGTCTATGTTGTGGAAGTTATTTGACACTAGGGTGATCTCTTGCATGGGCTATCATTTATTTCCTGTCATCCTGGTAAATTGCTATTTTCCAAATTCTTGACATGGGCTGCTTTCAATAGAGTTGTGCATGACACTAAATTTTGGTTAATTTCTTTCTTTATGATGTTTTTTATTTGATTAACCTGGATTAAAAATGAATTGGAGGTTGATATTTATTCATTTTAATTTTTTAAAATCCCTAATTACGGTGATAATATTTGTCTAAAAGGTTATGCACATAGAAACTTTATGCTAATTTTCTTTGAAAAGAATATATTTTTAGAAAGAAAATATACCTATCTATAATAGAGAAAGATAAGCAAACTTATATATAATAATATTGCATATGCATTATCTAAGAAAGGATACGATAAGAAATTTTATATATAATATTGCATATGCAACTTATCTAAGAAAGGATAGGTTGTTTGTTCTTTCTTAAAAGGGATTTCATACATGTGTAGGCAATGATAAGAAATCCAAGGTGTTTTAAAAATACGAGCTATTTTCTTGAAAATGAATATAGATTAGAGAGGGTAACTCTTGAAATATTTTCATGTATAGTGAAGAAGAAAAAAGTGTGTTAAAAGATAAGAAATCCAAGATCTTTTCTTGAAAATGAATATAGATTAAAGAGGCTAACTCTTGAAATATTTCTATGTGTAGTGAACAAGAAAAGAGAAAAGTTTCTCAAATTAATATTCTTGGAAGAGTTTTTATGAATATGTATGTATACATTAATCATGTTGTAAATATTAGTTATTTAATAAATCCATGGATAGTAATTATTTGATACATCCATGGATGGTTTCCCACGGTGAAGGTAAAGAATAATTATTTAATAAATCCATGGATAGTAATTATTTAATAAATTCATGGATAGTTTACCATAGTATTGGTAAATATTAATGAATTAATAAATCCATGGATAGTTTACCATGGTATTGGTAGATATTAATGAATTAATAAATCCATGGGTAGTTTACCATGGTTTTGGTAGAGATTAATTATTTTATAAATCCATGGTAGATTACCATGGTGTTTTTTAAGATTAATTATTTCATAAATCCATGAATAGATTACCATGGTGTTTGTAAATATTAGTTATTTCATAAATCCATGGATAGATTACCATGGTGTTGGTAAAGATTAGTTATTAAATAAATCCATGGATAAAGGAAATATTCAGTTATATTGCTTTAGATGAAAAAACTGTGTGATTACTTTTATATTATCATGATTATGATGTTAATTCCTTTTGGAAGAAGATCATGCATAGGCATGCAATATATGTATTAACTTTCATTGGAAAGAATATACATATTTTTATGTGGGAAAAATAGCATGTTGTGGTAAACTACATTGGAAATGATTGTTAGTATAATCTTTGAAAAAGAAGACATGTATTTGTATGCTTATTTACATTACTGTAAAAAAAAGAAAACTCGGAGTTGCATGCTCTTTTGTGTAAGCATTCCTTTGGGAAAACTCTTTTGGAATTTATATGAATTTGTACGTATGGGAAAAACATTTGTTATGTTAGCTTTCATTTCATGCACTAAAAGTAATAGCTTAAGGGTTATCTATTTTGATTTAATTTATGTAAATCGCATGCACGAACATTGTAATTGATGTATTAGTTTATTTTAAAGAAAATCTTGGGAGATGTAGCTATTGTCTTGTAAGAATGCATGCTTATGTGACAGAAAATTTAGTTAATGTGATGAATTATAACTAGCACATATTTAGTATGTGTTGTTAAAGGAAGAATGTCAAGGTATTTTATGTGACAGCTTCATTAAAGTTAACTAGTGCTAACTAGTTAAAAGACAATTTGTTTATTATTGTGAGGAAGGAAAGACTCAAATAATTACTGTTGTTTAAAAGCTATTTTCTTTTCTAATTAATTAATTAGGAATAATTAATTAATTAAAGGAAATCTTTGAAATATAAATATACATAAAGCTGATGGTAAAAATGTTTCCAAGAATTTGGAGGTGGTTGGGAACAGTTGGAAAACAGTTACCTACTTCTCTGAGGATAAAAATGAATCCCAGAGGAGAAGTAGGGATTCTATGCTAGTAAGAAAAAGGTTGAGGTTTTCCAGAGCTGGTTGTGACCAGTGGAAAATAACTCAAGGAAAAACCTGAGAAAAACTAGACTTTCTAAAATTGACTGGATTGGTTATCCTAAGGTAAAAGTAGAAAGTGAGATCCACTGTTAACCTGGGGGAAAGTAGAGGATGTAATATCCTCGCTTGATGGTTGGGAGGACCACAACTTAAAATAGAAAAATCCAGATAAGTACAAATAGTTAATTGCATTCTTCTTATGAGTATGATTATTGCAGTGTTAACTATTATAGGTACTATGTTCAGATTTCAGTAAAAAGGAAAAATGTGGTTTCTATAATTATTCGGTAAATCTGTCTATGTGAAATCTAGGTACATTTGAAAATGCATAGATAATGTTGTTTCTGTAACTATTTGGTAAATTTTCAAAGTGAAAGAAAGGTACATTTGAAATGCATAGATAAAATTATAATGCGTGTGTACAGTAAAATACCATGGATTTTCTGTGAAGTTATTTAAAACAAGCAGAATATGAAACTGCAAATTAAAGGTTTAAAATTCTACAGTTAACATTTATTTACAGATTTCTGGATGCAGTTGATAGCGCAGTTTGATGGGACGTCAGTCCCTGGACACACCCCGAGGAGGCTCGCATGGGGTGGCCATATGGCCCCTTGCGGCTCCATTAACCACGCCATTAATCCGCCAGCACGCTCTGCATTTACTCTCCCTCGCCAGCATATTATTCTTCCTGTCCTACTCAGTTGGTTTGCAATGGCTTTCATCTCGGACAGTCTCGATTGTTCTTGCTCCGCCTGTCGCTCTTTGCCTCCCCTGTGGAGCACTTGCCCTGCTGCTTGTGCTGAGCCAAGTGCTCACACACAGACGGGGTGACGCTGCACTCTTTTTAGTTGTTTGGAAATGACTCTTGGATATCATTTCTACCACAGCGTCTTCTGCTGCTCCAATTCCTGTCTGCAATCTCAGTTTGTCAATCTCTATGACTTTCCTCCACCTCCTTCCTACTCTATTTGTCTCAGGAAGCCTCATACTTTTTAATTCACCATGCCAAGGCTTAGTCACCGAATGCGGTGTCGCCGTGGTGCAAGTCGGGGAAGGTCTGCTTGCTCACGTCCCTCCACCAGTTCCGATGCAGAGACCTCCTCTGAGGACACTGCGTGGGGGCGTTATCCAGACACTCGCAGCCACAGGAGTCGCGCTTGCCATCCTGGAAATTCTTGCAAAGCTTAGGCCTCCCTGCCTCCTTTTTCTGATCAACCTAGACCTGTCTCCCCTGCCTCTCGTGATACTGACAGTCACGCTCTGCGTCAAACCTCTCAGAGGGCAGAATTCCACTTTGATTTTTCCTTCAATCAGCCCATTGTCACTGCCCTTGTTACTATCAATCTGAGAGAAGAAATGCCTCACTGTCTTCCTCCTATGCCTGATCCAACTCCCCCTCCCCTTGGTCTTAATCCCGCCATGGTTACGAATTCTCCTTAGAGATCGGTCGCGCCCCCAGCTACAGCTGCTTCCGACCTGGGTAAGAAACTTATGCAGGTGGACGAGGGCATCACAAGCAAGGATGGTGAACAGAAAGAAGATGTCGAAGATCCGAAGGACGAGCACTAGTGCCCAATAGTGGAGGAGCCGCCTTCTCCAGCTCACAAGCAGTGATTCCCGTCTATCCTGATTCAGCATGGTACATTCGTTCTACTATTTTGGGAGATTCTCTGATTTTCTTTGGTTTTCTACAGCAGCAACAGCTGCATGCTACTCTAGTATTTTTTGTTTTAATATGGTGTATGAAATGAACAATGAGCCGGTTTCCCTCTCAAGGGCGGCGAAACTCTCTTTAAAAGAACTGGTTTCCCACTCAGGGCAGTTTGTTATTTTGTTAAAGCATGGACATCAAGCCCAGTATTCACGCTCCCACAGCTGAACTGAGGCAGTTTTTTAACAGTATGTTTTCATAAATAGAATTAGTATAATTTAGAAAAAAAAACATTTATTTACAGATGCAAAGTAAGTTACAAATAATTTGTCAGTTATTCGATACCAGATAAATAGTTGCTTCATTAGATTTTTAAAATTCTTTATAATGTTTCTAAGTACTATGGCAAAAATAAAATTAGAACTTGCGGTCTGAGGTTGAGGCAAAGCCCTACCCAAGACGTTTTGTTAAAATACTTGATTATTACTATACACAGACTTTTAGGATCGGTGGTCCGGTCATCGAGAATAGGTAGACATAAAACAAAAATGTTAAAGAACTTATGTGGTAGTGTAATTCAAGAAGAACAAGAATTCATAAACCACAGTGAAAGCAGAAATTGTGTAATCTGTTATTCCTAGAATTATAAAACAAAAACAAGGCATATAGGATAAACCCTATAGAATTATTATAACAAAATCTGTGAAAGGAAATCTTGACAAACATTCAGCTATTATTCTAAATGAATCTCTGCACCAATAGCAGCGAAGGAAACAATAGTTTTCATAGCACAACAAAATACCGAAAAAAGTAACCCCATTCCAGCGGAAACAATAAATTTATTCCAAAAGATATTAAGCGGAAAATTATCTGTAAAGAGAAATGTTTATCATGCTTACCAACATACTCATTAAATTTTAGAGAAGAAGGAAATAGTTATAAAATATATGATTCAAAATTGTAAAGGATAAATGCAGTAAAATTCTTGTCTAACCCTAGCAAGAATATAACAGTTAGAGGAATAGTTCAATAAACCCTTACTCGACCAATAAAAATATTGCCATAAAAAATTCTGGCCACATATCCTATTTGGATTTCAATTTAAAAACAGTTAAAATCATATTACAAGACCATCTGTGGTCATAAAACAGAAATACTCTACTATAGGGTTTACACCCTCTACAAATGCTACCATTTATACAAAAATTCCTATGCTATAAATTTCGACAGGAAAACCAGAGACAAAGAGCTGAAGCTCCCGTTGGCCAGGGTACCTAGTACACAAAGGAGAAGTGTTGTATCAGTCATGGTTGTATATAACAGTGGCTCAAGCTGGTGAAAACTATGTCATGGAGTTGGGGTTGATAGCACAAACCTGTAGAGGAGAGTAAGGGGCACAGAGTTAAATTCCTATGATAAAACAAAAATGATGGAAACCAAAATCAATGTGATGAGAAGGGAATATGTATACATAGAACAATTACATGTAATAAGAAATTCCGAGTGGATGCTTTGTATAATAACCAGAGAGGTAAAACATTAATATTCTAAAAACAAACATTCAAACCCTGGTTAACTTCATAGTGAGAGCTAAGTGCATAAAAACCTTTTAGAAATGAGTTGCAGGTCATAGTTTTTACTTGTTGGTGTGTGCCGAGATGAGAAGCTCCAGTTGGAACTGTGCAAATCCCCATGGCATAAGGAAGACTGTGTTTCAAGCAGCAAAAGAGTACTTTCCATCATTCAAAGGAATAAACTGCTATATTTCTCACGCGAGCAATAGCCAAACATCCGAACCCTAGCAGAGAAAATTGTAGAGTAACTCTTCTCCATCGAGTGGGCTGAGCTAAAAGAGTTTTAGGATGGATAACCTGAGAATATTAGGGTTAGTAAAGTCCAGTTTCGTTCTCCCGCAAATGCAACATAACCCTTGATCAATCTACATATCAAGGGCGAGGATCGTGGGAGTACCATCAGAAAGAGTGAAGAATCCAAAGTAAATCTGGCAGCTGTCGCAGAAAGTTATTGCCATGTACTATTGTAATAAATTTGATTTGATATGCGCGCTAACAGAATTCAAATTCAAATGCCAAGTGGACTAGTGTATATGATATATCGTAACGTTTTGAAACTATTAATTTTTTTTTTAACAAAAAATCATATGTATATACCGTTGACCTTGCATAGAAATTTATGCAATACCTATGATTATATCACAGTTAAGAGAAAAAAAAAGTAACATGAGGGACGTAGAGAAAATAATTATGGTTCAACGCCCCTTTTAATATAGTCAAATGAGATTCATAATAAATATTGATTTATTGCAAAAAAAAAAAAGTACTATGTAATTATTTTAAAGTAGGATGTTACAAGTGGTATCAGAGAAGCATTACTATGCTGGGACCCTAAGGGTCAAATAACGATGAAGTTGTGTATGTGATTAATGCATAGATAGAGAGACAGAAAATGAGAAGAGGATTAGCATCACAAGCACAACAAGAGGCTGGGGAACCTCAAGCATCACCAGTGATGAACCCAGAAATGTGGGTTCAGTTAAGTGTAGAGCAGCATCAAAAGAGCAGCCAGTTGCTTAAGGAACAACAACACCAAACAAGTTTCCTATTGAATACCATGCATAAATTGCAAGAGGAAATGGTATGAGTCCGTAAGGATAATGAGTGATTACTACAAGATTAGGAGAAGATATTAAAGAGTTTATCAGACAAACAAAACTAGGAGATGGAACATCCAAGTGCTGATAGAGGCCTACAAGAAGGAGATGAATAGCAAACGAGAAATAACACCACAGACAGAGTGGAAAAGAGTCCATATTAGCGAAGCAAGAATAAGAATTACAATGAGGAAGAATCGGGAAATCTGTCCGACCAGCAGGAAATTAAGAAACAGAAAGTAGAACTGCAGGGAGAATTCCGTAAGATTAAACCACCAACGTTTGATGGTGAGGCTAAGGAGGTGGCAGAAGTATGGTTAATTAAAATGAACAAGTAATTTTAGGTATATGAATATAATAGCAACCTAAAAGCCAGATTAGCTATATATCAATTACAAGAAAAAACCACCCTGTGGTGGGAAGAAGTGAAGAATATACGTAGTATCGAAGAACAGGATGTCACCTGGGAATCATTCCAGCGGTATTTTAAAGACAAGTATTTGACAGAGAGATTTTCTGATGAAAAAGCTAAAGAATTTCATGATTTAAGACTAGGAAAAATGGCCATGGATGATTATATCACCAAGTTCACTTCCCTGTTACGATACATTCCCTATATTTGAGAGGAAAAGGCTAAAGTACAAAGGTTCATGAGTAGTTTACCAACTCATATGAAGGAAGGAATAGAATTTGTAAATCCCTAGACCATGGATGAAGGCATTCGTAAAGCACAAATGTGTTATCAGCAATCTAAGGCCATGGGGGAAGTTGGTAAAAGCTGGCAGCCAAAGAAAGGTAAAAAAAGTAACTCTAATTTAAAAAGCAACAAAAGTGGCAACTTTAAAGGTTCAGCATGAAATCCTGTTAGTAAAAAATTTGGTAGGAATCACCAAAGAACTAGATGGCTAGAAAAAGAAAAGCCTAAGGAAGCGTCTAGTAAGCCAGAGCAAGGACAGATTATTAAACCCCCTCTACAGTGCTGGGGATGTGGGGAGGCACATTATTACAAAAACTGTCCACAATGAATCAAAAATAATACAATGGAAAATATGCAGGAAGCCTCTACAGTGGGAGATATAGCACGTAACATACCCCGCATCAATGCAGCTTTGGAAGATCGGCAGGTCGATTACTAGCCCACAATGATTGAATTAGAAGGTACATTACTAACTAAACCTGTTTCTATTTTGGTAGATCCTAGAGAAATTTTGAGTTATGTTAGCCCCAAAATAGTGAAAACATTTAATTTAAAGGAATAGAAATTTAAGAATTCATGGTTAGTACAGCTAGCTACCAGAGAAAAATGAAAGGTAACTGCCAAAATTCCAAATCGTATTTTGGAAATTTCAGAACAGTAGTTGCAAGTAGATCTGAATATTCTACCGTTGGGATCATACGATGTGTTATTAGGCATGGACTGGTTAGAGAAGCATTGGACTTTAGTAGATTGTAAAGAAAATATTATCTACTACAGAATGTAGGATGGCACACGAAAAGATATTCAAGGAATCAAAAAGCCATTGCAAATATGCCCAATCACAACATCCCATATGAGTAAGTGTATAAGAAAAGGATGCCAGTTGTATGCAATTCAGGTAGGGTATCTAGATTCTAAGGAAAATTCACCCTCAATGGAATATATACTTGTGGTGCAATAATTTTTGTATGTTTTTCCAAAAAATATTCCTGGCTTACCACCAAGGAGGGATATTGACTTCACCATAGAATTGTTGCCGGGAGCTTCCCCGGTGTCAAGGGCCCCTTACAGAATGAGTGTGCCAGAGCTAACTGAACTAAAAATGAAGTTACAAGAATTGCTGGACAAAGGTTACATTCATCCAAGTGTGTCCCCATGGGGAGCACCAATCCTATACGTTAAAAATAAAGATGGGACCATGTGAATGTGCATGGCCTACAGACAGCTTAATAAGCTAACTATCAAAAACAAGTAACCCCTACCAAGAATTGATGATTTATTTGATCAAGTAAAAGGGGCTACAATGTTTTCTAAGATAGATTTAATATCTGGATATCATCATATTCGAATTAAGGATGAAGAAATTTGTAAGATAGCATTTCGCACCAAGTATGGGCATTATGAATTCGTGGTGTTACCCTTTGGACTGACGAATGCACCAGCAACCTTTATGAGGTTAATGGATGGAATTTTTCATCCATTCTTGGATAATTTCATACTTATTTTTATAGATGATATTATGATATATTCTAAAAATCATGAAGAGCATAAGTAACATTTGAGAACAGTCCTAGAAATGATAAGAGGACATCAACTATACGCTAAGTACAGTAAATGAGATTTCTTTAAAACAGAAATCCAATATCTAGGCCATGCTATTTCAGCTGAAGGAATAGTTGTAGATCCCAAAAATATTAAAAATACTATGGAATGGCGAGTACCCCAGAATGTGGCCGACATTAGATCTTTTATGGGATTAGTTGGTTATTAAAGAAGATTTATTGAAGGATTTTCTAGAATTTCTTTTCCTATCACATCTCTGCAAAGGAAGGGAAAAATATTCAAATGGAAAATAGAATGTCAGAATAGCTTCGAAAAACTAAAAAAACTTTTGACTACAGCACCTATGTTGAGGGTAGCTGATCCTAATAAAGAATATGAGGTTCGTACTGATGCAAGTAAAGAAGGTGTTTATCTAGGCTTATCCCAGAAAGGCAAAGTGGTAGCATACGAATCAAGGAAACTAAAAGACCATGAGCAAAGATATTCTGCATATGATTTGGAACTTACAGTAGTGGTACATTGAGGCATTACTTGCTGGTTAAAAAGTTTATGCTTATAATGGATCATAGTAGCTTGACTAGTTACTTCAAGCAAGCAGATCTAAACTCCAAATAGGCAAGATAGAATGCCTTTCTAAGTTAATTTGATATGGACATTCAACATGTAAAGGGAAAGGAAAATCGAGTAGCAGATGCCTTGAGTAGAAAGTTACATGGTATTTATGAGTTGTATTATAATCAGTTAGAAAACCAATTTTTGGAACAATTAAAGGAAGAGGCATAGAAGGATCTGAAATACAAATTTCTATGGTGAAAAATGGAAGAAAATATGAAGCAAGGTAGTACATCTGAGTATGGAAAGAACGAAGAGCACATGCTGACCTTCTGAGGGAAGATATATGTGCCTAACTGTATAGCTCTGAAGGATCTGATACTGAATGAATTCCATTGCATCAATTATGCAGGACATCCGGGATACCAGAAAATGTTAACCGCAATAAGAAAGGTATATTTCTGGCCTAGTATGCAAAAGAATATTGCTGAACATTTAAGCAAATGCTTAGAATGTCAACAGGTAAAGGTGGAGCACCAACATCCTATGGGACTATTGCAACCCATACCAATACCTAAATGGAAGTGGGAGGTTATCTCCTTGGATTTCATTACAGGCTTACCGCGAACAAAAACACAAAATGATTCAATCATGGTAGTGGTAGATAGATTGAGTAAATATGCATATTTTATACCTGTACAGTCTACTTACAAGACAGTACAGATTGCTGACATATTTATGAAGGAAATTTTCAGGTTGCATGGAATACAAAAAACTATGATTTCAGACCGAGATGTCAAGTTCACATCTGCATTTTCGAAAAATTTGTTTACCGGCCTAGGAACGCAGATAAAATTCAGCACAGCTTATCATCCCCATACTGACAAACAAACGGAATAGGTATATCAAGTATTGGAAGACATGCTATGCATGTACGTGCTGCAACAGCCAAGTAAATGGGAGGATTATTTGCATCTTTTTGAGTTTGCTTACAATAATGGATATCAAGAATCCCTAAAAATGAGCCCCTTTGAGGGATTATATGGGAGGCAATGTCGCAAACCTATAAATTAGAGCAGCACTGACACAAAATTAATGTTGGGACCTAAGATGCTTGCTAAAATGGAAATCGAAGTAAAGAGAATAAGACAAAATCTAAAGGCTGTACAAAGTCGGAAAAAAATTTATACAGATAAGAAGAGGTCTTATCGGTAATTTGAGGTGGGAGACCATTTTTATGTGAGAATTAAAACCAAGAGGATTACCTTAAGGTGGACCTCTTGTGCCAAATTATCTCCTAGATTTTGTGGACCTTTCCAAGTGTTGGAAAAAGTAGGACCTATAGCCGATTGACTAGATTTACCCAGCCACATCAAGTTCACAATGTGTTCCATGTGTCCTTGTTGAAGTTTTATGTGCATGATTAAAAACACGTGATACATTAGCAAAATATTCAGGTAGAACCAGACGGAGAGTTCCTGGTCGAGTCGCAACACATACTTGATCGAAGAGAAATGGTACTCCGCAAATGAGTAGTTGTCCAGATTAAAGTGCAATGGAATCACTTCGGACCGGATGAGGCTACTTGGGAGGACGAGAAATTCATGCAAGAAGTTTACCCGGAACTCTTTGCAGATCTAGAATGAAACACAGAGGATGGTGTTACTTCCAAGGGGGGAAGCTGTGACAGCTTCATTAAAGTTAACTAGTGCTAACTAGTTAAAAGAAAATTTGTTTATTATTGTCAGGAAGGAAAGACTCAAATAATTGCTATTTTTTAAAATTTATTTTCTTTTCTAATTAATTAATTAGGAATAATTAATTAATGGAAGGAAATATTTGAAATATAAATATACATAAAGCTGATGGTAAAAATGTTTCCAAGAATTTGGAGGTGGTTGGGAATAGTTGGAAAATAGTTACCTACTTCTCTAAGGATAAAAATGAATCCCAGAGGAGAAGTAGGGGTTCTATGCTAGTAAGAAAAAGTTTGGGGTTTTCCAGAGCTGGTTGTGACTAGTGGAAAATAACTCAAGGAAAAACCTGAGAAAAACTAGACTTTCTGAGATTGACTAGATTGGCTATCCTAAGGTCACAACAGAAAGTGAGATCCATTGTTAACCCAGGTCATCCAAATTATGGAGCTAGGGGGCAAGTAGAGGACATAATCGCCTCGCTTGATGGTTGGGAGGACCACAACTTAAAATAGAATAATCCAGATAAGTACAAATATTTAATTGCATTCTTATTACGAGTATGATTATTTTAGTGTTAACTGTTACAGGTACTATGTTCATATTTCAGTAAAAAGGAAAAATGTTGTTTCTATAATTATTCGGTAAATCTGTCTATGTGAAAGATAGGTACATTTGAAAATGCATATATAATGTTGTTTCTGTAACTATTTGGTAAATCTGTCTAAGTGAAAGAAAGGTACATTTGAAAAGCATAGAAAAACTTATAATGTATGTGTACAGTAAAATACCATGGATTTTTGTGAAGTTATTTAAAACAAGCAGAATATGAAACTGCGAATTAAAAGTTTACAATTATACAGTTAACATTTATTTATAGATTCAAATTAAGTTACAAAGAATTTATGAGTTATTGGATACTGGACAAATAGTTGTTTCATTACATTTTTAATCTTCTTTATCATGTTTCTAAGTACTGTGGCGAAAATAAAATTAGAACTTGCGGTCTTGGGTTGAGGTAAAGCCATACCCAAGACATTTTGTTCAAATACTTGATTAGTACTACACACAGACTTTCTGGATTGGTGGTCCGATTACCGAGAATAGGTAAACATAAAATAGAAATGTTAAAGGACCTATGTGGTAGCGTAAGTCAAGAAGAACGAGAATTCATAAACCACAACGAAAGCAAAAATTGTGTAATCCGTTATTCCTAGAATTATTAAACAGAAACAAAGCATACAGGATAAACCCTATAGAATTATTATAACAAAATATGTGAAAGGAAATCTTGACAAACATTCAGCTATTATTCTAAATGAATCTCCACACCAATAGCAGCGGAGGAAACAATAGTTTTCTTAGAACAAAAAAATATCGAAAACAGTAACCCCATTCTAGTGGAAATAATAAAATTTTTCTGAAAGATATTAAGTGGAAAATTATCTATAAAAAGAAATGTTTATCATGCTTAGCTACATAATCATTAAACTACAGAGAAGAAGGAAATAGTTATAAAATATATGAGTCAAAACTGTAAAGGATAAATGTGGTAACATTCCGGCCTAACCCTAGCAAGAATATAACAGTTAGAGAAATAGTTCAATAAACCCTTACTCGACCGATAAAAATATTGCCATAAACAATTCGAGCCTCCTATCCTATTTGGATTTCAATTTAAAAATAATTAAAATTGTATTACAAGACCATATTTGGTCATAAAATGGAAAGACTCTACTATAGGGTTTATGCCCCTACAAATTCTACCATTTATACAAAAATTCCTATGCTAGAAATTTCAATAGGAAAACCAGAGACAAAGAGCTGAAGCTCCCATTGGCTAGGGTACCTTGTACACAAAGGAGAAGTGTTGTATCAGCCATGGCTATAGATTACAATTGCTCAAAGTTGGTGAAAACTATGCCACAAAGTTGGGGTTGATAGCACAAACCTGTAGAGGAGAGTAAGGGGCAAGGAGTTAGATGTCTATGATAAAACAAAAATGATGGAAACCAAAATCAATGCGATGAGAAGGGAATATGTATACATAGAAAAATTACCTGTAATAAGAAATTCCGAGCGGACACTCTGTATAATAACCAGAGAGGTAAAACATTAATATTCTAAAAACAAGCATTCAAACCCTGGTTAACTTCATAGTGAGAGCTAAGTGCATAAAAACCTTTTAGAAATGAGTTGCAGGTCATATTTTTTACCTGTTGGTGCGCGCCAAGATGAGAAGCTCTGGTTGGAACTATGGGAATCCTCATGGCAGAAGGAAGATTGTGTTTCAAGTAGCAGAGGAGTACTTTCCATCATTCAAAGGATTAAACTGCAATATTTCTCATGCGAGCAATAACCAGACATCTCAACCCTAGCAGAGAAAATTGCAGAGTAAATATTCTCCATCGGGTGGGCCGAGCTAAAAGAGTTTTAGGATGGAGAACCCTAGAACATTAGGGTTAGTAATGTCTAGTTTCATTCTCCCACCAATGCAACATAGCCTTTAATCAATCTACAGATCAACAGTGAGGATCGCGGGAGTACCATCAGAATGAGCGAAGAATCCAAAGTAAATCTGGTATCTGTCGCAGTAAGTTATTGCCATGTAATGTGGTGATAAATCCGAGTTGATATGCCAGCTAACAGAATTCAAATTCAAATTCCAAGTGGAGTGGTGTATATGATATATCGTAAACTGTTGAAACTATTAAGTTTTTTTTTAACCAAACATCATATGTATATACCATTGACCTTGCATAGAAATTTATGCGATACCTATGATTATATCACAGTTAAGAGAAAAAAAAGTAACATGAGAGACATAGAGAAAATAATTATGGATCAACGCCCCTTTTAATATAGTCCAATGAGATTCATAATTAATATTGATTTATTGCAAAAAAAAATTAACTGTGTAATTATTTTAAAGTAGGATGTTACATTTTACTTTCATGTCATGAATATACATGAGTAGAGGAAGAATATTCTCTAGTATAGATTATGAAATGATTGATTAATATTTTATGAATCTTAACATCAATGTGTGTTGAAGGCAACATTAGCAGGAAGCCATGGTGACTTATGAAAAGGAAATATTATTCTTAACATGGTGGCAGGTAAATGATTAATGGTTCATGCAGATGAGAGCGATGGTTCATGCAGATGAGTGAGAGCTGCAGCATGGTCCATTGTGCATCGGTACGTTCTAGGCACATCCATGCCACAAAGATATGAAGATATGGAGACTAGTGGATAAATGCTATCATATTCATTGTAATGGATTTAAGAAAGATATTTTTATATTTCCTTGTAATATTTATAACGAGGGTTAAGGGATGGTCTCCCTTATAATCCATTGAGTGAGGGCTGAACACCCTCATGAGCGTTTAATAATAAAATTAAACGTTTGTTGATGTGATTGATTATTGTCTCAAATTGATGATATTCATTCCTTTCTTGTTGTAATGTTCATAATGTCAAGTATGTGATGACTATATGAATAGTGAAATGAATGCAAGGTATCTCATACAGTTCTATGTTAATGTACCATAATAGAGGTTGTTAATGGTTAAACAACTTACTATTATTATTATAAGGTTACACTATGAACTAGTGAACATTCTATGTAATGAGGAGTAAGGAATATTTAATAGTGATTTGGATAGTTACTGTGGGTAACTTTTATAAAAAAAATTAACTCCTAGAATTTCCATGTGAAGTTATCGGTGTATGTTACATTTTATTAAATAATATAAAATTTAAATTAAATAATTTAGAAATGGAAAATAAAAAGTACCATTTATATTACGCATGCTTAATTAAAAAAAATAAATTAAAAGTATAAAAACACTTAAATTAAAAAAAAAAAAAAAAAAAAAAAAAAAAAACTATATATAAAGATTAAAAATAATTTAAAAACAAACACAAAAAACTATTACGAAATAAAGAAAAATACTGAACCAAATAAAACCCAAAAAAAAAGTAATTGAAAATATAAAAATACTTAAACTTAAAAAAAAACCTATATATAAAAATAAAAAATAATTTTAAAACCAAGAAAAAAAATATTACAAATAAAAAACTGAACCAAATAAAACCCAAAAAAAAATAGGGTTGAAATAAGAGGGAAGGACTTCCAAAGTAGAGTTAGAAAATCACTCATACCTCCTACGTCATATTTTCTTTCTTTGATTTGATTTGGTTTTTGTTATTTTTTTGTTTAATTTTTTTATTATTATTATTTTTTAAATTGGTCATTTATTTTGGCATTTTCAGTTTGTTACTATTATTTTTTAAATTAGTTTTTGTTTTTTTATTTTCTTTTTATATATTAAATATTAAGAAGCATAATATAATTTTCTTTTTAATAAATATGTTTTATCCTCTTAATTATATTATGCCTTTTAAAATGATGTGTTTTCAAATTCAAAAAAGAAAATGAAGGCAGTAGTGTCACTTTTTTTATTGCAACAATAATAAGGTCATGAATTAAATGAAAGAAAATTTGGATTTTAATGTTAAAAAATTAATGTTTCTATTGGTTGCACCACTTCTCTATTTGTGGATTTATTTTGAGGTTCTGGTAGTATTGATATTGGTTATTTAGTTGACTATTTCCAACAAGTTGAAATTTTAATTCGCCACTTGATATAGAAAATGTAATAATAGTAAGGATATTTTTCATTTGGGGTTTGATCATAATAATATTGATTATTAAGGACAAAATTTCAAACAAGTTGTAATTTTTTTCTTGAAAAAATAGCTGATTAGAGGGGTACTAAAAATAGTTTAGGATGGATATCAGGTATTTTGTTTGCAATATTCCGGGGACTAAGGTTATAGTTGCAAAATATTGTAATTTTGAAGCTCCTTAAAAGTGGTGGTTTTGAGTAGAAAGTGGTGATTTGAAGCACCACTTTTTTATTATTGATTTCTTTTTGGTATTTTAACACAAAAATATGGGTTTTTAAGGTTAGATTTATTTTTTTAAGATTACAATTTTAAGTCAATAAGTGTGTTTGGTGCCAACCATTGATGATTTTTTAAAATCTAAACTAAAACTATATTTATATTTCATCAAATATGTGATGGGGGGCATAACTGTATAATATTTACAAGTATTTCTTGCTAGTTCACACTAATTAACATTGAAGTAAGCAAAAAAATTATAAAATGTTAATCAAAATTATGCCTTGGAATAGGAATAGGGTCATTCCATTTTTCTTAAAAATTCTAGCTTTTAGATCCCCCCAAAAATACCGACTAAAAGTAACACTTACAAAACATGGTTTAAGGGAAGAGGAATTGAGGTTAAGCTTATAACGTCATCCACTTTAAAGTTTGATTTTTCTTGATGAACTCCCTAATTCGTGAGGAGGTTCAACTTATTGGGTTTGTACTTATGGACATGAATAAATTATTTGGAGTGAAAGCTTCGTAGCATATGATAGATCATTTTTACAATATTTTGGAGTTTGTTGTCATATAGAGGAGAACCATTGATGAGGTGGTGCAAACGAATGGAAGAGTCACTAATGATAATGAGATATTGAATGTTTCTCTTTCTATCCAAAGAGCGAACTTCTAGAAGCACACATGATTCTACTTGGATATTTTTGGTGATTCTTGAACCCAAAGAGTAGTGGTATTCCCATTGATCCTTGGAGTGCTAGATGAACCCCCTTGCTCCTACAACCCCTAGGATAAATTTATCCATGACATCAAATTTCAATATATGATGCTTTGGTTCTATTTTCCATTTATCAAATTCAAATTCTTAGGGTATGAGTTTCCAGTTGGATGGAGGATTACTTACCAAAATTCCCAGTGATCTAGTGTTGGAAACAATGTTGGGAGCGGGGGGTGAATCAATATTAAGGATAATTTAAACTTTTTTGCCAATTTTTCTCTTGAGATACAAACTTGGCATTCACTATGTGATTAATCGTTAAAAAATCATAATAGAAACCATATGAATAAACAAAAACACACAAATCATGAGCAATAAACACATGAGACATAGAGGTTTAACGTGGAAAAACTTCCGGGATAAAAAAACACCAAAGCTTGTTCGTTATTTGATGTAAATATGAGCTCCTACTCTATTACATCAATTCATTTTTGAGCCACCACTTAGAGGAAGCACCAACTCCCTTTGATTCTTTTCTATCACCCACTAGCAGAGAGCACCAACTCCCTTCTTTTGTAGACATCTGATCAACTTACCAGAAGCACCAACTAAAGCACCAAATTCATGGATTTGTTGTAAGAAACAACTTGTAACTCCTTGGATTTATGAAACCACCAACTTGTATGAGGCGCCAACCCCTAATCTCTACTCATGCATCCACTAACATGGAAGCACCAACTCCCTCGTTTGTAGGCCCCAATCCACACTTAATAAGGAACTTAGGTTCACTGTAAATGGTAACTTATCTACCTATTTTGAGCTCTTTTTTTTGCTCCGCCTTTTGGCCCTATGTTATTCTCAACAAAATTGAAACATACTCAACAACATACCCTCATTCTTAACCCTTGAAACACTCTTTCCTTTGCATATTCTTCAACAACACTCAACATTTTGTGCTCTACTCTTGACCCTCTTCCTTTGGCACTCTTGACCACTTTCCTTTGCATAAGTACACTCTCAATCTCTCTTTACAGCCCAAGCACACTTGACCTTCTCTCAACATTGCACTCACACACCAAGCTCTCCACTCAGCACACTCAACAATGTTGCATACCCCATTTTCTCAATCACAATCCTGGGTTTTATTCCTCTGCTACACAGGGAACGATGTAGTCCCTTCTATCCTGGGTTTTATTCCTCTGCTACACAGGGAACGATGTAGTCCCTTCTATCACATTCACTACCTTTTTGTGAGTGTACTCAAATTCATGGTTGTCCTTTTTGTTGTTGCACCAAATTTCCTGAACATTGCAGCTACATTAAGCATAAGAATGGGAAAATGTGTGATTCTCCATACTGAGAATTAAATCTTAGTTGACCTGCACACTCAACGAGTACCACTCACGATTTTTTTGTGCACAAATAACATGGTGATCCATTAATTCTTAATTTCCTATAGAGCTTAGACTATACTTTAGGCATGGCTCCCTTGTTCTGAGATGAGATCTTTCTACAATAAAAAATATCTTTCAAGAATATAGAAGTCAAGGGAAAAACTACAACACATTTATCAATGCCCATAACTACATCACACCATCTTTTCAATGCAATTATTTATCACTTTCAAGAAAGCTCAAAAATGGTTGTTATAAATTCAAATTCTAGCTTTTAAAATTGTGGTCCTCATTGTCTCAGTATATTTCCTTTGAAAGCCACCATTGACTCCATTAAAGAGTCCATGAAAACGTGGTATTTTATGTTCTTAAGCTAGTATTTTTTTGCAGTCTCCATTAAACCAATGGAACTGACCTCACTATACGCATTTACTTAGCTGCTCTAGCCTTGATTATCCCAAATAAAACCATGGAAATTTTGGCACTCAATGTTCAAGAGTTTCCAGCTCATCCATGTTATTAATCATATGTCGCAACATAAATATGAACCCTGATGCCCGCATGCCCATAACTTCTTATAAAACTAAATTGTGAAATCTTCTGAGTTTGAGCATACCTTGGCACCTTTCTCTTAGAACATTTACCCTTTTTTCCATATAACCAGGTATTGTGACCTCAATCTAGGCCTCTACCCTCTAAGCTTCTTTGTTGGCTTGTAGGGATTTAATTCCCTTTATAACACTTTGCACCCCTGGTCATTAAAACATGTGAAATTTCTGCCTTCGAGTTCACTTGACCCCACTCATATACATATGTCGTCACCTTGTTGTAGCCTGGATACTTGCATGCTTGTAACTTCTCTAAAATTAATTGCATATACTTTATGGGCTTACGGGCTTCCGGCTTGGCCGACTTGTGTGCACCATAAACAATATCTTAACACTTTTCCCAGACACCTTTACCTGCTTTCCACCATTGGACTGAGAGTTGTGACCTTCAACTAAGCATCTACGTGATAACCCTCTTCGCTAGAATGCAGTGGCTTAATTCCCCTTATAACCTTCCATTCCCCAGGTTCTCTGATACAGTATAACCTCATGCCAAGCTTTAGCCTATAGCCATCTGTCCTTGCAAAAATTATGAACCTAGAGGGCCACATGACCATAACTTTTTATTAGTTCTTAATTCTAAACTCTTCCATGTTTGACCCACTTTCCACTTGTTGGCTTATTGTACTAAACACCTTCGCCTATATGTCCCACTACAATTCCCATATCTCAATTCAAATTTCTTCTAGGCTCAACCTTCCAAGAAATCTCTGTTACGGGTTCTGTCGATTAACAGTCTGTCAATTTTTGCTCCCTGATAGCTTGGATCCATGTTATCATGTGTTTCTTATTTGAAAAAAAAATTGGCTTTATGGCTTCTAGCCTTCCAAGCATTGTTCCCACTAGCTATCAACTAGCTTTTGGGCTTCTGGGCACTGCTACTTTAGCTGTGGAGATCTTGCCTTTGACTGGAAATAAATTTAGATCGAGGGGGTCATTTTCAAACTTTATCATACCATTGGATATATATTTCCATATACTATCAACTATGCCATTTATAAGAGCTTTTGAGCTAATATCCTAATGGAATAATGCCTCCAAATATTGGGTATCCATAACCATCATAGTTACACTATTTTAGCTTCTTACCTCAAGCTACTACTATGATGGTTCTCTACCAAAGACTGCAGCAACCATGGGACTCCCCTTGAGATTGACGCACCGAGCACATCAATGATCATCTGGTTGATATCAATGCCAACATAGTTTCCAACTATCAAAAAATTCCAATTGCCCATCATCTCTCCAATGGATGTTGACATCAATTCCAACACACTCTCTTCCACTAGGCATCTAGGCAATGCGAACTATCCAACAATCTCACCTTTGGGAATTGATGGAAACACCTTATGACTTATCGACATTGATGGCCAATCTTCATGTTGATTTCACACTTATCCTTGCATGAGCCACTAATGGAATTCTTTCCTCTGCTAAGGCCATCACAACTTACTTCTCCAATAAGATTTTCTTCCCCTTTGAAATCAATGGAAAGGAGCTGCAAGTTTCATATTCTCTTGCCTTTCAATAAAAAAGGGTCTATTTTCTGATGTGCATTGTTCTTTACAAAAAATTTCTTCTTCTAGGGCCTATATCTTCATGATGGGGAATCTGAATTATGTCATCCAATACTCAACAAAAATAATCATGGGAAACTACACCTGAAAAATACGACATTATTAAAGTATGTCCTTGTGTATTCTTCTAGCTACTAATGGTTATTTAGGAACTTAATAGATGTGATATGCTCCCCCTGAACATATACTACCTCTTATTTTATTTTCTCCAATTATGAATGCTTTATGATGTTGGCTAAATACTCTCTTTGAAAATACATATTTTGTACCAATTAAAGAGAAATTAATACCAGATAAATTGCAAATGGTATTTCTACTACTGCAAATTCCAACCATTAGTGATGCATTTCAAATTTCTCTTACTATTGTAGATATTGCTAAGGTTTCGGTCAATTCACTTGAGAATCATAATAGAAAAGTATTCTCCCCTTGAGATCATACCTCTCCAAAAGGGGAGTGATGCTTAAATGATACCAATTCCACCAAGAATTTGATATAAATTGGACAATGTACCAGGAAAGCTCTTATAGCTCCTTTTCAAAAACAAATGTCATGTTGCACAAAAGGGTTACACCACATGAACCAAAGACCAACAATTGAAATAGTGATGCTAATTGAATGCTAATGTACATGCAAAGCTTATACCAATTGTTTTCATGAACAGAATATTTCTAGGAATAATGCAATTCACAACTTAAGTGAAATAAGGGTATTTCAACCAAGATGCAAACGTTTAGTTCCTTGAAAAATCACCTCTTCCTAAGGATAATTATCATTACCTACTACTACTACTACTACTAAAGCAACTCCCCCCTAATCCAATTATCTCTGATCTCCTAAATTTACTTCCTTGCTTCTGTGTTGGGAATGATCTTGTGGACCTAAATTAACTATGGGCCTCTTGTCATTCCACACTTCAGCTATAGCTCATCCTTTTCTCACATAAAAAAGTGTTGTGGACTCCTCTTGAAACCATGTTGACTAGATTCTCCTCTCTCTTTCAATGTCGATAAACAAACAAACTCATTGTCGTAATCAACAAGGGGAAAATACCATACCTCCAAATTTCATATGCGTCTCCTCAGTATAATATTTACTATGTCTGCATCTGACTTGTTAGGCCTCCCTTGAGGGAATTATCTTCTTTTAATGAAGAGAAACATAGAATATACTCCTCCTGAGTATAATTTCCTTCGTTTTCTTCAATACTTTCATTGTCTAAGTCCTGAAAATAGGATTTCTTTCTAGCTTCTCTTCTGCCATTGTTTGGGATTTTTCTTGGCTAGATATGGCTAGAGGATGCTTCTCCTTCACATCCTCTTTCTTCAACCAAATATTCTTGTTGTACTGCTTCCTTATAGAAGTGTCTTCTATGAGAGTAAGAGGATCTTTATTTTGATTTATTTTTCCTCTTTTAAAGTTTCTCCTTTGACATAATTCATTGAAGACAAACTCATATTCCTCCACTATATTACTAATTTTTATCTTCAAAGCCCAAGCTAGTACATTTTCATGCATATGTTCAGAAGCACGCTTTTTATTCTCATATATGAAACTTGCTATATTATGCCCAAGATTTCCACAGTTGTATCATTTGACATAACACAAGAATGGGGCAAAGGAATTACTATTCTTGACAACATACTTGTCAGAACTCCTATCATTTCCAACATTATTACTCCTATTGTGGCTCCAAAAACTCTATTTTCTTGCATTACATATAAAATACATGGTTTCATGTCCAAAATTATTTCTGGAAAAACAAAAACAAAAAAATTATTGATAACAAAAGATATATTTTCTTTGGAGGATTTATGCTTGAGAGGCAAAAGGAATTTTCTTGGTTCTTCATGTGCCTTCCATGGTTGTTTTTATAACTACTTTTCATTCTTTCTTGTTGTTGATTGACTCTCTTCTACTACTCTCCTCACTATTGCCACTTACCATTTTATTGCTACATTTTCTTCTCTTGTTTTTGTTGTTTTCCTTTGTGATGTTACTATACACCAACTTCTTTTCCTTTGTTTTTGTTGGAATTTCCCACTACCCTTACACGGGTGGTTGAAACTTCAACATTTTCCTACTTGGAGCTTCGTTATTATTTGAAACCAAAACTAACCTTGATGATATGGGATATATGCTTTACAATAATCTCATTCAAGGCCTTTTTGCTCTCCTCAAGCTTTTTATATTGAGATAACTCTTTGTTTACCCTTACTAGTTCATGTATCAATGAGACAACTTTGACTCATAGTCTCTTACAAAGGGATTTTCTATCATTATGCTGAATGGTTAACATCCCATTCAATCTTCTAGCCTCTTCTTGTTGAGAATTTAAATCAACTACTATTTTTCTCAACTTTTCATTCTCAATCTCATAATTTTTTAATTTCTCCTTCTACTTGAGATTTTCTTCTAATGGCTCCTTGATCTCTTTTAGACCAAAGTTAAACTTCTTTCTAAATTATATATTTTCATCGAGATCCTTTCCTTCACTATCAAATGTGTTGTTGAATTCCAACAAGAAATTGCAGCAGACACACAATTGTGGGACCAACAGGTCCTAAAGATACATTAGTGTGAATGCCAATTTAATTAATTAAATTGGTGCAGTGTCTAATTCAATTTTCCCTTAATTAAATTAGACAATAAAATGTAATCTTATCTCATGATCACTTGTAATAGTTAACTGAGTGTGATAAACTCAGTTAGCTCATATATTTTGAATTGAGGGTGGTTGATGAGGCATGCAGAGTAATTCTATTATTTATGGAGTTAAAATTGCAGTCGGTGCATTAGTTTAATGTGTGAGTAATCAGCTAACTCAGTTAGGTGAGTTAGATTCAGTTGAACTAGTTATAACTATTTGTTGCACTGGTGAGAGATAAAGTGAATTAAATATTATTTAATTCACAATCGATGATCTGCCATGCAACTGATGAATTAATATTAACAGCTTCATGCATGTCAGTTCTTTTGGAGACCCAGTTGAGACAAAGTTAAAGGGATATTAACTATCAGTTGTGTGATTAGTAGGTTTCCTGCATGCAACCAAACATCCATTTGATTTCCCATGATCCTTGAGCAGTTTTGCAAGGCCAAATTTCCTAAATAATAGAGATTGCATTCATCAGGAATTGCGCAACCAAAGAAGTTTGTTTAGAGGCTAAGAATTAGCTAAGTGTTGGTTGATTTTGTCCAGGATAGTGTGAGACAGTTGTGAGAGTGCAGGAGACTCTTGTGAGAAGAGTGCATCGTAATTTTTTCATGATTCCATGGTGAATATACAATAGAATATAGAGGATTTTTGAGCATTAAGCTTTCCTTGGGAGATTATTTGTGTTGTGGTTTGATTCGATTATTTATTTTCTTAATGTGATTGGAGATTGTGTTTAATTTCTGCAATTTATTTGTAGATATATTCAGTATCTAGCTTTAGTACATTTATTGATTGGATTGAATCCATTGATATACAAATGTTTGTATAATTTCTACATGTTATAAGAGCACAAGAAAACACTATAGTGGAGGAGAAGCTGAGTTTGAGACTGAATATAATCTGAATTGTCAAAAGTATTCTTGGTGCGGTAGGCAAATCAGGATTGAAATAGATTTCAACGGCTTGAGATTAGAGTATGAACCTGAGGGCATATCTAACTATATTGTGTGGAAAGAAAGGATGGAGATAGTACTGGAGGACAATGGGTTGAAAGAATTAATTGATAATGATGTTCCCAAACCCACTATAGAAAATGCTGCAAATATTTATGCTTGGCTAAAGAATATTGCAAAGGCAAGGATGATCTTACTGGAGGGTGTAAGAGACCACATTGTCTCAAGTCTCCATGGAAAAGCGGAACCGTATGCAATGTCAAAAGTTTTGATAGATATGTTTCAAAGAAACAGTGATCATAGAAAATTGGCACTGAAGGACAAGCTCAGGAAAATAAAAATGGAGAAAGGGGACACCATTCTAAAATATTTAACAAAGTTTTTCCAATGTCAGGATGACCCTGGGAGCATCAGAATTATTGTCGCGTATGATGACTTGGTGAGCCTAGATCTTATAGGACTTCCCAAGAGTTGCAATAGTTATCACGACTCTGTCAATGGAAGGGAAAAGCTGCCAGATTGGGAACGACTTTGGTCAGATTTGGTATAAGAAGAATTCAGCAAGAATACTAGGAATGCATCTTCATCTAAGAATGATGATGAAGAATATTTTTCTTTGGCTGCCAACACAAACAAGGGGAAAGGGAAGAAATTCCATTCCAAATCTGAGTCCAACAAAGATGGCAAGAAGCGCAACATGTCCAGAGTCAAGTGTTTTCACTATCATGATCATGGACATTATGCCACTAATTGTCCAGAAAAGAAGAATAACAAGAAGGCTTCAGGATGTATAGCTGCTGAGCCTTTGGCCTTGCAATTTGAGCTTGACTTCTCACTCATTGCATCCATGGTGTCAAGTGCAATGGGATCGGTGTGGTACTTGGATAGTGGTGCATGCTTTCACATGACGGGAGACAAAGACTTTTCAATAGCTTGGAGGAGAAGGACTTCCATATGCATATCAAAATGGGTTATGACGGGTGGTACAGTGCTACCAATATTGGTACATTTACATTCCAAAGACAGTTAGGTAAACATTTTTTTATTAAAATATGCAATTCATGTACCATGCTTGAAGAAAAATTTGGTCTCCGTCACAATGTTGGAGGATAGAGGCTATGACGTTGTTTTTAGTGAAGGAAAAGATTTCCTTCGACACAAAGAAACAGGACAAGCCAAGAAGATTGGGATTTGTGTGAAGAATCTCTATAAACTTGATGGAGATGGCTATGCAACATTGATGGGTAAGGTAGATGAAGTGGTGAGATGAAATGATGGTGAGTTATGGCACAAGAGATTGGGCCATCTACACCACGGAGCCTTGAAGGTCATGCAACATATTCTTACAGGTCCTCCCAAGGGTAATATTGCGCAGTTAGACGTACGTAAGGGATTTACTATGGGGAAGTATGCAAAGGCCACTTTTCACAAGAAGGAGAACCGAGCCTCAGAAATCCTTGAGAGAGTTCACTCAGATGTGTGTGGACTATTTTCTAATTATTCGATAGAAAAGAAATAAGTACTATTTGATTTTTTTTGATGAATTTTCTAGAAAGTGTTGGATCTACTTCATGCAGAATAAAGATCATACGTTCTCAAAATTTCTTGATTCCAAATCACTGGTGGAGAAATACTTGAGGAATCATGTGAAGGCTCTTAGGAGAAAAAATGGGGGTGAGTACATCTCCAATGAATTCAATAAATTTTGCAGCAAAGAAGGAATTCAAAGAGAGTTGATTGGACCTCATAATGCACAATAGAATGGGGTCACAAAAAGAAAGAATAGAAAATTTGTGGGTGCAACATGAGCGATGTTGCATGATCAGGGCCTATTGTTGCATCTGTGGGTGGAGGCATGCAACACAATGATATTTGTGCAAAAATTTTATCCTCATCGGATACTTGGCATGATTACACCAGAGGAGGCTTTTACTGGTAACAAACCTGATGTTTCACATTTTAAGATTTTTGGCTCATCTATTTATGTGCATGTGACTAAAGACGCCAAGAAGAATCTCGAACCAAAAACTGAGATTGGGATATTTTTGGGGTAAAATGATACTATCGGGTGTATTTTCAAAATATTAGGATGAATGTTGTGAGAGAGGATATAAAATTTGATGAGGAGAAAGCCATGTGATTGTCCCTTGAGAGGGAGCTATATTTGCATGCAAAGGAGGAAATCTTGGTTCCAAAGAATGAACCTCAATATGTGGAGCAGCCACATGTGTAGGATCATGAAGTGGTAGAAACCACTCATGTAGAGCCATCCACCAAAAATGGTATAAGGCGCACCATGGAAGCTGATAGATTGAGATTTTATGCGGCAAAGAATGTAGGAGCCCCTACTTCACTGCACAGACAGAGATAGTCTCCAGATAGGTTTACTGGATACGTGGTGCTTATGAGCAAGTGTATTGTGACAAAACCATCTTCCTTTAAGGAAGTAGTGCAACAACCAATTTTGGTTGACGCTATGGTAGAGGAGTATGACTCCATCGTCAAGAACAGTGCATGGGAAGTTGTCCTAAGACCGGTCAGAAAATTAGTGGTTGGATCCAGATGGATCTATAAGGTGAAGCAAGCAGCAGATGGAAGTGTGGATAATTACAAGGCCAAATTTGTGGCCAGGGATTCTCACAATTTGAGGGGATTTACTATGCAGAGACATTTGCACCAGTCGTGAGGTACTCTTCCATTAGATCTATCCTTGCACTCTCAGCACAGACGGGGTGGCATATTCATTAGATGGATGTTAAAATTTCATTTCTCAATGGAGTTATTGAGTATTAAGTGTACATAGAGCAGCCAGAAGGTTTCCAGATCTTTGACAGTGATTTGCATGTGTGTCGACTCAAGAGAGCACTTTATGCGCTGAAAGAAGCACCTCGTGCTTCAGACACTCGGATTGACATCTATTTCACCAGGTTGGGCTTCATCAAAAATTAAGTGGATGCAAAACTATACTATATGGTGGTTGATGGTAGGACCTTGATTATCGTAATTTATGTTGATGATCTAATTTTGACAGGTGATGAGGATATGATAACTTCATGCAAGGAGGATCTTTCAAGGGAGTTTGAAATTAAGGAAATGAGACTCCTTCTATTGGGCCAGAATTGTAATCTACGGATAAATTACGCTTCACTAGACAGGTGCTAGTCTATAAAAATAGGTGAAAGAATATAATACTATTTCTCCTAACTCATAACAGATATACAAAGAGGATTGGAGGCTTACTTGTTCAGTCGTTTCCAAATGGATCCTTCTGTCGCTTCTGTTGCAGCTTCAAATTCAAGCAATTTGTGAGATGAATTATTTCTGCAAGAAAGAACACTAAAATAGTAGAATATGCAATAATATATATATCTATTCAAGCTATTTAGCTAAATCAGTCAAGCATAAACTACATTCCTCAACCAAGATCTTACAATATGGAAAATCAAAATTAATATACATTCATGTACGGAAAAAAAAGAAGTACTCTTTATTGATGATAGAAGGAGAGGTTACAACCTAGTGACTAATTTGAAGTGACCTTCCAGCAAAGTTCCCAAGCCTCATAATAGTATAAATCTCTCCAGCAGCAGCTTCACAAATCTAGCTCTCAATTGAAAATTCTCCAGTATTTCTCTACTCAAATTATTCCTCCTCAAACACTTAGATCTGTGTTCAATTTATAGATGAAATGTAGGTTTTTTTCCATAAATAAATTTCCAAAAATAGGAAATACATGTTTCCAATCATGTAGATGTCAAATGGACACTTGAATCCGAAGCTTGACACATGTGAACTCTTCTAGAAGGCACTGGCCAAGTGGATATTCTAGAACAATGATAATTTCGCTCCCAATGTGACCAACGCACCTGTGAATGTCGGGAAGTGCTTTGCAGAGAAGCCTTGCATGGGGCTACCTGCATATGCAATGAACTTAGGCCCCATAGAGCCTGCGTTGGTGAGCTCTCATATGCTATATAATAAGCTTCAAACCATGTAAACCTTTGCTTGATGAAAGTCTTGCTTGATTTGTCTTGTTTCTTATCTTAGGGCATATAGCAACCGAAATTATGGGGAATGATAGACCCTTGATAATTTTTCCTAGAGATGATGTCCAGTTAACCAGGTCATTGGGAATGGTGCCCAAATTGACCTATAACAATTCCCCCCTAAAGCATGAGATCCAAATAATAAGAACATTTGATTGAGATGCTTTACACTGTGATGAGACTGGAAATGAAGCGGAGTGGTCACCTGCATCAACATTACAATACATTTCATTATGATATATCCTCTATTGATCATAATTGTTGAGGGTAGGCATTCCCATGTTGAGCACATAAAACAATCTAATAACATGTATATAATTCAGAAAGTCGTCTACATTGGAATTTTGCCCAGATCCAGACATCCCTACAGATATAGGCCCATGTTTGGATGAAAATATATATATAAGGTCACTGTACAAATGATGTGTACAACAATCATAAAATCGTATCCTGTATGGATGAAACTAGATCCAGGGTCTTATTATCTCGTTCATAATATCATTCGGGTACAAGTCTAGCCATGTGAATATATCATTTGTAGTTGAACATGGAAATACATCATTTGATTACCAGCCAATGATGTGAGCTATTAACAAATGCGAGAGAACCACCATTAATGTCAATGGCCCTCAAGGTACTGCAGTACATTTCGTAAGGTGTGAATAGATGACTTGATGTTGAACGCCAAAAAAAATCTTTCAGTCAAAGGTCCCGAAGCGAGGATCTTGTCAATGATGTAACAAGCCTCATGGTACTGGAATCTGATGTTTCTAAGTGAACTTCCTGGATATTGACTTGTCGTCGACAGGAAGTCACCTTATTGAAAATTAGGAGTTACTGATTTCGGAGACAAGGGTATGACTTGATATAGCAATTTTCAGGGATGACAGTCATGAAAATGAATATTTATGAGTATTGCAGATGGATGAGTTTTTAATCACTAGATGAATTCTCTTAAACATATCGGTGACACTGTGATGAGTTGGCAGCATCGATCCAAAACCGAAGTGAAGGTATGATGAACATTAGGTATGAATGAACCATCAAGATAATTACCCAACCCAGACAGTCACGGACATGGAGTGAAAGAAATGTCATGTTCAAGGGTGACTTGCTACCAAAAAGAAACTTTACTTACTTTTCCCAAACTTTCCTCGGTCATTTGTCGACCAATACCTCTTTATTTTTTTAAAAAGCTTGAGGAGGATAACATTTTCTTGATCTATAATTCAACCCTTCAGGCGAATAATGTATTTCTATTTAATAATTTAACGAGTTTAGTGATGAATGAAACTTGATTCTTGCCATGATCGACAAGCCCATCGCTATTTTATGATTTAAAAAGCTTAACGATAGTGATAGCCCAGTCCTTTTTCATATTTAGAGAGCCTGAAAAAGAGGACGAAAGAGAACTCCAAAAAGTAATTTTTCTTGAATTTGTCACACAGATTCGAAAAAGTGTAAAATAATATTTGAGAGAACCTCTTTGGTCATGTTTAACCAAGGTATTCCTTTTTCGTAAATAATCCATCTTAGTCTGGAAAAGGGTTAAACTTATAATGAGTAGATACCGATTCATTTACTTTAATGAGCTCGAAAATAGAAGTGCTCGGCAATATTTTCACATCTATCGGAGTCTGAAAAGAGATGAAAGAAGACTCCAGGGGTTCCATTTTCATTGTTATCAAAGCTTGAAAAAGAGATAAAAGTGTGCTTCAAATATTTTTTTCTTTTTAGCAAAGATCGAAAAATAAGGAGAAAAGGTATGCCTTGTGGTCAAGTCATTCTTTGAATAAATTTGCATGACTAATTTGTTCATCAGTTGTATTTCCTATTTAGAACAACATCAAATGGATTAAAAATACATGTTTCATGATAAAAACATAATAAAACTATAGTCATAGAAATAAATTTAACTTGCAAACAATTAAATGACTATATAAAATAGTTTCACTATTCATTTTTACCATTCCATAGTTACCATTTGCATTTTGGAGCTCTGAACCTGATTTTTCCCTCAAACTTTAGTTATTGATTGCAATCATTTTTGTGGACGGATTTTGTCTCTGTTTGAACTAGGTTAGTGCCATGAACCTCCTCTTTCCTTTAGTTTTCATTTCATTTCCATTCTTTACAAATTTTTAGGGTTTTGAGGCCCCTAGCATAAAATCTGCCCAAAATGAGGGCAACGTACCCCTGAACGTCAAAACCTGTGTTGAATATCAAGTACAGTGAAGGGTACCTACATGTGCAATGCACTATCTCAGCCCGGGGAGTGCGTTGGGTGCAGTTCAAGTATTTGGTTTTCATGTTGTGTCCAAAATTTTCCTAGTTTTTTGCAATGAATGGTATCTCATGGATCTTGTGGTTGATTTTCAGGTTTCCATTGGATTATAATGATGATTACATGTAGAGAAAGAGAACAAGTAGAATAAGATATGATATCCTTGAATTATCTGGGTACTGTAAGAGCCTTAAGAGATTGTGGGCTACTTAAGTACTTAAAATTGTCGAGAATGAGGCAACAAATAGAACTCTTGGAGTTCTTAGTTCGAGAATGGGATCTAGCAGTAGAGGCATTTGACATTAAGAACAAAGTGGTTCCCATAACAGTTGAGGATGTGTATTTTCTCACAATTTTATTGAGGAGACGTTTTCCCATTTCTCTCACAAGGTCTACCGTTGGAGGAGAGACAATGAGGGATTATGTTATTTAGTATTACCATCCAGGGTCAGAACCTAGAAAATATGGGAAAATAAACATCCAAGATGTCATGGATTTACCTCTGAGAACCATCCTTTTCACGATCCCTAAACTTGCAGGCACCGTTACACTACATGTAGCGAACCGATCGTATATGCAGTATGCGCTAGATTATTTAGAGCCAAAATTCTTCAACTGGTCTGAAGTTGTTCTATCTCAGATAAAGGAACTACTGAATAAAGAAAAGGGAGGAAGGAAAAAAAATTCAGTTATGGTTCAACCCTTATCTCCTTCACTTTGGAACGAATTCCACTAATGCAGCCACAGCATGTAACATTGGATATATCTATTCCTAGAGATCCTCGAATTCAGAGATGGGTAGAACTCATGGGTTGGCATGTAGGCCAATCGACTGTTGTGTTCTCGATTGCATTCTTTGCCTGGTTCTGGCGACATATCATCACCATCGACGAGTATGCATACGCAGGCATCAACTTCCGAGGAGATCCGGATCTAGTATTACCAGAAGGTGCTCAGTGGGGTGCAATGGGTAATAATGATTCAACCATGTTTTTTGATTTTTATAAGTTTTATACAATTTTTTTATTTTGTTATTTCTTTCCAATGCTAAACTAAATGTTTTAATGTAATGCAGATATTGGTCACATTCAACCAGTAGAGGAACCAGAGCGCGAAGCAGATGCGCCAGTAGAGAGGGCTGTCAGGGAAGCAGTCCTTCAGGACCTTGATATGGCTAAGACTCTGGATGAGCTTCAACAGCACGTAGAGGGTTTAACCTTCAGGATTCTGGATTGTCAGATCAAATAGCTTCCCATGCGATTGCAGTGACACACTATTTGGGTTCCTAACCATTGGATGTGGTTGCTCCGTAGGATTGCTAGATCTATAGCATGTTACCACAAGAACCACTAGTTTACTTGCAACATTTTGCATACATTTTGAGGTCAGATGACCAATGTGTCTTGGGCACAAATTTTAAAAAAAACCTACAACTATCTATCTATGTGTTTTCAAAGTTTTTCCTATGTTTAATGCGCAATCCTATTCAATGATGTGAATGTTTACTTTACCTATGTCACAAATGTCTATATAAAACTTGATTATCTAATGAATCAGTTCAAGTGTTCAAATTTCTGGAAATGTGTCGATATTGAATGAAATCAAAATGTCTCTCCAAAAGTTGAACTCTTAGGAACAATCTAAGAAGTGTTGGATTTCTAACAGTATAAATACTAGTAAGTTGTAGTACCATAGGTTGTGAGTCTAACCTTATGATTATGCGGTTAATACCAAATGAAATGGAATTAGAGAGAAGTTCGATCAAAGCCCTATATTCAGAAATATTTTTCGTCGATCTACCGATACAAATCCCTTGAAAACTCACTAGCTCTTCGTTCAGAGAGAAAATGGCCTATGGTGCAAAGGATAAATTCTGCATATTACGACTAGCACCATCAGCATATCCAACAAATGGTTTTGAAGATTCAGTCATCTGCGATGAAATTTAAATTTGATTACTAATGTCAAAAAAAATATAAAAAGAAATTAAGATAGTGAATTTAAATCAACAACATATAAACAATATAATACAAAAAAATACTACGCTCATGATTAAGCATAATAACGTTTCAAATACAACCCATTTCTAGGTTGTGCCAATGGAATTCCATTGTAATCAACTAACTCGTAGGCACCCTTCGCAAGAACTCTTTTGACAATATAGGGGCCATGCCACAATGGCTCGAATTTCCCTGTACCTATTACATCAGTTTCTTGATCGTAAAGAAGGACCAAGTCGCCCTTTGAGAAGATGCGAGGCTGGACATTTTTCTCGTATTTCACCTTTATAAGTCTCTTATGCACTTCGTTGGCAAATTGGGCTTCATGAATCATTTCATCTAGATGGATGAGGTTAAGGAGACATGCTTCTTCTTCTGAGGTGTCAGGTAACAAGTATATCGTGAGTTTTAACGATGATATTTCACATTGGATTGGTAAGATATCTTCCCAACCATACACCAACTGAAAAGGAGTGAATCCGGTTGTGTTTCTCATTGAGGTTCGACACACCCACAAGGCGAAGTATGGGATCAAGTGAAAGTTCTATTTACGGACTCCTATCATTCGCTGAAGCATTTGTTTAAGAATTTTGTTAATAGCCTCAACTTGTCCATTTGATTGTGGATAATGAGTAGAATTATCATGTGACAATCCTAACTTCGACGTCAATTAAGACATCATATGGTTGCAAAAATTCTTCCCATGATCCGTAACTATAGCCTGTGGGACCCTGAACTGTGCAATAACATGGTTGAAGAAAAACAATGCAACTGTTTGTCTTATGTTGTTGAATGTAGGCATCACTTCGACCCATTTGGTAAAATAGTTAACTGTGAAAATAATATAACCATGCCCCCTGGATGAAGGAGGGTTACAAGTCATGAAGTGAATACCCCATTTCGTAAATGGTCTAGTAGAGACGACATGATGCATTGGCGCTATCGGTTTCCAGATTTTACGTTAAAAAATCTGGCATGCATGACAACTTCTAACTTCGAGGATGCAATCTTGAAAAATAGTAGGCAAAAAGTAACCGACGCGAAGTATCTTCTGCACAGTAGCCTATCCAGATAAATTTCCACCACAAGCCCTAGCATGGAAATTATTTAACACTTTTTTGGCCTCCTCGTGAGTGAGGCGCCTCCTTAAAATGGTATCAACACCACGATGATAAAGTGTATCACTGACGATTAGATAATCTTTGGCTTGGTATTGAATACGTCACTGATCAAAGCAAGAGGTATTAGGTCGAAAAGTTCAGGTTTGGAGATAAATGATGAAATCTCCATACCAGGGATTAGATGATCCAATCAGAAACAGAGACTCATCTGGAATATATGGTTCTGATTTAGTAGCAGTACTATCAGAGGGAAGGTCACAGAGAAGCTCAGCCAAATCTAAAGACTTCTTTGACTTGGATTCGATGAATTCCAAATCAAATTCCTGCAAAATGACAATCCATTTTGAATATTTTCCCCCCAGCAACTGACGTGATAAGATGTAAGTCATGGGGTTGCAATTTGAAACTATTTCTTTTTATCAGAGCAAGATATAATGGCGAAATCTTTAGACAGCTTGAACATCTTCCAAGGAAAATTTTTCCACGTACGAGTACTTAACTTCCATATCATTAAGATTATGACTCAAATAATAGATTGGATGTTCAATTCCATTTTCTACTTGGACCAAAACCATAGCAATGTTTGTTTTAGCCACGGAAATATATAGGAAATAATCATTTTGATAATTAGGAGGATACATTAATGACGCTTGGACAAGATGTTCCTTGACAACATCAAAAGAAGCTTGCGCAACTTGTTCCCAATGGAAGGGAACTCCCTTTTCAATAATCGAGTAAATCCTTTAGCCATTTCGGTGTAGTTTGGAATGAACCTTCTCAAGAAGTTAGCCGTTCCTTGAATTTTCTGTATCTGAACTAAGTTTGATGGTTCATGCAAATCAAGAATGGCCTGTACCTTCAGTGGGTCTATTCAAATTCCTTCTTTTGAGTCTACGAATCTGAGTAATCGACCAGAACCAACACAAAACGCACATTTGTGTGAATTGAGGTGTATCTTGTAGTGTCGGTAGCATAATAAAATGGCTTTCAAATGCATCGATTGATCAGTCTGATTTCATGAATGCGCTGGTAAATCATCTAGATATGGTTGAACAATGTGCTTGATGTTGTTGAAAACATAATCCATTGCTCTCTGAAAAGTTGCCCCAGCGTTCTTTAAACCAAACAGAAGTTTCCTATATTCGAATGTCCCCCAGGGACAGATGAATGTTGTCTTATGTTGGTCATATGGGCAGATATTGATTTAATTGTAGCTGGAAAATCCATCCATGAAAGAAAAAATTTCGCATCCAGCACAATCGTCAATAATCTGGTCGATAAAGGGAGTAGGATAGTTGTCTTTTGGACAAGCTTGATTGACATCCCGATAATCAATGCACACTCTAATGGTTCCTTGTTTTTTCATAACAGGAACAATATTGGAAACCCACTCAGTTAGTGTAACAGGTTAAATGAAACTAGCATGCAAAATTTTTTCAACTTTTGCTTTGATGGTAGCGGCTTTCTTCGGATGAACAGGATGAAGTCGTTGATGCACCAGTTTGACATCAGGATACATATTAATAATGTGTTCAACTATACTATTATTTATGCCTCGCATTTCCTAGTAAGACCAAGTGAAGACATCACGAAATTCAAGAAAAAGAGAGCAATATGAATCAAGTTCTGATGGAGAACAAGATACACCGACATGAATACTTTCTACAATGCCAGTTTTGGTCGAAATATCGATAGAAATTGTTTCTTCGATATTAGATAAATTTCGCTCAGAGTCAATTGCATTAATCGGTAAAGAATTCGAAAATAAATTTTTGATGGATGGGTGATACAGTTCACTGAGATTATTTTCTTCATAATCAGGAAGATGGGAATGATGATGATAATCTTCCCATGGTTCTCCTTCCGACATTATAGCTTCCAAAATATTTTCCTCTGTCAAAAATTTTGAGGAAAATGGATCAGATGGAGTACCAAAATCTAATGAACGATCAACCCAAACCCTCGGTGACGTTGATTTCAAATTTTCCGCCCAAGCCAAATATATTGATTGCTATGCCATCTCAATAGGGTTGGGCGGTAAAACATCATCCAACGTAAAAATTTTAGAATCACCTGTACTCTCCCTTAAGCCAGATAGAGTGGAAGAGATCATGTAGCAGGTCTCTATGCTTGCAATTTCTTTCGACGTCGCAAGCAGCAGTAATGCAAAGGTTCCCATAAGAGTGGAATCCTTTAAGAGTCCTACACCAATATTCTGAATTTCTAGTTGGGGTAAGTGAACAAACAAAATTATTATAGTTACCTGTGAATTGAAGGCAAAAAAGGATAGTTTATTAATGACTGTGATTGTACCTTTATGCAGAAAGGAAATCATTCTAAAGTATGTAGAAACAATGGCAGTCATTGCATATACCCATGGTCTTCCGAGTAAAACATTATAGTCAAGGGGTCCATCAAGAACCTCGACATCAATACTTACTGTTTTTTCCCCTAATTCAACTTGCAAGTTAGTGATAATACCACAAGTTTTATATGTTGTTCTATCAAAATCCTTCAACGTCGTTGATGATTGTGATAATCCAGGCGAGCCAAGTGACTTCCAACAGTTTAGAGACATAATGCACGTAGATTCTCCCACATCAATAATAGTGCAATGAACAAGGTGATTAAGAAAATTTACTTGTATGGAGAATTCCAATTCTACTGGTAACTGCATCACATAGCCCGTATGATTAAAGATGACAAGATTAGAATTAGTTGGATCAATTCCACCAATGGCCAACAATAAAGCCTGCTTCTGGGAGGGAAAATTTTGTAATACCTCAAGAGAAAACATAGCTGAAGGGGATTGAGCCAAATCTTCAGCTATATTGTAATTTTGTGCAGCTCTTTCTCGAGGAGTATATGTCGATTTATGAATTACTCCATTTGGTGGCTTAATCGTCAATTCAAGAATAACAGGAGGTGGTGCTAATTCATTAGATGGATTCGTTGTCGAGGTAGTAGGTTGATCAATGCCTAGACTACCATATTATTTATTTTGCGTCGACATCAAAATATATTGTGAAGGTTTTGTGGTGGATAGAATTAACACTTGGAAAATTGAAGCTGGATCCTTAGCAACCAAATTAGTGTCCGGATTTGGAAATGGGTCTGTCAACACAGCTAATGCATGAGAAGTCTTGATGATTTTTGAGACTTCAACACAATGAGGAAAATCCCTAACAAATTGTTCCTCGTTACAGATTATGCAGGATAACGAGGTTTCCTTGGTCCAGACGATTGATCAGATGATCTTTCGTGCGGGTTCGAAGTTTTCTTTTTCTTTTATTTCCCCTTTTTCTTACTTCCCGGTTGCTTGTCACTTTTGCCTTTGTCAAATGACATGACATTAACTTCAGAAGTACAAGCAGGATCAGATGTAGTAGCGTGGTGTATGTTTGCAGTTGCTATCAAGTCGTTTCTAGCATGAGAGTCCTTTATTTGAGGATTAACATTGAAATTAGATCACAACGCATTAGGGATTATTTCATAGAGCGTGCCAGACTTAGTGTAAATAAAGTCTAAATATTGGGCACGAGCAATAACTTTATCTTCTATGACGCTGCCACCTTTAGCGACATCCTCAGTTATAGATGGTAACAGGGACTTAATGAACCATTCAGCAAGGAGCTGATCGGGAAAAAATGTCTTAACCATTCATCGACGGTGACGCCACTGATGAATATGATCGGAAATGTGAGTAGCACAAGTCTGTTTGAAGTTGGTCAAGAGTTTCGCTCTAGTTTCGTATCTGATCGGTAACTGGAAATGGGTCAAAAATACAGTAGATAAAGTAGTGAAATTGTTGAAAGAAGCTCTAGGTAGCTCAATGTACCATTTAGCAGCCGGACATGTGAGTGTACACTGAAAAAGAAGTAGTCGAATAGAGTCATCATTCAAGGAATTTGGTGAACACCATAAATGATACGTCATAACATGAGTCGACGGATCTTCTCCATGGTTTCAATTGAATTTAGGAATGTTGAAGGGTAATTTATGAGGTATCGCTGGCCACCAAGGAGCATAATTGATAGGATCATTGGATAACCAGTTTAAATTTGGTAATTCCAAGGTTGCAACAAAAGGCAACTATCTATTAAGGTTAGGTTGAGCATAGCCAGGGTAAGATGGAATTTCTTAGGAAACAGGTCTTTGAGCACCAACATACGAAATTTGTTGTTGGTAACCCAGATAGGGGTTGTTTTGCATAGCAAACGCTTGAGAATTCTATTGACCAAAACCCGGATATGATACTTGTTGAAATGAAGTTTGAGGAATTTGCGCTTGTGGCTACCAAGGGGTTTGTCCACCAATATTATAACCCAAATTATTGTAAGTTGGAGTCGGTTGATATGTATGATCCAGTTGCTTTTGTGACATCCCATAAAATGGTACACCAACTTGTGAATAAATGATCCCTGATACAGGTTGTTGTAAATTAACCAAAGGATTTTGGGTCCATGGACCCAAAATGTGATGATATTGAGTAGAATAACCTTCCTGATAAGGTTGATGTACAATATTTTGATTCTATGATAGGGGTATAGATGTATTAAAAAGTGGTAATGAAGTGGGTGTGACAGGTTGAACCGGTTGAAATGAGTGTACAACCATTTGTGGCTGGATAGGTAGAGTGGGTTGCCATTGACAAACATTCATGTCAACATTAGTTTGACCAAAATGTGACTAGGTAATGTCATATTGGGTGACCAACCGTTTCCCCCCAACATAAGGAGAATAATAAGTAGAAAATATTCCTCCCTGAATGCTGGGAGTCCAGTTGATATGGTATTTAAAGGAATTCACCCAAAAGGACCGACTTGATATTGCCCTAATGATGTATGTAATGAATCAAGTCATTCAGTACTAACTATAGGACTACCAGTTAAAACACCAGATGATGACATTGGTAAAGATCGTGGTCTTGAAGATGTACCAGAGAAAGTGCCAGATAATGATTTGTAACCTGTTGGGACCAAAGGGCCACCGTGCAAATATGACTCTGGTGAGGTTGTGAACATCGAAGGAGTAGTGAGGGTAGGAGCTGACGTAATTGGAACAACAGACCCAACTGAATATTTTGGTTTAGACATGGTTGTGTGACCAAATGTATACTCTCCAAAATCTATGGGGGATTGAATGGCAATGGGATCAACAAAGGCAGATGAAAACAATTGAGGAAAATACTAGTACAGGTAAAGGTCTCCCCAAAAATGGGTTGGACTTAAAGGTGTATCGTCTTGTGGGATTTCTTCAATCGCTATTAAAACAGGAGGAAGAACTTCACCACTAGGCCCAAAATATATTTTATATGGTTGACTGTGTGATATAGGAGTTTCTATGGCTACAGAAATTTGTGGGATGACCAAGGTAGAAACAACTTATGGTTGTTCGACTTCAGGATTCAGATGTTCTGGCAAAGAAGAGACAGGATCTGGATCAATTTGTGATTGAACAATGTCGGGTCCAGGAGGTATGGTCTCAGTGATTGAATGGATCATGACCATGGGTAGCTGTGAGGACTTCGTTTCGACAATAGTAAATGAACCACGACGTGTGGAAACAATTTGAGCTAGCTCTGCTTTAAAAGAATATGTTTTGTCATAGGTACAAATTGTACTTGATTCGGTAGATCATGATTGCCTTCGCCTACTAGAAATAACTTCCAGTGGTAAAGGTGGTTTTAAAGCTAATCTACGTGAACAACGGGGGATAGGATTTTGTTCTTCCACGATTACTAATTTATTTTAACCAAAAAAACAAATAGACAAAAATAGGGTAATGCTAGGCAAAAGGGTTTACCAAGAAACTGTGAACTACAGAATACCTCCTGGAAAACCAAGAATTACAGGCAGGTAATCTCCCCGAATGCTGTGTTCAGTGTATCACAATTTCAGGGCAGCCGACCCGGTTCACTATGGATGGATAACACCTAAAATTTGTCCTTCCAAATATACCCAAAGGTATGTGGAGGCCCAAGTCCGTATTAGCATTTTCTGATGCGAAACCGCACACTGGGAGCACCCCTTTATACTTATCGTACTGTAACACTGCCCGATATACCCAAAAGTACGTGGACGAGCTACGATATACTTACGTACGTGGACTGAGGTATCACACTCGGAATGTATTTCAGACAAGTTAACGACAGCTGCTATGTTTTACGACGCTGGAACACGTCTCTAGCCTAGACCTTCTAAATGTTATCTTTATGGTTCCAATGCGTTGTTAAGTAAATTGAGTTTATTTTATGTTGATCTTGCTTAACAATTTTCCTTTCAGGTTCACCATGATGATGTATATGAAATTCCAAAAATGAAATCTAAGAATGATAAACAAACTTTCACTTTCAACTTTTTCAATGAAGAACCTAGCTAATAAGGGAAGAGAGAAAATAGCTCGTGAGCAAAAAAATCAATGAAAAAAAGAAAAATCAATGAATCAAAAACTAAATGCAGATTTCCTAATGTTCCTTTTGCAAAACACACACAATCCTACATGCAAATGCAAGTTTTTCTTTTCAGTTTCCTTAATGTTATTAATGCAGAAAAGAAACTAGGTGCACTAGATCAATAATTAAAATGCTTTTTACTTTCGATAAACGAAGAATACAAACAACAATTTCTCTTTTGAAGGAAAAATGAGGATTTCAACAACAATTTCTCCTATCAAGGAAATGAAGATTTTACGACAATTTCCTATTTCGAAAGCAAATGATTCTTAATGCAACCATAAAAAATACTTTGAAATGAACTTGTCAATGATAAAGAAAAACTTTTCTAAACAAACATTGAACAAATTTTCAGCCAAAGGAGGAAGAAGCATATAGATTCACTAGTTAATTGAGCATCAAAATTTTCAGAACACAACAACAACCAAAACTGAAGCAAATTTCAAAGTCAAATTCAAGTGAATTTGGTCACTTTTAGGAGTCGACGCAGTCTCCAAGGGGAGACAGTGCTCTCCAATGTAGGCTACGAAGGGAGACAGTGCTCTACAAAGCACTACTATTTCTCCTAACTCAGAACAGATATACAGAGAGGATTGGAGGCTTACTTGTTTAGTCTCTTCCAAATGGCTCCTTATGTTGCTTCTATTTCAGCTTCAAATTCAAGTGGTTTGTGAGCTGCATGCTTCCTGCAAGAAAGAACATTGAAACAAAAGAATATGCAATAATATAGATATCTATTCAAGCAACTTAACTAAATCAGTAAAGCAAAAACTACATTCATCAACCAGTATCTTACAATATGGAAAATCAAAGTTAATATAGATGCATGTAGGAAAAAATAAGAAGTACTCTTTATTGATGATAGAAGGATAGGTTACAACCTAGTGACTGATTTGAAGTGAGCTTCTAGCAAAGTTCCCAAGCCTCCTCATAGTATAAATCTCTCCAGTAGTAGCTTCACAAATCTAGCTCTCAACTGAAAATTCTCCAACATTTTTCTACTCAAATTCTTCCTCCTCAAACACTTAGATATGTGTTCAATTTATAGATGAACTATAGGTTGTTTTGCAGACAATAAATTTCCAAAAATAGGCAAGACATGTTTCCAATCATGTAGATGTCAAATGGACACTTGGATCCGAAGCTTGACACATGTGAACTCTTCTAGAAGGCATTGGCCAAGTGGAGATTCCGGAACAATGAGAATTTTGCTCCCAATGTGACCAATGCACCTGTGAATTTCGGGAAGTGCTTTGCATAGCAGCCTTGCATGGGGCTACTTGCATATGCAACGTACTTAGGCCCCTTAGAGCCTAAGTTGGTGAGCTCTCATATGCTATATAATAAGCTTCAAACCATGGAAACCTTTGCTTGATGAAAGTCTTGTTTGATTTTTCTTGTTTCTTGTCTTAGGGCATATAGCAACTGAAATGATGGGGAATGATAGACCCTTCATCATTGGTCCTGGAGATGATGTCCAGTTAACTAGTTCATTGGGAATGGTGCCCAAATTGACCTATAACACCTTTACTATTTCCTTGGTTTGGATATATGGCAGGGGGATGGTGAACTTTTTGTTTCTCAAGGAAAGTATGCCAAAGAGATACTAGGAAAGTTTCACATGGAGAGCTGTAAACCCATGGATACTCCTTTTCTAGGAAATTGCATGAAAGAGGATGCTACTTCTGGAGAAGTAGTGGACGCTACTATCTACAGGTAGCTAGTGGGTTCACTCATGTACTTGGTGAACAGCAGACCAAACATTTTCTACGCAGTTAACCAGCTGATTCAAGCTATGTTAAGCCGACCAAACTCTTTTGGAAGGTGGGGAAGCATGTATTGAGATATCTCAAGGGAACTACAAAGTATGGATTATGGTAAATATGAAAAAATGGAGTGAAGCTTCAAGGCCTCATGGATGCATATTGGGCAGGTAGTCCATTAGAAAAAAAGAGCACATCAGCAGGGATAAAAAAGAGCACATCAGGAGGGATCTTTAGCATAGGACCGACAACAGCTTCTTGGTACAGCAGGAAGTAGTGATTTGTGGCACTCAGTTTAGTCAAGGTAGAATACCTGGCAACAAGTCAAGCTACATGTGAGGCCATCCGAATGATAGAGATCATGGTTGGTTTGTTTGGTCCTCAGATGGATCCGACAGTGATACTTTCTGATAATCGGAGTTGGATTAAACTCTCGGTTAATCTGATATTCCATGATAGGTCCAAGCACATAGACATCTAGTACCACCATCTTATAAATTGTGTTCAGAGTTGCATTATGTTACTTCAGCACATTCCCATAGATGATCGGGGTGCAGATATTTTGACAAAGGCGCTCACCAGGAGAAATTTTGAATACCATAGAGGCAGGATCGAGGTGCAAATAATCCCTTTCTTGTTGAGAGGGAGTGTTGAAGTCAAACAAGAAATTGCAGCACACATACTAGTGTGGGACCAAAAGGTCCTAGCGATACGTTACTGTGAAGGCCAATTTCATTAATTAAATTACTGTAGTGTCTAATTTAATTTTCCCTTAATGAAATTGGACAATAAAATGTAATCTTATGTCATGATCACTTGTAATAGTTAACTGTGTGTGATAAACCCAATTAGCTCATGCATTTCGAGTTGAGGGTGGTTGGTGAGGCATGTAGAGTAATTATTTTAGTTATGGAGTTAGTTGGTGCATTAGTTTAATGCATGAGTAATAAGTTAACTCAGTTAGGTGAGTTAGAGTCAATTGAACTAGTTGTAACTGTTTGTTGCACTAGTGAGAGATCAAGTGAATTAAATATTATTTAATTCACAATCAGTGATCTTCCATGCAACTGATGATTTACTATTAATAGATGCATGCATGTTATTTCTAGTGGAGACCCAATTGAGACAAATGTTAAATGGATGTTAGCTATCAGTTGTGTGATTAGAAGGTTGCTCACCTGCAACCAAAATCCATTGGATTGGCCATGATACTTGTGTAGTTTTGGAAGGACAAAATTACTAAAGAATAGGTATTGCATTCATCACAAATTGCGCAAGCAAGGGAGGCTCTTTAGAGGCTAATAATTGGCTAAGTCTTGGTCAATTTTGTCCAGGATAGTGTGGGATAGTTCTGAGAGTGAAATAGAATCTTGTGAGAAGAGTGCATTATAATTGTTTCAGTATTCCATGGTGAATATAGAATAGAAGATAGAGGGGTTTTGAGTAGTAAGCTTTCCCGAGAAATTATCTGTATTTTGGTTTGATTTGATTTTTTCTTTTTCTTAATGTGATTAACGATTTTGTTTAATTTCTGTAATTTATTTGTAGAAGAATTCAGTATCTAGCTTTAGTACATTTCTTGATTGGATTGACTCCATTGATATATATATGTGTGTGTGTGTGTGTGTGTGTGTGTGTGTGTGTGTGTGTTTGTATAATTTCTACAGGTGCTAGCTCAGTCACCACAGAGATATAGATTCCTCTTTGTAACCATGGGGTCTTCTACGGGTCTGAGAAGTATCCCATATTCATCACTACCAAGGATGATATTATTATATTCTACATGAGAACACTTATGTGATCTCTCTATTATTTCTTGATCGAGTGTTCTTTCCTCTTGAGAGTCCACTCCTTCTTCTATATTTTCTAAGGTAGGTCTATCTTTATTACTACCACTAGATGCATGGTTATCTCTATCTTCAAGTGATTTACATGAACATCTAGATAATGATTGACTTATTTATTTTTATTTATCACAAAGAAATAACTTACCTTTTTAGTATCATGGCCTCTTATCTAATTCTTCATTATCCTCTTGAGAGTGATGAGCAACATATTTCTCTCTGGAAGAAATATTTTCAATATTTTGAGCATATTTCCTGTGAGATTACTTCTTCTTCTTCGTCGTCCTTCTCCTCTTCTCATTATCAGCAACCTTCACAAATTTAGGATCACTACTTAAGCAAAAAAGTTCATTAATATTCTCTATTTTTGTGTAGCTTTACCCTGCATATAGAATTTAAGTTTTTCTTGAAGGAACCTTTCTCTAATACTAATTGTTGGAAATAATGTTAATATTGAGGTGGGGGATGGGGGTGAATCAGTATTAAGGCTAATTTAAACTTTTATTCCAATTTTTCTCTTCACCTAAAAACTTGGCATTCACTATGTGAGAAACCATTAAAAAATCTTAACAACAACCATATGAATCAAAACTAGCACACACATCATGAGTAGAAAACACATGGTATGCAAAGGTTTAACATGGAAAAAATTTCGGGAGAAAAACGAGTAAAGATTTTTTTTTTAATTTGATTTAAATATGAGCTAGTACTTTGTTACATCAATTTTTTTATGAGCCACTCCTCACAGGAAGCACCAACTCCCTTTGATTGTTTGGTATAACCCACTAGCAGGCAACACTAACTCTATTATTTTGTAGACACCTAATCAACTTACCATAAGCACCAAGTGAAGAAAAAATTTCATAGATTTTTTGCAAGCACCAACTTGGAGATCCTTCAATTTATGAAAGCACCAACTTGGAGGAGGCACTGAAACCCAATATATACTCGAAAATCCAGTAATATGGAAGCACTAACTCCCTAATTCTATGCATCAACCCACACTTAATAAGGAACTAAGGTTCACTGTAAATGGAAGCCTCTCAGCCTGTTTTAGACTCTTTTTTCTCCTCTATCTTTTTTCCCTCTATTCATACCTTCATATATAAGAAACATCATACTCTCATGCTCATCCATTGCAACACTATATCCTTTACAGATTCTACACCAGCACTCAAAATTTTGTTCTCGACTCTCGGCCCTCTTCCTCAGACACCCTTGACCTCTTTCCTTTGCACATGACCACTCTTATACTCTCTTTATAGCCAGGAACACTCAACCTTCTCTCAAAAACAAACTCACACATCGATCTCTCCACTCAACACACTCAACAGTGCTACATACCCCATTTGTTAAATCAAAATCCCACGTCTTGTTCCTCTACTACATCAGGAATGATGCAGTCCCTACAGTCAATTTCACTACTCGTGTGTCTACTCAAAGTCATGGTTGTCATTGCTACTATTTCATCAAATTTCCTAAACACTACAACTAAATTAAGAATGATAATGGGCACTTGTTTGATTCTCCATACTAAGAATTAAATCTCAATCGACCTGCACACTCAAGGAGTATCAGTCATGAATTTTGTCTACATAAATAACAAGGCACTCCATTCGTTCCTAATTGATCACAAAAATTACATTGTACTTCAGGAATGGCTCTCTCAGTTTGAGATGAGATATTTCTACAATCGACTATCTATTTTAGGCATATAGGTGTCAAGGGAAAACCTATAGCACACCTATTAGAGCCCATAACTCCAACACACAACATTTTCAATTCAATTCTTTGTCACGTGGAATAAATATCAGGCATGTAATTTTTAGATTCAATTCTACCTCTATAAATCATGCTCCTATTTGTCTCAGTCTCTTACCTTTTACAATCACCATTGAATCCATTCAAGCATTTGTGAAAATGTGTTCCTTTATGTTCTTGAACCAAAAATTCTTTGTAGTCACCATTAAACCAATGGCACCAATATCATTGTATGCATTTATTTAGTTGTTGTAGCCTTGCCTATCCCTACAACCATGGCCAATTTGGAACTCAATTCCCAAGATTTTTTGACTCATCCATACTATTAATCATATGCATGTAGCATTCCCCTCCCCACATTTACTTTCTTTTACAAGCCCTTTGAGTAAATGTGAAGTGAAGTTCTACTAATGACATGACCTGACCTCATAGTTCCAGTTAAATAATTGACTCCCAAAACTAGGATTTATTGAACTTACTTAGGAACAAAAAATCACTCAGAGGCTCAAAAACCACCCCAGGTGACCAACCCCTTAGTTGGAACCTTTTTTCTCATGCCTAGACCTATAACCGCACCCTTGACACTACCTCCATCCAGTTGTGAGCCTCCAACCACACTAAAAAGCCTTGCTTCATGTGGCTATGACCCTAGATCCTCAATTTTGTGACTCTGGTCCTGATATATGAGTCACTTTTATAGGCTAGCCTCTAAATCACTGCCGAGAGCTTCCAATAACTTTCCATAATTGCATTTCGCATAATGCCAATGCTAATAATTAAAAATTGAAATCATACCTAGACCTAGACTGACTGGAACATACTACACATTTCGTCAAACACATGGTAAACATGTAAGATAGAGGTCATGAATGCATATATGAGTGTAAATCCATGTGCTTTAGTGAAAATCACCAAGAAGGTTTAATTCCCTCCAATCTAGTTGTAACAACACTTACTATCCCATGAATTCATCAAACATTCATTATTTTGGTTGTTAAGCTCCTTTGGTTGTCAGTTATTGAAGAGCTTCCTGGATTATCCACAGTATTTAGGAAAATTTGTCGACGTTTCAAATCCCAACGGGAATCCATCTTTAGGACATTTGAAATGTCGAAAAATGTTCATAAATATTGTGGATAATCTAGGAATATCTTCAATAACCATTCATTAACTTATCGTAGCATAGTAAGATTCATAGCTAGATCACATCTTAGATCATGCTTATAAACAACATATAGCCAGAATATTAACCATGATAGAACAACCATAAAATCAACATAATATCAAGTAAAAATTCTCATAAATCACAATAGGAAAATGGCTCTTATTAACATATGCAAAATGCAACCAATTCAGGGACTTCCACGTACTTTCCAACCATAAATTGAGCTAAACCAAATAAAATTTTCAGCCAATCACCCATGTGCAATATTCCAAGCATGAATTTGGGAACTCATGGGATAAACCAAAGCATAAACAACCAAGGGAATTGAAAGGTTAAACTGCCTCCACCCTCAAACTACCGTTATCTCACCTAAATTGGTCTCGAGGTCACAAAACCAAACCAAGCTTGGATGTGTCATAATTCCTTCACCATACTTGAGTAATTTTCCTGTCTCCACCCACCTATTGAGGGATTCTTGGAGAAAACCATCTCTGAAAACCATCTCCACCCCACTACCTCACTCGGATCCAAAACCTTCTAATAATCTAAAACTTAACTAATAATGAATCCTATCACTCCATGGTTATCTAGGAAATGACAAGGCATGGTTGAAACTACTATTAAACCTCACAAAACCCATTACAATGAATAAAAATTAACCGAATACAAAAATTCATGAATGATGCATTCACACCTCATATAGGAAATCATACATGCAACCTATTACCTATAGAGTCTTCCTATTGAAGCCGCTAATTCAACCTTCTCCTTGCTTGTCCTTGTTTGTCATTTTTCCTTCCTTTGCTTGCTTTCTTGATTTCCCTTCTTGGTGATCTCTCTCTCTCTCTCTCTCTCTCTCTCTCTCTCTCTCTCTCTCTATGAAACTAATTCCAACACCGAACTGAAAAAATTAAATGCAAATTAATGCCGCTTTTCCAATTCTAATGCCTTTGCCAATTTATTTAGCCATTAATAAACTGAAAGTGATGCCCACTATAGTGATTTTTCCTACACTCAACTTGGAATATGTGTCCCATGACCTTGGTTTGATTTTTCCTTTATTAACCTTTATTACATGAAATTTAAACCTAGGGCTGTTATAAACCCCTCCCCATTAGGGGAACACCATCCTTGGTATTCTATGAAACCTATAACCAAAAAACAACTAAAAACAAAACATACTGCATATGGAGATTTATAACATAGATGGATGTAGTATTTACAATAAACATCTATTGCAAACCATGACCAACATGAAAAAAATGACAATGATACCACTTATTGGAGCTTTATAACATAACTCATTGCAGTACTTACAACCATATACATATATACATACATATATCAAAACTCATTTTCTTGACCCAATAAATAATGAAGGATACAAAGCCCACATATGATGAACCATATCCCATGTAGCTTCATCGGGACCAAAGTCCTTCTACTACACTTTAACTTGCTCTATTTATTAGTTACAGATCATGAGATATTTCCTTTTCAATATGCATTGTGGTTTTGGTTATAATTTTCCCTCTGCTTCCACTTGCAATAAAAACCAGTCAATCACATGATAAACATCTTGAACATACTTCTTAAGCAATGAAACAAGGAAAAATTCATGGGCTTTCACTATCGTATGGAATGAAATTCAGTAGGCCACCAGTACAATCCCATCAAGGATCTCAAAAGGCCCACAATATTGAGTTTCCAACTTCACACAGGATCCAATCCTCAAGGAACTCCACTTGGGCTTGATACATAAGTAAACATTATCCCTAGCTTGAAACTCCTTAAATACATTGTTCTGATTTTCATAACTCTTTTTCCTATCCTATTATTCCTTTAAATTCCTCTTAGTAACCTCCATATCCTATTCCATCTCCACCAACATTCCTGGTCCAATCAACACCCTCTTCACTAGATCACTCAAACTGATAGAATTATTACAAATCTACTTGTAAAGAACCTCAAATGGACTCATCTTCAAGGACTACTAATACCCATTGTTATATGCAAACTCAACCAGCGGAAGATACTCCTCCCAATTCCTCTGTTGATGCACGATGTGCATCTTAAACATGTCCTCAAGAATCATTGTAACCCTCTCTGTCTATCCATATGTCTATGGATGATAATATGTACAACTCTTTCCCCAAACCTGCAAACAACTCCTTCCAAAGCATGGAATTGAAATTGGCATCTCTTCCTACTATGATATTCTTGGGAATACCATGCAACCTCTCTATCCATGATGAATATCTAAGCCACCTCACTATTTGAATTCATAGACCTAACTCCAATGAAGTGAGGTACCTTACTTAACCTATCAACCACAATGATGATGGAATCATGTTACTTCGATGTCCTAGGTAAACCTATAATGAAGTACATAGAAATGACATCCATTTTCCATTTTGGAATTAGAATCAACTATAGTAAAACACTCGTATTCTTACACTCTGCTTTTTCCTGATGAACGTCTAAACATCTAACAACAAACTCAACCACCTCTTTCTTCAAGTTTGGACAATAATTAAGTTTCATAACTGCTATCAATGCATTATGATATCCCAGGTGACTTGAATATGGATTAGCATGAAAATCCATCAAGATAATATTTTTTAGCTCATTATCATCTAATACATAAATCATGTTCCTATATCTGAACAATGCATCTACTCTGATATGGTACTCCTCATCCCTATCACCTTCACCTTGTAGCTATAACCCATTCCTCAACTACTAATTTTCCTGCCTACAACATTCACTCCTATGAGTCTACCCTATAATAACTCACTACTGCTATATGATTCACTTGCACTCTCCTACTAAGAGCTTATGCAACCCCGTTCTCCTTTCCCTTGATGTACTTGATCTCGAAATCAAAATCACTAAGAATTGCCAACCATCTAGATTACTTGGCATTCAGATTGGGTTTGTCAAACAAGTACCTCGGTCCACTATGATCACTCATGAAAACAAACCTCCTTCCAAGAAGATAATGTCTCCACATATTCAAGGCATGAATGATATATTCCAACTCAAGTTCATGAGTCACATAGTTATAATCATGTTGATTCAACTTCATTGACTTATAGCATACTACATTTCCTTCCTGCATTAGGACTCAACCAAGTCCCCTCTTGCAAGCATATGTACATACCGTAAACTATTTGTCAGGATCTGTAATCTTTAAGAATGAATCATTTGTAAGAAAATGCTTAAACTACTCAAAAATAGTTGCACACTCCTCAGTCCATTAAAAATTATTCCTTATTTGCTGCAAAGATGCAAAAGGATAGGAAATATGTGAGAATTTCCCAATGAATCACCTGTAATAACCTGCTCGTCCCATGAATGATCTGACCTCATCCACTTTCCTAGGAGCTTCCCACTCCATGATAGCTCTGATATTTTCCAGGTTTACTTCTATATCTTCCTTGGAAACAACATTTCCCAAGTAATGAAATCCTATTTGAAAGAAACTACACTTGCTAATATTGGGATACAATTGATGCTCTCTCAAAAATATTAACATTGGTGCCATGTGTTATGAATTCTCTTCCTCATTCTTAGAATATATCAATATGTCATCAATGAATATTTTCACAAACTTGTCCAGATAAGGATGCAACACTCTATTCATCAAACACATGAAATTATTTGGAGCATTAGTAAGACCAAGCAGAACCACTACAAACTCATAATTCCCATACCTGGTACAAAATGTAGTCTTGTAGATGACCTCTTCTTTGATGCGTACTTTATGATATCTTGATCTCAAGACAATATTTGAGAACGTTACTACTCCCTTCAACTGATCACACAAATCATCAATCAGCGAAAAAGGATACCTTTTCTTGAGCATCACCTTGTTAAACTGCTTGTAGTAAATGCACAAACTGAGAGTACCATCCTTTTTATAAAAAAACAACACTTGTGCACCCCATAGTGAAATAATTTTCCTAATGTATCCTTTATCAAGCATTTATTTAAGATATAACTTCAATTCCACTAACTCTGAAGTGATCATCATGTAAGGTTCCTTTGATGCTGGTGTTTTTCTTAATACCAACTCAATAGAAAAATCCACTTCCCTATGAGGTGAGAAATATAAAATAAATGTTGTAAACACATCCTCAAACTGCTACAAAACAAGATACCTCTTTGAGACTTCAACATCCTCAACATCCTTCCCCTTGACACTAGAAACATTCAATGAAAATAATACACATCCTTTTGTGCAATTGTGCTTAGATTACATAACTATAACCATTCTTAATAATCTGGGCTTTTTCTTACCCTGCAAAATTCTCTTATCTCCATCATAACCCAAACACTCAATAGCCTTCTCGTAGAATCCACCTTAGTGCTATTAAGGTACACCCAATCTATAACCAAAATCATACTATATGAACACAAAGGAAGCACATTTAGATGTTTTGATGTGGGTAGACCATTCAGCTCAAATGTGCAATCTCTCACCCAATGATGAACTCTTTTGTTGGTTCCTATAGCTAACTGCACCAACCAAGATTCTACATGCACTTTTTTTCTCAAGCCACACTTATCCACTAGGTTAGGATTAACATAAATATAACTAGATATCGGATCAATCAAAATTGAAATAACTCGATCACATATCTTACCTTCTATCTCAATAATGGATGCCTAGTGCCCAACCAGCTTGTTATAATTTTTATAGCATAATCTATCACCATTATATACTTCATGACTTATGCATTGCCCTTGGGCATCCCTTCCATTCAGACTTGGTCATATTTCTCAAAAAAAAAGTATTTCAAATTGCATACATGACTCTGCCCAGAATTTTCTGCGTATACACATGGGTCCATACATAGAGAACCTACATATGCCATTTAAAATATTAAAAAATATATAATTTCCGTATTTTTGAGGTGGGCTTTACAGTTGTTCCTGTAACTTAACTACCCCAACCCGTGGCCTAACTATTCCCCAACTAAAAAAAATAATTTGAGGAGCTATAAATACCCCTAAAGGGAATGGCCTAAGGGAGGAAGAGAGGGAATTATAGATATTATACTCTTTTATAGCCTTATCCAAGTCTAATATTTCCCCTATGCCTCCTGCACGTCCCAGATTTTCAAGAAACCCTTGTTTCTTTGAGATGTTCACCTTCATCCTACATGACATCCATTGTGCACTATTCTTGGAAGAATTTTTGCGAGGGTAGGGCTGGACGGATCTAGAGGACGATTTGCTAGAGGTCGTGGCAGATTTCAGGTGATCTTGGCACTATTTGCTTATCGTACATGTTATAAATAAATGAAGTGCCATCTTGTTCCTGATGTTTATGTGTCATATATCTCGTATACATGCTTAATGATCTTAAATAGTTCATGTATTGTTATTTCTATGAGATTATGTATGATTTTTGCTAACATCTAGAACATATATTGTTGTAAAACTAGGCTTTTGTGCTTGTTATTTGCTGGTTTGCAGGTTCTGGAGCACAAGGAGTTGCAGGGGACTTGAACCCCGTGCGATCTACTACAATAAAAGGATAAACAGGTAAGATATGCATTCCTTATTCCCTATTTTAAAGCATAGAAGTTGGTTAATTGAGTCCTTATTATGATGACATGCCCCTGATCTGTGAAGATTTATCAACCCAATACCTTAGGGTAACATTTCCCATAACAGAACTGGCGACTTCATTGGGGATTACATTTGTGTAATTCCTAGTTTGGGTTATTTTATTTGTCTTGTAGGTTCCTTGTCAAGTTTATCACTTTCTACAGTCTAATAAGTCTTTTTCCAATCAAGCAGAAGTCTTGGTCTCTTGATCAGGCTTGAATTTTTATTTTTGTCCTTATTTCTATTTTCATACGCTACTTAGTCTACACATAGTTGCGTATACCCCCTGTATCTCAAAATAACCCGCGTATACACGAGTTTCTTTTGTTACAGTCACATATACATGCTGGTTGCACATAGCAAAACCACGTATGCCTAGGGAAAAATTGAAAATTTAAGTTTTTGAACCTCTATCACTTTTTCTTTCTATGATTGAAAAATTTTGTGGTTTCTTTAAGGTGTCTGGACTGTGTTTATTGTGGTTTCATATCCATTTCTCTCTTGTTCTTGCAAAAACCTAGCCATTTCAAAAATTTCCTATTTTGTGTGATTTCAATTGCGGCTGTGTTGAGGCCTCAGAATTTCATGGCCAAAACATGGGGGAAAACCACATGGTCTGAACCTTAAAGTAGCTCCTTTTCCATTTGGTATAGTGGCTCTGACTGGGGATAATGGGACCAGTTTCCCAATAAGGATGATTTTGAGGGTGTTGTGAATATAGCATGCAAATGGATAATTATTTTAATCTATATGCATTTATATAAACTATATAATATAATATATACCCGGGGTGTTTTTCCTTTATGCGATCTAAAATGATATCTTTCAACTATCAATAGTATAGATCATTTAATAGTTGAAAGAGATGAAAATTACGTAAAATTATTCTTCTAACAATGTAGTTTTCATAGAAGAATTGTGAAAGAAATATCGCATTTATCAGTGTGATTACATATTCAAAACCATATCTAAATATTAAACAGAAGTGCATGTAATATTTATATATGATGGCATTTCAAATATATAATGGAATAAAAAGATAACTGTCAATTTATGAAATAAGACTTAATACAAGTGAATACAAGTACCATATGTATGAAGTTCTACTCATGTAAACTAACAACAATGATTTTTTCCTTCTCACTTTCGAGCAATTTAAAGAGTACAGTAGTGCAACATCAGTTAAACAACTTTAGTTGTTAAAACATAACAGAATCTGTTCCATTAATACATCAAAGCACTCACAAACTTACAATAGTGCATTCTTTGCAAATGTTTTTGAAAAATTTCTGGACCCTTCTCTAAATGCATGAGAAGGGTTTAAATACTAAACTAACTATAAAATAAAATAGATTATTACAAAAATATAGAGGAGGTTTCAAAAAACCTTCCTCAAAAAGCTAACTTAAACAAAAATCTAGGAATTTAATCTAACAATTCTGATTTTGCGAATCCTGCCCTTCTTTTTAAATGTGGTCATGAAGTTGGAAAATATCTAACATTTCTTTGAGCTTAGCTGGTTGTGATATCCTTGATCGGATTTGTCCCTTGAAAATAGAATTTGAGATTGCTGACTGGGATCTTTTTGCTGAATCGATAAGAGACTTTAGAGTTTGATGATGATGGTAAGGTTTGATTAGAAAATTCTAGTAATTTTCCTGATCAAGCTTATTTACCTTTTTAATCATTTCCTCCTCTGTATCTTCTCTCTGCTTCCATTGTGTTTCTACCTGTCTTGTTTCTGAAAACACATCAGACGTGTTTTCCTTAAGAAGTTATGCTTTAGACAGTTTCTCACACATAGATTCAATAATCTCATTTCATATCTTGGATGTCTTTGCCACTTCTTTCTCTGCTTGTTTGATTTGCACTTCCCATTCTGTGAATAGAATTTATTTGTGAAGCTTATCTACTTGAGGTAGATTAGCCTATTTTCCCAAATCTAAAACTTACCATTGAATGTGCTCTTCAATTTTCCTCTTAAGTCCTCCACATTCAAGTTTCTGAATTTCTATTTGTTCTCTCATTATTTTACTTGAATCACAATAAGAATCAATCATAGAAGATTTATGACAAAATGCTTCTTTTTATTTCTTTAACTTAGTGTTTAAATCAATTACTTCTTTGGTAAATTGCTATAATTGTGGTTGACTCTGTAATTTAGTCATTACTATTTCCAATTGTGCTTGTTTTTCATTAATCTTTGTCTGATGCTGCAATTTGAGGCTTTCAATATCTTTGTGAAATTGGGCTGTGTTTACTTTGACTCGCTCACTGGAATTGGATTTCTCTTCATTCAAAAAATTTTCTAATTCTTGTACTCTGGCTTCCTTTAGTTTTAACAACATTCTAACCTCAGTAGCTTTATCAACAGTAGTAGTAGCATATGCCCCTGCCTATTGTGATAATTTGGTTAGATGTTCAGTGGGATCATCTGAGGAATCTTTCATAGTACATCAACTGATTCATTTGTAGGCTTTGGAGTTGTTTCATAAATTCTCCTTCTTTTATTTCTTTTGACTACAGGCTTGTAACTAGGACTGTAGAAAATATCTAATGAAGGAATATCTTAAATCTGTAGAACTATCTGATATGTGGGGTAGGTCGGTATGATTTTTTTCTCACTCATTGTTGGAACTCTTTGTACTGTATTAACAGTCTCCACTATCTTCTATGAGTTTTTAGGTGTCTAGAAACTTGTTGCTTGATCAGTATTAGGATTTTCTTTAGGAGTCTTTATTGCTTCAAAAATCTCCTCCCATTCATTTATAAGATCCTTTTCTTGTGGTAAACTAGACTGATCTAGCATTTTGTGACTATGTTGAATTTCTTTATAATTTGATTATGTCCCATTATTTATTGTTTCCTCGAGCATATCTATCTCCTGAATGACTTGGTCAATTGTCTTTTCTGATTTTTCCTTCTTAGATTTGGGTTCATCTTCAGAGTGATCTGAATTATCATATTGCTACTGTGACTGGCCTTATTTATCTTCAAACATTTATTTTATTTCATCATCCAGACTAACACTTGGAGTATGTTTATTTTCATATTCAATAGTTAACAAATTTAAAGGGACTTTTTTTAGTCTTTTGTTTCTGTATGCTTGAAAAGCTTCAGCATCCTTTTGACTTAGTTGACTAGATACATATTTGATAATATCTGAGAAATTATCCATGCCCTGGAAGAGATCATCAAATCCATCTTCCTCTTTTACGAAAGGATTCATCTTAAGCTCTGTGATGTAATTTTTAATCACATTATTTGGATCATATAATCTTCTCGGCATAAATGCCAATTTCAGTAAATGAATTTTGGAAACCTCCTTATAAGTATGGCCAATATTAGATAAAGCAAAGGTGCCACATTGTATAGGGAAATTAGGCCAACTATCATTTTTAGTATCCTTCAGTTGTTTCGTAACACCATTGACAAGCTGATAGGCTATTTCTTTTGCAAGTAGCTTATCGAGAACATAATAGGGTAGAACATGGGGAGAAGCATAATTTTCGAATACTCTAATATATGTAAAATTTTCTTCTCCAAACCATCTAGCTATTGGGAGAATGTCCGCATTGGCTTCTTCAAAAACCCTAGGAGATCTTTTGTTAAAAATCATCTGGTGTATAGGCAATATGAATCCATAACGGATTTTATAGAAGTGCAAGTGGAAATATAAATCCCAGAGCTCTCTTTGGTAAATGTGAATTGGGGTAGGGTCCTTGGTAGTCCATTTCCAACCCATGGTAGGAAAACTGGAAGTAAAATAGATAGCATCCATGACATAGGTAGAGATATAAAAGGGAGGTATTTCTCTGAATGAAATACTTATTTTATTTCTATATTCGGTTATGTGCTTGTCTAGGTTATTAGATAAGATGTCTGCCCAATTTAAAATTGGTGAATTGACGATTACATCCATTAGGAGAACCCAGTCTCTTGAGAATATAGTGCTATCTGGTTTAGAAAATAATCTACATAACATATCAACAACATAATATTAGGGATTAGGAATTTAGGAAATTGGGTACGTACCAAATTTATCTTCCTTCAATTTCCCCTGATTATCCTTCCATTCTTGAATGAATTTGATAAGGTCTGGATGTTCTCCTCTAAAATTCTGCAAATAGTCTTTGTCGTATTTCTACTGCGGGGATGGTAGATGGTACATTGTTGTTAAATCTTCAGACCTAAAAGAACCCATAGTTTCTCCCTTAGAATTCTTGAACATTCTATCCTCAATGTTTAAGTGGTCAATTTCCCACTTAACCATGTATGTATAAGGAAGAATATTTGGTCTTGCAGCTATCCTGTGAATGTATGAGCATGCAACATCAAAAAGAGTTGCGTCGGAGGTAGAAGTAGTGCTTATCAAAGAAACTTTGTTTATCACCCTTGGTCCTTCACTTTCAAAAAATTTATACATTGCCTCTCATGTGGAGCTGCAAAAATATTTTTTGCAGATGATATCTGAAAATAATGGACACATATTTGTGTCTTCAGTGGACGACGTCTGAGAAATTTATTTACCCTTTTTGCTCATTTTTCTCTTCCTCAATCTGTTAAATGGTTTCCTGAAAGCAGAGCGAATATTTACAAGTATGATACTCCAAGTATCAAAGAGATAAATGTATCATTTATTTCAAACACACGCGAGAAGATATCAATCTATTAAAATATAACATCAATCATCATTCATAATCTCTGATTTAATATTTCACATATCTCCACATGTAAGATCTATCGATCGCTTTAAATCCATTAAGATTTTCAATTTCATTCTGATATGACAGAAGTTGTTTTACACACTTGGTTCATTAAATGGCATTGGTGCACATATCGCATATTATAACTTAAAACCTTTCCTAATACTCACCGTTAAAGGCTGTGAAATTCGGTCAATGCAAATCGCAGATCACAACTTTTATAGGATAACGATTAAGCGCATATTATAAGTTGAGCTAAATGCAAATTGCACTTTCTTATAAAATTGAAGTGGCTGCGATAGTCGAAGGTTTTATATTTATTATTCTATTTGCTTGTTGAGTCCGTGGGATCGCAACTTATATCATTTTTCTTTTAAATTTTTTTTATTTAAGTGAAGTGCGGTGCGATAAAGTAAATATAATGGTGATTGAAGATTTTTGCAAAGTTTAAATAATATCTTTGGAGAAGCTTGAGAGCATATTGTAATTTGCATATTTTAAGTTTTATGGGTCCTTTTTTAAATTCATTTAGATATGTGATTTTCGATGCACTTTTTTTTTTAAAGAACAAGAAAAATATAGAAAAATATTTATTTTCTATGTTTTTTTTGTTTTAGGAAATTTTTAGAAGAATTTCCTATTTATTTCTAAAGGGTGCCTATTTATAAAAATAAATGGGGGTTGTTGTATAGCATAACAGGCTATAACACCAAGATCTCTTCCTGGAGTTCTTAGATGTTCTATCCATTCAGAATAGTGAGCCTCTGCTTGTTTTCTCTTCTTCACCCTATGCGTTGCTTCTCTTTTGGTTTTTTCCCTCTCTGACTACCTTGGTTTTCTTGATTTCTTGGACTAGCCTTGTAGCGAATATTGAAGAGACCTGTCTTGGTTTTTTGAGTTTTTGTTCATTGAAATAGTGTGCTACTATTTTGAATCAGTTTTTTGAGTTTTTTCTTCTTCTTGCCTATTTGGTTCCTAGTACAAAAGTAGCATAGTTGGCTTGAGCACTTTGAAGCCCTTTTGAGACTCATTTTCTTGGTTCTAGGTCTTTGGTAGTTTTATGATTGTCTTCTTGAAATCTCTTTCCTTCCCATTATAAGTGAAAAGCCCAAAAACAGTTATTTTTTTCTGTTTCTTTTTCTTTGATTTCATTTTTACAGTTTTTTCATATGTTTTGAAGCATTTTTTTGGTTTCTAATCTTTGGTTCTTGGCTTGGTTTTAAGGGAAGTCTTTTCTCGATTTCTCTCTTTGTATCAAGTACATTTTGGCATCTTTTATGCGTAGGAGTTCTAGTTGGAACTAGCCTTTCTTTTTTCTCAAAAGTGATTGAACCTTTTTGTTAAACACGCATGGTAAACACACATGACAATAAACACACATAGACCGAACTGAAGGATAAGTGTGAGATGCTTTACTATTAACCATAGATGCGCTTTTATAGTACATTAGGTGTGACCCTTGGATTCTGCATTCCAAGGTCACTTGGACTCCATTTTTGACTATTCACCTTCCACACCTACCCATAGAGGATTAGGTGTCCAACATTCCCCCCTTAATCCGAAGGGGTATATGTGAGTCCTAGAATAGAGTTGTAATACAAATATGCAAAGTATCCATGGCAGAACTTAGGCTAAACTAGCTCTCTGAAATGTTGGCATAAAGAGGTGGTTTAAGGATGACCACCAACACTGGAACGCAACACTTATTGCGGTTCCCGTAACTCTTCCAAATCTAGAAAGAAGCTGAGGTCTTCTGCTAGAGGAAGTGTCCCTAATATTTGAAGAGGGAGACCTTCAACCTAGAAGAAGGGAGGTCTACAACCTATGATGGTTTAAGGATGACCACCAACTCTGGAATGCTTGATGCATTTCTCGTAACTCTACCAAAGCTGGCAAGAAGCTGAAGTCTTCTGCCAGAGGAAGTGTCCCAAATTCTTTGAAGAGGAAGAATATGAACCTCGCATAGATGGTTTAAGGTTGTCCATCAATTAAAGGCATGCTCATTGGCATCCATGTCTCTGGCTACAACTTTGAATCTGGAATGAGAGATTTTGGTTCAGGCTCGCTTGAACTGCTATGTCTCTAGCTAGAACTCTAAATCTGGAATGACAGGTTGTGGCTCAGGCTCACTTGATGTGGATTTGAAGCTTTTATATGACCACCATTTCCCCCCCTGTTAGGTACAAGGTGAGATGATGGCGAAAACTCAACTGCAATATTGTTCAATATTCTAGAACAAGTTCCTACATGCAACTTAAACATCTTATTGGTTACTGATGCCCATTGCCAAGAAGTGATCCATCCAAGATGAATCTTTGTTCTTACATGAGAATTTTTTCTGAAGCATCTGTGTGAAGAATGGGTTTGCCAACCACAGTGCTTGCATGGGTGAATATCGAAATAGTGATATTTCATATGGCCAACTCGATCACAATGTTGGAATTTCACAATCTGTTGTTGTTGTTGTGGAGGAGCAGGATATGGAACAGTTGAAGGTGAACTGTCATGAAGAAATCTGGCACTCTAAAATTTGATGGGCTTGGAGTAGTCCAGAATATGAAAGGACAACTCCTTTTCATATCCAAGACATGTTTGGTGCTTTTTATGGACAAGCTCTTCCCAAGGTCTGATGATGGGCTTGGGAATTGCATGCTACATTTCTGCATCTTTCTGCACATCTTCTCCTGAAATGGGTACTGAATGTGGTCCAACCTCAATCCTACATTCTTGCTACTGATGGGAGTCCCTCTGAATAGATTTAGAATGATGACTCCACTGCTGTAATTCTTCTTGCTGAAACATAGATTCGAGCTGTAAAAAATGAATTTTCTCTTGTGCATAATGCAGGCAAGTTTGAATGTCAAAGAGAGTGTCTTTACTCATTTGGATTGTGTTATCAATAGTAGATTTTAAAAAAGTTTCCAAGGACTGTAATACTTCATAAAATTTTGTCATTTTCCAAACAACTCAAGCTCAAGAAATGAAGGGTGTCGGCTTCAACCGATAATGCACCCATTTACAATGTGATTCAACTTAATTTCAAAAGAATAAAAATGACTTCAAAGACCCTTTTATTTATTGAACTTCCAATTATGGAATTCCTGAAGAACAAAATCTGCTACTTAAATTACGAAAGACCAAACTCAGAAAAAAGAGACTGACTTAGACTTTTAGCTCTCTTTAATGGAGAATTATTGTAGAAATCATATACATAACAATACTAAAGACGATCAGAGGATTACATAAATTACACAAAATTTCTCTTGATTTAGGAAAAAATTTGCACCAACCAGAATGTCTAAATCTCGACAACTTAGACACATTGACTTGACATCCACAACTTTTTCATCTTCTACATTGAATGATTATGCTTCCACAAATTATGGAATCCTAGTTTTCAGTTACCTGCATACCAAGAGGAAGCCAACTGTGATGACCACAGAGGAGGAAAATCTTGAAATGCGAGTGGGGAAGACGAGGAGGTCCAAATTTGAAACAATAAAGTGGAAACCGTGTCATGATCAGTATCTCCTAGAAATCTTCTTATCACTCACTGCGCACAGTTGATCTTTCAGTTACTCAATCGATTGAGTGCTCCTGTGGTGGTGGCTCCTATATCCTGCACTCTCTGCCCTTTGGCTCTCTCACCTCCCATGACATTGACTTCTCGCTTATTATTAAATTTGTAGAGTTCTTCCGACTATGCCGAGGAATGCATAATTTGTGCTTGATAAGTAAATTCTTTGGATATTTTTGCAGTTGATCAATGACTTGATCTCTGCTTTAAAAATATATTAGGGAGAGAGGGATAGGAAAAAAGATAGAGGGAACTAACCTCTTTGGACCTCCTTGGAGGACAGTTCAACCTGGTACGGTGAGATAAAGTGTTTTACCTTGGAGGGAATGGAGTCGGTGACTCAAATGGAGCCAGTGACTCGAGGGCATAGTTTCATGAATTTCAATATTGTCTTCAGGCGAAAGGTTGGGCGCCACCTTTTCCACGAGAGAGGAAGGCTTACTCCTACCCTTGCAGTAGAGGCAAATGTAGAGAACACTATGGGCTAATGCATTTTCAGACAAAGAATATCATGGTTTGAATAGGCTTTATATGGAGGTTCGGGTAATTGAAGATTTAGAGCATAGTAATGCAGGAGATGCCATGCCACGTTGTACTGTTCTTAGGCTATCAGGATCACTGTTGGGCTACAAGTCCACAGCGGAGGAGAGACAGGCATTCCTAGGATATTTTAGGTCTCTACTAGAGATGACTCGACTGACAGATCAATCGACGGTAATCGATGTTTCCTCAGCAAGGAGGAGGAAGAGCTGGAGGAGGTGTTAAGCACAAGCAGCAGGGGGACCTTCCTGCAAGGAAATGCGTCAGACAACTTGATTTCACCTCCACCTCCATGTATGGATATTCCTCCACTTCTTAGGACATAGCCCTGCAAACATCGCAATAGCCTTCCTCTATAAAGCAAGGATCTCCAGGAGGTTCATTGTCAAGACCACTAACTGATTCAAAGGAAGGAACTCCAAAGAAATCAAGACAGTGAAATTGGAAAAATTCTCGTCGTATTGTAAATGCTTTGCATCTGCGATATACTGTGATGGATGTAATTGTGTGAATTTTTATAATAATTTCAACCATGAAAATGTGAGAAGAGAACTAGTTGATGCGATACTTGAGCATAATCCTAATGCATTTAGGCCTAAGATTCCAGGAATTCCAACTCCTATTCGAGATAACAAGAATGTTGTCTTTCAAAATCAAGAAGATATGAGAGAGGAACTATGTCAGATACCATGAGATTCCATGTTAGAAATGAACCAACTCATAGAAATGAATCATCACAAAGAAAATTCACCCAAGGGAAAATCTATAGAAGAGCTATCTAATGTACTGATGCATAAACTATTTAAAAAGTCATAGAGAATGGGTTAACGTTAACGAGCTCGTAGTCTTCAAATTTGAGCAATTAGAGAAGTTGTTGACAACTGTAGCAGACAATGCACAACCTTGACAGGCATCAAGAGATGCAGAGGCGTTTCTGCTAGGGAAATATATTCCAAATAATATTTAGGTAAAAATTCTGCAGGAGGGAGAAAATCTCAAATTCAGAGAGATGCAGGTGTGACTGACGGGATTTGGAGGAGCAGCTCAATCCTAGCAGCATGCAAGAGGGCACCTAGGTGGAGTGGATATAACTCACAAGCCAAAGAGAGAGCTGACAGAATATGAAAATTTTAGCGTCTCAACTACAACTCTGATACCATGTTAAACATGCATGGTAAATACACATGACAATAAACACACATAGACCAAACTAAAGGATAAGCATGAGATGCTTTACTATTAACCATAGATGTGTTTTTATAGTGCATTAGGTGTGACCCCTAGATTCTGCATTCCAAGGGCACTTGGACTCCATTTGTGACTGTTCACCTTCCACACCTACCCATAGAGGATTAGGTGTCCAACGCATTTCTCTCTAGAGACTCTTTTCGCTTCTTCAAAGTTATCAATATTAGAATTTGTATGTCATTGGTAGTTTTGCATTAAGTGCATTGAAGCATTTTAGTATTTTTCATATTTTTCTGGAATGTGTGAAGTGTGAGTAACTGAAAAGAAAAACAAATATTTTTTCTTATTTAGTTTCGCGAAACCCATATAGAGATCTCTTTTCATCGAAAGGAAAATATTTCATTTTCATGTAGTAGGTTTTCATTGATTTCTTTTGTGTCGAGAAACACCATCAGTTTCACTTCCGTATACCTTTGACTTAAGTAACAGCCAATTGAAAATAAAGCTCTATAATTAAAATCAACTAGAAGTTTTTGTATCATTGTCATTAATCATACACCAACTAGATAGGTTGTAGGGCCTTGGAATGGGTGAGTGGAGGGTTAGCTCTTCAAGGCTGCCCAAACTATTAAACACAAAATTTTTATTAAAGAGATAAATCCAACTCCATTAAGTGGACCAGGAAATCTCTCCTCTAGAGAGTCAAACGTGAGGGAGAGCGCAGGAAGAGAAGAGAGATAATCCCTCTCCTATTTGCTAAATCTTGAGCTAAGACCATTCCGCCTGGCTGTCGATACGGTTTGGTGCCTATAGTTACCTCTCCTAGGGACCACACAGATGACTACAGGGGAAATACCAGTGGTACTTGAGATAGACGTTTCATCACTTTCATCAGTATTTCTGGAGGGTACCCTTGCAAAGCTTGGGGACTTACACTAGCAAAGGCTGTTGTCAGGAGCTCAGCATAACTATTTATGTTACCTTCGCTAGTAGGCCTAGGGCGTAATTACCCCAGAGTATTTTTGGAAGGTTCTCTTATTTTTCTTTCTTGTACATTGGTGTCTAGTACTCATCACCTGGAGCGGAAATACCTGAAAGCTGCTTGATTGACTATATCTTAGGAACTTTTTAGAGTGTGCTGCTTTGCTCCTAGATTGCTTAGCTTCTTATATTTTTTTAGTCTAAATTAATCTCTTAAAGTAGTTGATTGATCGCCTCGTCGATCGAGGAGGCTTCGTGCGATTTCTCCCACAAGTGTCAAGCCTTCTTCAAGAAGGTGTAGGAGTGATCCAGTGGGTGACTTTTACCTAGTGGTTTCAAACGCAACGGATAGTGATTGTCCATCTAGGCTTGTTGTTTCTCTGTGTGGTCCTAGTGTTAGTTTCAATTTAGAGAGGAGTGCTCCACTCATCTCTAGAGTCTTGTTTCCAGCAGAAGATGTTAAAGTAGAGGAAGTTCCTTAGCCTCCTGAGTCCCTTCTATCTCCTCTTCCTACTAGTTTTCCTAACGTCCTTTTGTACAACGGGCCTGAGTCTCAGAGACCAGCTAGTCCTTTTCTATCATATCCCTTTCTTTCGATGGCCACGATTCAGAACATAATTTCAGCTATGAGCACTGCAAGTGTTATACTCCTCTTTTAGTCGAAGGAGGAGGAACTATTGCCATATCGACAATCACTTCTAGTGTTGTTGTGCTTGGCTTTGATTCTACTCCATTTTTGAGTGGAAACACCCAAGCACATGCTTCTCAATCTTACCCCTTTTCTCTTTGAATTCCCTCTAGTGGAATTCCTTCTTACTCCTTTTCTATTGTCTCAGATATTTCCGCATCCATACCTTCTATGGCTAGTGGATCGGCTTCACTTCAAGGGTTCCCCTTTGGAATTGGGCATATCCCTCATTCGAACCCTTCCTTAGGATCCATGCCCTTCACATCTCAAAATCAAGGTTTCAATCCTTTTTCTGGGGGTCAACGCTCTAATGTTTTTTAGGATGGAACCCTGCTTTTATAACATTGGGAGCGAGGAGTCCATTTTTCGCTGGTTAGCAAGGGAGTTTTCCTTTCCCTTCAACGGGTGCTTCTCAGGATTTTTCTCCATTTTCAAATTCTTGGAACCCTTTCCAAGGGGTTTCTTCTTCATTCAATACCTCAGTTGGAGGGAATATTCTTGTTTATAGTAACCCTATGTTGGGAGGGGGTCCTTCTCCGAATGCTGGGTCACAAGGTTTTTCCTATGGCTCAACATTTTTAGCGAACGACATCTCGCAACCTAGTGCCTCAAAAAATCTAGGTTATTCTTTTCAAAATGTGGGGAATCCTTCCTATGGGGGATGAAATTCCCAGGCTCCTCCACGTTTACCATTTTTGGCAATGTTAAACTTGTCATATCTATCGAAATTAACTAATGATCCTATTTGATATAGTCCAAGTCGGCCTCTGGTTCCCACCAAACTGCAATCAAACATTCCAAATTTTGAAGGGAAGACTGGTGAGGATCTGACAGATCATGTCACAACTTTCCATTTATGGTGTTCGTCAAACTCCCTTATCGATAATTCAATTAGGTTGAGATTATTTCAATGAACCTTAACTAGAAATGCGGGAAAATGGTACATTGAGCTGACTAGGGGTATTTTTTCTACTTTTGGATAGTTGGCTACAATGTTCTTAAACCATTTTTTATTACATGTCTATTATGATGTTGGTACTGACCTCCATGCCAATTTTCAGCAGGACAAAGCAACTCACATTTCTGATCATATTGAGGAATGGAGAAGAAGGAAGAGGCTCATTAAAGCCCAAAACCCATACGAATTCCTTCTTGAATAGTTTTTTAAATATCTACGGCCATAAATTTCAAAAGATGTATCCCTTTCAGAGGTATTCTCTGAAGAGAAAGCTGTTTTTACGGCTCAGCAGCTAGAACTAATTTATTCTTAGTCTGGAGTCCCTAATAAAATTTTGTCAGATGATCCTCACTCCAAATTAGATTTAGCCAAAACTAAACCTAGTCCTCATGGTGACGAGCTTATTGGTTTGATCAATAGTAGTATGGCTAACCTGCTAAATCAATTGCAACATTTTTCTATACAATCTGCTCCTTCTAGCCAGGCTATGCCTTCAGTATCAACTCCTTCTCAACCTTTGGTAATTAATGTTGTTCAAACCTCTAACCCCAAAGGAAATCAACAGTTTGATGGGAAGAAAAAGGGATGAAATAATAAGAAAAAGGACAAGTATGGGAAGGGGAATGTGAAAAAATCCAAGGATCATGTTGGAGAGGGTAAGAAGGATAATAAAAAGAAAGTTAAGTTTCCATGCAAGTTGTGCACTGGAGACCATATTACTCACCTCTACCCTAAAATTCAAGATGCATAGCGCTTGTTAGCTCAACAGGGTTCTTCTAGTTCCCAGGTTGTGCTGAAAATCCCTTTTCCCCAAGGGCGACAATTAATTTCGGGTGCGAATCCAGGGGAAATCGGGAAGGGAAAAAACCATCAAACATATACATGATGAGTGCTCACGCAGATATCACTATGAGATCTCATGATTATGGTGAAGCTAAGTCTTAAAAATATAAGGGTGCTCCTATTAATGTTGTGCCACTCCATATAGAGAGGCCTGCAATTCAGCCTACACCTCAGATGCTGAAAGGGTCTACAAAACATATGACAATCAATCCTAATTCCAAGGCTACCCAGAACTACTCTATTGAGAAGATCTAGCTCAAATTCCTTGTGCCATGTCTGCGTTAGAGGTACTCCAGTAGTGTCATGCACAAAGGAGTGTGTTGCTCACTGCTATTGGATCTATTGATTCGAAGAATTCTCTGATTATCACATTTGATATGTTGAATTTTAAAAAGAAACTTCCTCATCATATGGATTTCCATATCAAGTCAACATACCAGAAATTTAATATTTTTCGAATGGTTGTTGATGAGGGCGCTTCCACGTGTGTAATATCTCTTGCATGATGGAAGGCTATTGGATCACCTTCAGTTGTTCCTTCTGCCACTCTTCTGACTACGTTTGATTTTCATTCTCACAGGCCACATGGCATTGCTCCAGCTTTACCCATCTGTGTTGGGGGTAAAACTGTCAATATCAAAGTTGAGATAGTTGATGCAAGCTTAGACTACAACCTTTTGTTGAGGTGAAGCTGGATCTATGAGAAGGATGCTATTGCATATTCATTATTTCATATTGTTTGTTTCCCTCACGAAGGAAGAATTATCACAGTGGATCATTTGGATGGTTCTCCTGTAGATCTGAATGAATCTTCAGACTCGATCGTTCGCTTGGTGAATGATACCAAGCCACCCGCTGAGAATTTTGGGGTTAGAATGTATACATCCTTGATGGGTACTTTTGATTTTCCGCCTCCTTTGGTTCATATCAATGCTATTTCATCCTCCAGGGTTCCTTCTTGGAGAGAGTTCTTCTGAACTCACTATTTTTCGGACCCTTGGACCTTACCTTCTCCTACCTCCACATTAGCATAAGTTCAAGTGAGTGAAATGGAAATTCCTATGTCTACAACTGATATTGCTTATAGATCTATTATTGACTCTATAGATTCCATGCTAGTTTCTTTTTCACGGGAAGAATTGGATGGAGATGTGGCTCCATCTTGGACTCTTAGTTCATCTTCTGCTTAGGATTTCCTAGATACCACTCTTCCATCTAAAGAGGCCATCCTCGAACTAGTGTATAGAGATCGTGGGATGATTTGCATCATCTGTCTTATTTTTTACCAGACTTACAAGAAGTTGAATCAAGTTTCTCTAGGCCTCAGTCTTTCAGTCCTGTTCACCCGGTCCTAAACCCTTTAGCACCAATACAATTATTTTTTGAAGGGAACATGGTTTTCATTTCTGCTACTACCCCGGTGAACATCTCTGAAGATCCCAAAATTATTGAGAAAATCTTCATTGGATCTGAATGTTCCCCTGAAGAAATTCAGACTTATACCAATCTTTTTCAATAATTTAGGGATGTTTTTTCTTGGTATTATGAGGAAATGCTTGGTATAGATCCATCTATTTTCCAGCATGAGATCAAGACATATGAAAATTCTAAGCCTATCAAGCAGAAGCTTCATCCAGTCAACCCTAGGAAGGAAGTAGCTATCAAATCATTAGTGGAGAAGCTTCTTAACAAAGGTTTCATTTACACCATTCAATTAACTGAGTGGGTTTTAAATCCAGTTCTCGTGGACAAGAAACAAGGAACGATCTAAGTTTGCATCGATTTCAGGGACCGAAATAAGGCATGTCCTAAAGATAATTACCCCACACCATTTACAAATTATATCATCGATGAGTGTGCAGGGAATGAGATTTTCTCCTTCATGGATGGTTTCTCGGGATATATTCAAATCACTATCCGTCCTAAAGATCACCATAAGACTACATTTATTTGTCCCTGGGGTACCTTTGCTTACAAGAAAATTCCTTACGGCCTTAAAAATGTTGGAGCTACCTTTCAGCGGGTTATGTCTTACTCCTTCCATGACATCAAACATATTATCGAGGCATATTTGGATGATTTAGCTACTCATTCTCGCAAGATAATTAATCATCCCTCCCACCTTCACTAAGTTTTTGATTGATGTCAATGCTATAAAATTCAGTTGGACCCTAATAAATGTGTTTTCGTTGTCACATTCGATCAATTGTTGGGATTCATGGTGTCTACGGAAGGGATTCGGGTAGATCCCTTCAAGGTTGAGGCAATACTTCAGTTTCCTCCCCCGTATTTGATTCTCCAACTTCAAAGTCTGCAAGGAAAAGCTAATTTTCTGCGAACGTTCATTGTAAATTATGTCAAGATTACAAAGGGATTTATGAGGTTGTTAATGAAATGAGTACCTTTCTTTTGGGATGAATTTTCTCAACATTCATTTGATGCTTTGAAAAAGGCATTGACCTCTTCTCCATTACTGAGTCCACCTGATTATAGTAGGGATTTCTTCTTGTATCTCGCTACAGTAGAATCTACCAATGGTACGGTTCTGGTTCAGGAATATGATGCTTTTTCTGAGCATGTTATATACTACCTTAGTCGAGGCTTGGTAGGTCCTAAACTGTGGTATTCTCCAATAGAGAAACTTTCTTTGGCATCTGTTCACATTGTTCAGCGATTCAAACATTATATTCTTCTCCACAAAACATATGTTTTGGCAGAAGTCAATCCATTTCAATTTTTTCTCAGTAGGCAAGTGATTGGGGGCAAATACGATCGATGGATTGTTATTTTGTAGGAATTTGATATTGATTTTTTGTCTACTAAGTCAAAGAAACCATTAGTATTTGCAGAGTTTATTTCTAAGTTGCCCTATGGAGACGAGATTTTTTATGAAGAATCATTTCCTGATGAACATATTTTTCTCATCTCTTCACAGAATCCTTGGTATGGAGATCTCATATATTATCTCCAGACTGCAAAGTTTCCCTTAGCTATTTCGAAAGATGAGAGCTGAAATTTGCGTCACTTAGCCAAAATTTATTTGATCATTGGTGACACTCTATATCGTTGTGGGGTTGGTTTGATCCTTTTATTTTTCTTAAATCTCAAATAATTTGAGGTTTTTTTGAATGATTGCCACAATGGAGCTTGTGGTGGTCATTTATATGGGCTTTCTACAGCCAAAAAAATCTTACGTATAGTATACTTTTGGCCTTCGATTTTCAAAGATTGTATTGAAGCAGTCAAAAAGTGTCACCCTTGTTAGGTTTATACTCGAAAGATGTGTGCTCATCCACCTATGCTCTTTCTTGTCATCACTGTTGGTCCTTTCACAAAGTGGGGTATTGATTATACTACGTGTAACCCGCCTTCTGCTAAAGGTCACAAGTACATTATTATAACCGTAGACTACTTCACGAAGTGGGTTGAGGCTATGCCCACTTTTGCGAATCACGATGAGACATCAGCCCTGTTCCTTTTCAATAAATTCATTTCTCTCTTTGGTATCTCCAAAGAGATTTTCACTGACCATGGCAATCATTTTTAGAACAACATGATGGTTGAATTGGCTCTGAAATTGGGTTTCAGCAAGAACATTCATCTCCTTATTATCCTCAAGCCAATGGACAGGTTGAAGTCATTAAAAAATCCTTGAAGACAATTCTTCAACAGACAATTGATAAAGCTAGATAAAATTGGCATATCATGTTGTATCCTGCACTTTGGGCATACCAGATGTCAGTCAAGACTATAACTGTTTTCACTCCATTTTAGCTAGCTTATGGATTGGAATCTATATTTCCTATTGAATGTGAAATCCCTTCCCTTAAATTAGTTGTTTAAATTCTTCCGAACACTTTCGGTCTCGAAGAACGCCTTATTCATTTAGAACATCTCGATGAGTAGCAACGAGATGCAGCTAAGATGAATGAGGCACATAAAAAATGGGTGAAGGCTTAGTATGATAAGGCGGTCAAACCTAGAGTTTTCTCTAAAGGTGACCTTGTCTTGGTTTATGCCCAAGAGAAGGATGCCATGAGGGCAGGCAAGGTCAAATCTATGTGGTATGGCCCCTTCATCATCAAAAAGGTCCTAAATAAAGGAGCTTATGCCTTGGTTGACTTTGATGGGAACAAGTTTGAAAAGCCTAGAAATGGGCTCTATTTGAAAAATTATGATGCTTAGGCTTAGGACTATCACTTTATTTTTTGTATATATTGTATTTTTTTACATATCTGTGTTTTGATTCTTTGTGTGATTTTGATGCTTTTGATCTGCTTTGGTAGGTAGTATCGGATGAAATGAGTCATTTTGGCTTTGACCGATGGTTCCAATAGACATACCTGGAACTTGGCTTCCGCGACTTGGGTAATCCATTATCCATCTTGTCAGTTGTTAGTTTCAATATGTGTCTGCATTGGCCCTACTTCAAACAATGTAGCAGAGTACACTGCAGTGGTCAACCTACTCTCGAAGGCAATATCTTTTGGTATTGATTCGTTAGTAGTTTACTTATATTCACAACTTGTGGTTTTACAATTGAACAACACCTATCATGTCAGAGACCCATTTTTGCATCGATTATTTTTTAGGGTACATTTGTTACAACTTTCATGTAGATTTATTATGTTCATTCATATTCCTCAATCTGATAATTGGTTGGCAGACTCATTAGCTAATAAAGCACTTGATTGGCATATCAATCATTCATTACTTTAAAAAATATCAAAAACATCATCCAATATTGTACATTTTGGACATCACATCATACAAAATTGCTATATATATATATATATATATATATATATATATATATATATATATATATCAGAGTGTTCAAAATATAGAAAATTTGGACCATCATTGCCTACAAAATTGGGGCTTATGCACGATCATGTCTATCATCAAAAAATAGTACAGACATCTGATCAAACCTAAGGCCCCTGCCCAACATTTTTGTTCCTATAGAACATAATAGTAGTCGCTACATGGTAGAATAACTGCACCTAGTGTCGTGGTACCCATACCACCCACCTCTAGATAGCCTCTGGTAGGTCCTCTATAGCGGCCATAGGCACTTGGCGAGTCAAAATCTCCAAGTTTCTTTGTAATTCATGAAGGGCCTTGCATGGGTCTTCAGCATTCGCCTCATCTATGCGGTGCGTATGCCTTGGGTAGCCCTCTGGCATGACTGGTCCCATGTCTGCATCATGATCATTTAAATTTTGTAAGTCATATGGTCCTATCAAAAACATTTTTTTTCATTTTTCTATATAAGTTGAAAAAACTAAAAAATCATATAATCAAAAATAAACAAAAAATGCAATCTTACCAATTGCACCCCATTCTACTCCTTGTGGAAGAACTAGATCAGGATTTGCTCAAAATTCCATTCCAGCATAGGGATAGTCCTCCACTACGATGACTTGTTCTTCCCACCACTAGAAGAACTCATCATCCCAAGTGGTTCGAGGAACTTCACTTCCCCCAATATCTTCATTATATCTACCCATCAAGTGATTCTTGGATCTCTGGGGCTACTGATTGTAGAGATGACCTTGGGCCGAAGTCTTGGGACCCTCTTGAAGAAGAATGTCAGCGAAATAATTTTGTATCAAAAAAATTTAGTCTTTGACTTCTAGATAGAAGTTAATTGTTTTCAGATTTCCCAGCAAGATTGTGCACCAATCATAAATATGTATCAAGCATTCCACTGCTATACTCATGTGCATGCATGAAGCCTGATGTAGAGAAGCTGATCCTATCACTCTACCAATGGTAAAAAGAAGGAATTTCATTTACAAGTCCTGCATATCTTTGATGGGAATTTGAGTTCCCACCTTCTTTGCATCATCTAGGCAATAGATTTTGACATAATCCTCTGCATTAAGCCTTCCACCGGGCTTGTCGTGAAAATATACTGGGTCTCCCCTTTGGGAGAGTCCAGTAATAAAGTAAATGTATTCCACCTCTATTCGTTGTGGCATCTAATCAATCATAAAACAATCTTCTTCGGGTTCCGAGTAATCAACCAGCATCTGAAGCAGACGAGCATTACTTTTCATATTTGACATTTTGAAAATTTTGAGCAACTCACAACTCTGAAGAATATCTAAGGACCGTTGGCCCTCCATCACTTCATTATCAATGGCACTATGCTCATGTTCTCTTCAACCGATCGACATCCTGGAAAAATTCATCAATTGACTGATTAGATACAAGTTTTTTAATTTTTCTCTACGCATACGTGACCTCGTTTTTACACAGTCTCATGTATACACGAGTTTCCAGAAGAAAAATCGCATATACGTAGAGGGTTTCAACAAAAAGCTATTTTCTCTGGTCGAAATTCTAAAAATTTGCTTAAAACATGAACAAAATTGATAAATAGGATGAGTTTAAGGTTTACTTGATTGATTCGAAGTGATAACGTGGTCGGTTGATCCATATTCAAGAAAAGGATTTTTTTTTCCTAGAGCTCCTTTTTCAAATTCAGCAATGCACAAATGACCAAAATGTGAGTCAAAATGTTTATTTATGCCTAGAATTTGAAATTTTTTCACAAATTTCATTTGATTTGTGTTTATTTTTTGAATTTTCTTAGGCTATTTAACATTTTGGCTTGTAAGAGTTGGGAAAAGTATTTTTCAGGTACATTCCACTGAATTTGAGATATTCCTATTTTTCCTTTGGACCCATGACCACTGACCTGTCATGGGAGGTATTTTATTTTGAACTGGCATATAGGTTAGGGAATTCACTCTCGCATTTTCTCATACTAGCCTCCATTCTGATTACTTGCCATAGGGTCGATCCCATCATGTCATGAGTATTTAACCTATTTCAGTCTCCAATTTTTAATCATGACTTTGTGGTAGAGCCATCCTTTACATGGGCTTCCTAGTTAGTTCCTCGCTAGCATTTGTCACCCATGCTACAATTTATGTAGGCTTGGGAGTCCTCTTTAGTCTCGCTGTGACTTATACTTTGAAGCTTCATTATTCTTCTTCTTTGCTATCCTTATTTTCGCAATTTACTCTTAGAGGCTCCCATATGTTGTCAAATTGTATTACTACATTGCATTTTGACTACTTGTTTACCCTGGCCTTTAGCTGGCTTCATTTGGACTCATGTTTAAGGCCCTTTTTACCATGTCTTTCTGTAAAAGTTAACTATGCAATCACTTAGCCTTTGCGACTTGACACCTTTACCCATGGATGGAACATTCCTTTGAGTGTCACTTACCAGTTTCTGCCACCTTGCATTGAGCACAAGATTGTTCCTATCCCAAGAAATAGAGCATCTATTTCCTAACACTTGTTCTATCCATTGTACTATAGGCATTCTTTTATTCTTTTTTACGATTCTTAATATCAAAAACACAAAAAATTTAAAAATTTGAAAAAGAGCACGAATGGGATATTACTTCCATACTTCATGGTAGCTATAGTGTCAGTTGTGTTTCCCTTGAAAAAAGCACAAAAAAAAACAAAAAAAAAACAAATTCTTTTCTCCCTTTTGGGATGGTTTTAGTTTTTCACTTAGGAGAAGCCACAACCTTGTTTTTGAGTCAATACTCCCCCGGTTGGTTATCTCTTCCAATCATATGGAGGGTTTTTTTATGCCTCCTGCATGGAAAAATTATACAAAGTTATCATTTGCTTCCATAGTCAACATGAGTCGTTCTTTTGTTCAAGGGAATCTTACCTTTGTAATATTCCTAAATTAGCATGCAGCTAATAGCAATATAAATTTTTGTTTTTAACACCAAGTCGATGAATAAATGGGTAAGGAGGTCCATAAATATCTAAAATAGGAATAAAATCCCTCATGATGTGAAAAGGGATCATCATAATAGTTGTATTTCACACCCTCATATGTGAATAGGGGCAATTACATGTGAACAAGGTCAATTTTGACCAAGTCAACAACGCTAGAATAAATGGTGGAGATCATGTATGGAGACAGCGCAGTGACAGTGGAAGGAATATTCCTTGGTGGAGGAAACCCTAAATAGTGGGACCCAAGGTGAGAAGGCTTACACTTGTTTATAAGGAGGGCAAGGAAGCCGTAGTAAGGTAGTTTATTGATTATTGATTTTGTGGTCTGCATGACTATTGTGCATTCTTCAGTTGTTTAGTTGAGATTGTTGTGTCTCCTAGCACAAGGTATTCTTGTTTAGGAATTCCATCTCCTTTCTTGAGAGGCCTCTTGGGGGAGATTTTCACTTCATTTCTCCACATTCAGGCTTGAGGCCAAGCTACCTCCTTCAGCTACAACACAGTTTCTGTTTAGAGCTGGGTTGTGTTGCAGGGTGTTGCAGTGGAGGGTTGATAACACCACTTCCGGAGAAATTTTTTCAGAGGAGGAAGCATTATTCCCTTTGGAAGATCAATGAGGAATATTCTAGAGTAGATTTCACATCCTGGCAATTGGCCAATATATTTTCCATCTCCTACAACACAGTATCCCTCTATTACTGCGTTATTTTAGAGAGCAATTGCAGTGAGGGGATTGCAATGTTTGATTAGGGGGTGATATCTTCAGTGATTGGATCAACCATTCACCTGAAGAATCTATTGGAGGAGATTAATTCAACATATGTATCATTTACAGCCATATTCTTCTAGTTATTGAGTTTTAGCTGCTACTCAGCCCTAGGGTTGCACTCCGAAATTTCTATATTTTTGCATATTTCAAAAAATCCTTTCCTAATTGTCTTAAAATTGTGTTTGGGAGTTTAGATATTCACTCCCAGCATTGTATGAGCCATTTATTTGCAGATTTATATTATTGTACATTTTCAGTAGTAGTGTGCCATATATAACTTCGTTGTACTTGTTCATGGGCATTATGCTATGTAGTAGCACCTCATATTTGGCATATGTATTCATGGGGGCTTGCTTGCCTTTATTATTTGTGTTGTGGCTGCTTCTATTGTACGTATTTGTTGCTGATTTAAATAATAAAATGGCTCCATGTTTTTCACACATTTTGGTGTAATGTTATTCATTTCTATTTCCATTGTTGTGTTCAAATATTGTTGCTTCCCCATTTGGGAATATTACAGTGGTCTCAGAGCATAATCTTGGCTCAGCATGTGCATTCAGCTAGTATGTCACCATGAGGAGAATCTTTTCACTAGAAGAGGATATATATAGTAAAAAAAAATAGGACTCCATTATTTGGAGGAAGAGAGGAGGAGGAGCTCTCAAAGCTTCTCTTTCAAACTATGCAAAATATCAAGGGATATCTCAAGAAGACGAGAAGGGAGAGAGAATATCCAAAGGAGTTTGGATCTAAAACCAACTCTATATTTTCACATGATGAGTGTGAGCATGCAACCACACACTATGATTCACAATGCAGTAAAATTCCTAGACCTACTATGAGGGGGATGAAAGAAGAAGTAATGCCTAGGAGGGAAACTCTTAGTCATTTTCTGCAATAATATGAATATCAAACTAAGAAGTTCAGAGATCATATCACCTTCCAAGAGTTTTACAAGATCAAGGTGGATAGAAGCAAGCAACATGACATGGGTGGATTTTTTCTATCTACTTTTGATGGTTCACCTGAATGTTCAACTACAGCTTGGGTGGAGGAGCTAGACATCTATTTGCAGCAACACCAAGTTTCAGAGAATGAAGCCATCAAAGTTACAACGCTACATTTTGAAGGTAAGGCCTACGCTTGGTGGATATTTGAGTCCTTTTCATTAAAAAATGCAAATACTTCTTCTTATGAAAAATTCACTATAAGGTTAGTAGAAAGGTTTGATGGAAAAAATTCTGAAACACCCTTGATGGAGCTAAATAAACCAAAACAAACCATACTTTTGCATGGGGTGAAAGGACCTATAAAATCAAATCCATTTTAGGAAACTGTTGGAGAGGCAAGATCTTTGTCTCATATTCTTGAACAAGACGACATGGATATTCATTTTTCAAAAGAGTATCCACCTTTGAAAATTTTCCCATTCATATTAAAGAGGAAGAGAAGGTTGAGGGAAACAACGATGTCATATCTAGAGCATATCTAGCACCTCATGCAGAGGTAGAGGGAACACTTTCTCCAACAAGAGGGATTCTTGTGTCATTGCAAGGAATTCCCAGGATCTCAATTGTTGAGGTCAAGATACAACCCATGATGAGAATTTTCCATTGATGTCAAATTGTGAAACCATGTAGATAAAAGGAGGAGGTAGGGAGGATGACCAGAATCATATGATGAGGAGCACACACCCCTATCTATTTTAGAGGGTTGACACACAAAAGAGGTAGACTGATTTGCATAGTGAGAGCAGGGACAAGGCTGTTCATTCATATATATAGTTTACTCTTGATCTTGATGTCTCATTTCATAGAGGCATCTCACCGGGGAGACTACCAGTTCAGCAGATAATGAGGGATGTTTCACATTTGGATGCTCCACTCAATGATTCCAGAGGGGTGAGGACCTTGGTACAATGCTGAGAGTCTTGGGTAGACTCAAGGAGAGGAGAGGAATTATCCCAACATCTTCATTACCCACTCTCATTCCAAGTTCTGCGTTGTGGTAGGAGCACCATGGGAAGGATAGCATCCTTCCAACTTGCATCTTTGGCATGGGAGATTTCAAAGAGGAGGACAACCATATGACATATGTTCTTTGTGATAGATCATCAGCGCTCTCACTATGGAGGATAGATCCATATTGGAAATCCCAGCTGTTGGTGGAATATTCCAAGGATATTTCTACTTGTATGATATTGGATGACCAGTTGATGAGGAGGGATATTCAATCAAAGATGAGGTTATCTACTATCATGGAAGGATCTTCTTATCTAGAGCTTCCAAGCTCAAGGAGAAGTTACTACAAGCAGCTCATGAAGATTTTCTCTTTAGCCACGCTTATTCTATGAGAGAATACCACACCATCATGGATGGGTACATTTGGGAAGGCTTTGAGGAGGAGACATATCAGCATTTGAGGATATTCATGGATCATGTGGAGATGGAGGAGATACATAACTGTTTGGGGTAGTTAACACAGCCATCACTTCTCCCTTTGAGAATGAGAGGGGATTCATTTATGAACCACTCCATTTACATGGGAAAGGAATATGGTAAGGATACTATTTGGTTGCATAATGATTTATATAATGAATATGTGCATTCCTTAACCATATATGTGCAGGACATTGCTCAGAGAAGGATCATTCTTTCTTCTAGACTTCACGGTCTTCTTGAGTCCATAAGCAACATTGATGATGGCCACTCCCTAGGAGGTCTTGGGGAGATGATATCTTATGCAGGACATGCTCACTTTGAACCATACATCATACACTTTCTCCAAACTTGTGAGGAGATTGGGGCAGCAAGCAAGTGGTTGAGAAGCCACACACCATGTCATTTTCTGATGCAGTTGAGAGTAAAACTGCATTGGTTGAATTTGAGGGACCACTGTCCTTCTCCCTTGTTACATATGGCAACTAGTATGATTCTCATTATGGTTCCCTATGTTGATGTTGTTGTTATCTTTGTGGGGAGCATGTTGGGAGGAGAGACACATTGGTTATATGTGTCTATGGGGAATGAAAATTCCCACACCTTTTATGCTCCATGCTTCAACATGAGTATGGCAGATGGTTTGCCATGTTATGTTTGGAGACAACAGTTAGAAAAATTGCACTGTGACCACTTGGGAAACTATTGGTACCTTCCAACACTACATGAAACCTTCAATATTCCTCTCATTTGGATGCCATATGGTGGTGATTTCCTATTCATCATATATGGGATGGTTTGGGCCAACATGATTCATAATGTTGGAGAGAAGATCTTTGGAGATCCAGTCTTCTTCTTGCCACTTGAGGAAAACATTATTGCAGCCCAAGATCAGTAGATACTCTATACTTATCACAAGTGGAGAGAGGGACAACGTGGGGTAGGCTATTTTTTCAACCATGTTCAGTTATTCAACCCACCTACATTGCAGAAGCCAAAGGTGGAGGAGAATTTTCAGGAGTTATCATTTTGGAGGGTGGCTCATTTTGTATGGATGATAGCTTGGGGATGGAGGATCCACATGGGAATGATGGTTCCCAATGCATTTTCGATCCCATGCCTCAAAGATACCTCTAGAAAACACATTGTTTCCTCCATGGATTTTTTTACTTTTACATGATGATAGCTATTTGGGATGCTCACCAAAAGCTAGCTTTCATACTTGGGAGGGGCAACTTGGAGGTCTATTGATGAGACAAAATATTGATACTTGGAGTATTTTATCATATGAGGATGCTACAAGAGGAGAAGAGGAGGCTCTTCAGTTATATCCTTGCAGTTTCTTGAGGACAAGCAAAATTTGGGAGGGGATGATAGTAATATTCCTAAATTAGCATGTAGCTAATAGGAATATAAATTTTTTTTTTAACACCAAGTAGATGAATAAATGGGTAAGGAGGCCCATACATATCTAAAACAGGAATAAAATCCCTCATTATGTGAAAAGGGATCATTATAATAGCTAGATTTTACACCCTCATGTGTGAACAGGGGAAATTACATGTGAATAAGGTCAAGTTTGACCAAGTCAACAACGCTAGAATGAATGGTGGAGATCATCTATGAAGACAATGCAGTGATAGTGGAAGGAATATTCCTTGGTGGAGGAAACCCTAATGAGTGGGACCCAATGTGAGAAGGGTTACACTTGTTTATAATGAGGGAAATTTATTGATTATTGAGTTTTTGGTATGCATGACTATTGTGTATTCTTCAACCGTTTAGTTGAGATTGATGTGCTGCTTAGCACAAGGTATTCGTGTTTAGGAATTCCATCTCCTTTCTTGAGAGGCCTCTTAGGGGAGCTTTGCACTTCATCTCTCTACATTCAAGCTTGAGGCCAAGCTACCTCCTTCAGCTACAACACATTTTATGTTTAGATCTGGGTTGTGTTGTAGGGTGTTGTAGTGGAGGGTTGATAACACCACTTCCGGAGCTAGTTTTTCAGAGGAGGAGGCATTCTTCCATTTGGAAGATCAGTGAGGAATATTTTGGAGAATATTTCACATCTTGGCACTTGGCCAATATATTTTCCATCTCCTACAGTGCAGTATCCCTCTATGAATGCATTATTTCAGTGAGAAATTGTAGTGAGGGGATTGTAGTGTTTGATTGGAGGGTGAGATCCTCAGTGATTGGATCAGCCTTTCACCTAAAGAATCTATTGGAGGATATTCATTCATCATATGTATCATTTACAGCCATATTCATCCATTTATTGAGTTTCAGATGCTACTCATCCCTAGGGTTGCGCTCCGGCATTTCTATATTTTTTCAAATTTCAAGAAATCCTTTCCGGATTGTATTGAAATTGTGTTTAGGAGTTTAGATCTCCACTCTCAACATTAAATGAGCCATTTATTTGTAGATTTATATTATTGTACATTTTCAGTGGCATTGTGCCATCTATAACTACGTTGTACTTGTTCATGAGCATTCTGCTATGTAGCAGTGCCTCATATTTGGAATATGTATTCATGAGAGGCTTGCTTGCCTTGATTATTTCTGTTGTGCCCGCTTCTATTGTACATATTTGTTGCCGATTTACATAATAAAATGGATCCATGGTTTTCACACATTTTGGTGTAATGTTATTCATTGTTATTTCCATTATTGTGTTCATATATTTTTTCTTCTCCATTTTGGAATATTACAACCTCGTTCAGCCTTTTTGCGGTGTCCCTTGACTCATTTTTCAGTCAGCCTTCCCGGTCTTCTCAGTATCTTGTTCTATCACATCAGTTATATGGTCCTTCACTTGTGCCATTTTGAGAAGATCTCCATTGACTTCTTGCTGGCGAGTTTATCTCTTATTGACTACGACATATTGCTCTGAGAGTAAACCTATAGCTACACCCCGGCCCTATTTACATCATTGATAGGTGACCTTGTGCTCAGCATTTGATCAACATCATGGGTCTTTTACTAAGTGGTTTTTGTTGTGTTCAAATTCAGCTTACATTATCACACTTGGGATTTGTGCAGTACCTTGATTTCCATTTTCCCCTATCGTTGGATATTTCACCTCTTTGTTAGCTTTCATTCTTGGTTGGTTCAGAGGGTTTCTACTATGTGCTAGCTTCATCTTGTGCATGCCCGAAACGTACTTCAAGTTGGTTAGTTCAATTTACTTAATCTGATTCCTTCCAAATCTTGGACTGCGGGTTACACTCATGCTAGACTGATGTGGGATGCCTTAATGCCTTTCTTCCAGCAGATATTTTCCCATCGAATCCAACACATTACTTTGGGAATAAGATCTAGAGTCCTTTTATCAATACCTTAGGGTTTGTATTCATCATTGGCAGACTCTTCGCTATCGAAAATGAGAATACATCATTGTATCTTGATTGATATATTCTTTCAAGTGTTCGACTTCAACTCATTCATTCGCACTTGCTATATTGTACTGGAGCACCTTGACACTCATCATCATTATGAGTGGGTTGTTTCATGTTTGTTAACGGTATACATCAATGACCGGTAATCAAACGATTTCTCACATGGTCGACCTCAGCTCATTTACCCCCATTGTGTAGAATTGTGCCATGGTGATCGGTGAAGACCCGGGGCTCGCATCGCATGTTTTTGTTCACTTTGATAGTCCTTCAGTTTTCTTCCAGTGACACCATCCACCCTTATATGTTGTAGTTTCATCATTGCAACATCTTATATGCTGGCCCCTGAGTTGTGTGTTGTACCATTTGTTCCATCACTTATGATTTGGTACTTGGAGATTCAGTTGTGGCTTTCATGATCAAATATTTTTACAATATCATTGATCAGTCTTCTATATGTGATACTTGGACATGATTTTTACTTATACTTCTAAGAAGTGTTCAGATGATTCACTATGTACTTTACATTTCATTTATACTTGTATACATATTAGATCTGCTCCATACTTCATATGCGGACATGCTTTTCTTTCACTGAGCATGGGTATTCCCACCTCAGATGTGAGCTATCTCTTTGATTTCTATCACTATTTATTTGGCAGGCTGAAATCTGGTGAAGTCATCACTAGTCCTCGTAAGTTTCTTTCTAAGCAAATAATACATTTCGACCATCATGTACCCCTTCTGACCTCATATATTAAGGGGAATCTGTTATAGCATAATTTCTCACCATTATATACTTAATGACTTATGCATTGGCCTTGGGCAACCCTTCCATTCATACCTGGTCACATTTCTCAAAAAACAGTATTTCAAAACCCATACGCGACTCTGCCCAGACTTTCTCACGTATACATGCGGGTCCATACATAGAGAACTCACATATGCCATTTAAAATATTAAAAAATATATAATTTACCTCTTTTTGGGGTGGGGTTTACAGTTTTTCTTGTAACTTAACTACCCCAGCCTGTGGCCTAACTGTTCCCCAACTGAAAAAAAAAAAAAACTAATTTGAGGAGGTATAAATACCCCTCAAGGGAATGGTCTAAGGGAGGAAGAGAGAGAATTATAGATATTATACTATGTTATAGCCTTATCTAAGTCTAATATTTCCCCTATGCCTCCTGCGCTTCCCAGGTTTTCAGGAAATCCTTTTTTCCTTGAGATGTTCACCTTCATCCTACGTGACATCCATTGTACACTACTCTTGGAAGAAGTTTTGCTAGGCTAGGGCTAGACAGATCTAGAGGATTGTTTGCTTGAGGTCGTGGCAGATTTCAGGTGATATCTGCACTATTTACTTATCGTACATGTTATCAGTAAAATAAGTGCCATCTTGTTCCTGATGTTTATGTGTCATATATCTCTTATACATGCTTAATGATCTTAAATAGTTCATTTATTGTTATTTCTATGAGATTATGTATGATTTTTTCTCACATCTAGAACATATATATGTTGTACAACTAGGATTTTGTGCTTGTTCTTTTCTATTTTGCAGGTTTTGGAGCACAAGGAGTTGCAGGGGGTTTGAACCCCACGGTATTTACTACAACCGAAGGATAAAGGGGTAAGATATGCATTTCTTATTCCCTAGTTTAAAGCATAGAAGTTGGTTAATTAAGTCCTTCTTGTGATTAAATACCCCTAATATATGAATTCTTATCAACCCAAGACCTTAGGGTAATATTTCCCATAAAAATCATATGTTGCATAAATCTGAGGAATTATCTATCCAACAACCCTGACTTTATGCACCTCTTGATCACTACAAATATGAGGATTTCAACCCTATTACAATGAAAAATCCTTCTTACGATGATCCTTACTACATATCCAATGCTGCAATGGTTATGTACCATAGCCCTTATTCCATTGCTCTCGAGGATGAGGTCCATTTCCCCTCTTTGTTGTATTGAACTTCTTATAAGGAGCCACATTTTATTTCTCACCTACATATTGAGGTATTTATCACTTCAGAGGCAATATTCCTTTATTTTTTTCATTTCCTTTGCAGTCATGCTTAGGCTTAGTCTTGTGCTTTGACTTCTCATAATAGTTCTTCAACTTCCCAATGGATTCCTCTAATGTCCAAGGCTCATCATACTCAATATGGTCCTTCAATTATAAAGTTATTCCACTGATGAACCTTTGAAACTTTGTCTTCGCATCCTTAAGATAAGGCACATACCTCAACAACACCAAAAACTTAGTCATGTACTCGTCATCTGTCACAGATTTGTAGAACTCCTTAGCCTTACTATCACAATATATCTCTGAAAATTAATTATTCCTGAATATTCTTTTGAGCTCATGCCATCTCAACTCCTCTATCCTAATTCCTCCAACATGCTTCACATCTTCCCAAAAAATATTTTCCTTTCCCTTGAAACTGAAGAAATAAAAACTATCCTGGATTTCATATTCTCTATATGATTATGCAACTCGAAGAAATTATTCATATCAAGCAACCATGCTTCTGCATCTTTCATCTTCTTCAAATCTCTGTCAAAGGTAGAAGACTTGGATTTATTGATCTCATATAGAAATTATCCCCTCTCACTCCTCCTATAAGGATGATAGCATTGATGACCATGATGTCTATCCGAACCATAACTATAATAGAACCCATAACCACTACCACTCATGTTAGGTGTATATATCCATCATCCACCTTTGACTGTGTCATCCATGATACTTGCTAGCATATGCCCCATTAGTCCTTTTCTCATGTTCATAATCGATCTGTTGTTGGCCCTATCTATGCAAGTCTGATAAACTTTGAAGGATGACCACATTGACCTCAACTTACATTTCCTGAGCCCTAGTTAGCATTTCTTGTGATTGGATTATCCTATCATTATCCATATTGAAACTCTTGATCTCTGCCTTCATACATCTCAAGGTATCTGCTATGTCAGGAGAATAATCTTCACCATAATGCCCAACTGATCTCTACGGATAGTCACATGAACTATAATCCACTATTCTACTTGTCATCTCTCATATTATTCTTCCTCCAAACATACTGTGTCAGATAACCAAATATAAACATAATTAAACATATTTTTATCACTTGGAAAAAACCTCTATTGTAGAGGGAAAAAACTAAGGTAACCTCTAACCACTTTGGATTTAAATTTGGCCCTTCAATGTGGAGAGGGGTATCTCCTTAAGTCAACTACCTAGTGTCACCTCAGCAATTGGTTTATAATATCATTGGCTATATTTAATTGATAATAAATAAGGTTGGTTGGACTGTCGGAAATTTTATCATTTGGCATGGATTCTGACCCAATCAATTTTATGTTAACCACAGGTTTAATGAGCGAGTATGAGAAAAATCAAGATAGTAACAAATCATTTGAAAATTTTGAGAAATCATAGAAAAGGAAAAAATAACAAAACATCTCAATGACAAAGTACCATGATTCATTACTATAATATTTGGATGAAAAACAAGTAATTGAATAAATGGACCAGGAGCATGTAGATATGAATTTCAACTCAACAATATTTTATTCAAATATTTAAGAACATATAAAACTCATAAAATAGATATGGAGACATAAACACATGAATTTTTACCATTTCTCAAATAAAACTACTGCATAGTAATATCTTATCACACTCACACAGTACACAAGAAGGTTTTCTTCTAAAAATCCCAACACTTCCTTATTATAAAATCATGGTCTTTATAGAGTACTTGCACAACTATCACCAAGATTTTAGAAAAGTATTAATTAAAAAATATAAAGATAGATGAGACAATCTCTAATTAAAAACTAAATACAATACATTGTTCCAACATAAAACAAAAATAAAAAAATGTTGTATCTGAAGATCATTCTCTTGTTGGAGAGCTAGCTAGGACTAAGGATCAAAACTTAAATTTGATATCCTGCCCAAATTTTCTAAAAGTCCTTGCTTTATCATCATGCTTGATGTGGAAATTATTCGCTAACATTTCAGATTGATCTACAAAATGGACATCTGGGAAGTATATCCTTCCTTTAGGGTTGTATTCTCTCCACCGTGCTTCTTGTTACCTTCAAAAATAATAATTTTCCCCAGCATTGACGGATTCACTGCCACATCTCAAATTGGGAGAAAAACTGGGATCATTGACATACCAACTATTAGCACTCCATAAAAAATAGAGGAAAAGTCACACCAACAATGTAATTTTTAGTGCTCATCAAAATTGAAGCAAAAAAACGCTGACAGGATAATGGTGAGTGCGCCATCAAAAATCCCCTTGAAAAATGTTGTAAAAATATAAATTCACTCGGAAGATGTTTATTTAAGTCTACTAGCTTCCTCTAACAAAATATCAACCTTAATTCGTCTCCCTTTCCTTGTTTTCTTGGCTTCTACCATAGGTTTCATACCTTGAACCTTAATCCTCTTAGAACTTGTAGGTTTTTCATTGTTTATGATCAAATATTTTTTAGGATCTACTTCAATGGCTTTCTCTACCAGCCTAGGGTTTTATTTAAGTTTGAATTTTGGCCTAAGTTTGTTCAATTGTCTAGTATGCGAGCTTCTTCCCCCATATATCTAAGATAAAGTAGGTTCCCTCTCAACTTTTATTTTATCATTCTTAGTCTCAGCAACTTCCACCTCTGTTTCCTCTGTTGGTTTAATTTTTTTATAATTTTTAGGAGATATCATATGGGAAGAAGACAAGTTATTCTTTTCCTCAAGTCTTCCAGTTCTTATCATATAAACCCTTTCCATTGTAGGAACTAGAGGAGGAGGAATTTTTATCATTGTACTTCTCCTATGGCTTATATTTTGAACAGATTAAGTCCCCTACTCTAAGGTTTGGGATGGTTAATCTATTTTCTTTCTTCTTTTATTTTTGCTAGTGGCCTTAGGCTTGGCTGTTATAGGCTCCAGAAAACCACCCGAAAATAGAAAATGGTCCCATTTCTTGTTGATTCTCCTTGAATGATTTTCAATGAAAAATTTGATTAAGCCTGTATGATATATGAAGTGGGATGACGCATCAAGTCTTTCCCTAACTCTTTATGCCATATGCTTAAGAATCATCAATAAAAATAATGGAGCATTAATGCTTATGTGTCCTATTATGTGAGAAAGAAATTGGAAATGATACAAATTGACTCTATTGAAGCACCCTTCACAAGTGAAATATGACTTGTAATCCTCAAGAGCACGTTCCATTAATCCTTCAGCCAAGTTATCTATATATCTGAATTCCATGGCCTATCCTTATATTAATCCTTTAAGGAAGAAGGCACATTAATTCCAACCAAAATGTGGCTTTTAAAACAACTCTCTCCATCAACATAGAGTCTTGCAACCTTTGCAACCACCTCCTCTATGACCACCAAATAAATACCTCCAAAAGTGACCCAATCACCATCAAAAACTTCATCGAAATCCATAACAACCCCTTCATGGTAACAAATACACCTAGAAAATAATTCTTCTTAACTAGCCTCCCAAAAATGCTCTCTAAGATATGGATACACTTCAAGGAGGTCCGGTCCCTTTGGTTATCCCCTATGAAATTTTATGTTTTTTCCCATAACCACCACCATCAATAAATGAAGAAAACATAAATTAAAGTGGGTTTCAATCACAATAATGTAAGATAATAATCCTTTCACCCTAGTGGGTAACTAAATGCAAAGCAGAAACTTTACATGACTTTTAACTCATGATAATACAATTACTTACATCATCCAAAAAAACTTGATATTAAACATGACAGTAAATCAATCATACATATAAATGATCAATTACACCATTGAATTACCATGATGAATATCCTCTAGTTGTGAAAATAGTCCAATGTGAAATCATGACACATCATGTCACCATTATTTTATCCAGTGCTTACTTGATCATGTGTCCGCTCATTCGTTGATGTGGAATCTTTTAGCGCTTTGATTTTGACAGAAAACAAAAATTACAATTGGCATTTATACTTCAACTGTAGTTATTTTCATTCAAAAAATTAAAAATTGGTGCTAATAGCCTATCTTTCAGCGCCTTTATTGAACATTTTATAATTTCCGCTGAAAATCCAACTGTTAGCGCCGTAAAAAAATTCTAATAATAAAAAATTACAATGTTGAATTTAAAACTATGAAGCAAAACTGAGATAACAGTTGGCTCCAGTGGGGATGTTTTCCTCCTTGTGAGGCAACAAAGAACTCATTTCTCTAGCTCTTGATCCATTGGGATGATCCCAAGCTGTAAAACCTTCTCATTATGAGACTCGTGACTATCTCCAACTGAAAGAAAAGTGTAACCCAAACCAACTCATTGTGTAACTGAAAAAATGGAAACTAAAAATTGAATGTTGAAAACTATCATTTCTAAAATATGAAAACACACACTTTTTAAAGGAAGGCTTAGAGTGTTGAGCTTATTCAGCACACCTACTCTAACAATTGAAAATTGTTGTTCAATCAAGTAATGCAAAATTACTAGTGTAACCAATCCTATAAATGGCTATTTGACTAAAATGGACTCTCATCCACTTCAAAAAGAAAGGAATGCATACAAATTGGACACTCAAACTACAACTTACACTGATAAGCATAATCCATAAATAATACAAAAAATATCTCCATTGATAATTCCAACAGTTTTTCCAAAGGATCTTCAAAAACATGAAGGATATGCTTCTTTTGTTTAATGTCTTTAATCCTTTCACTAGAAACGTCATGATCATTATAAAAATTAAAAATAACATTTTGTTTAAAAAATTATTCATTTCTATGATTGAAAAGAAAAGCCTATGAAGTCTCATGAAGAACTTCGAATGGAACAACTATTACTTCAATATTTGGTTCCTCATGTGGTTCAGATGTATCTAAAAATGACCTTTCATATTATTGAAGAGGAAGAATATCAAATCTGATTTTGAAAAGAATCAAGGATAATAGTTTCTTTCTCATCATTTCCTTGCAAAAGTATATTATTATCATCATGATTTGATTCATTGCCTAAAGTTTCCATGCATGCATTTTTTAGACCTTGATTTTCATAAGCTTCTTCTTGAAGTAAAGATTCAAGGAATGAATGATATAAGGAAAAAATTATTTACTTTCTTCATCATTAGGGTATTGATCTATTTCATTTTCAACCAAGGAAGAAACTATTATTTTTTGTTGGGATCAACGTTCATAAATGGCCTCCATTATTTCATCATTCATACACTCTTCATCACCAAAATCATTTTCAAGGTATTGAATGAAACCTTCACAAAATTGACAACAATCTCCGAACACCAAGAAGGAAGGACCATATTCTCCATAATGATGAAAGAATGTTCTGTGGAAAAATTTAAGAGAGTGTAATCTACTTGGCTTTAACCCTTCATACCATGATATTTCTTTCCCTACTATGGTAGCCTTAAACATCTTCATCAAACAATCATCATGAAACTTAATCTCAAGCTTATGTATATAAAAATTAAATTCTAATAAATGTAGAATAGTGTCATCCCCATTATGATCTTTAAATTTTGGCAAATATGCCTGCTAATCTATGTGAGGAATAAAATTTTGAAAACCAAGAATGTGAGAGTGATTTATTGGAGCATACCTTCTAACAATTGAATCCATATTGAGATGGTGGATTTGCTAAAAATTTCTTCAGGCTACTAATTCTTTGAATGTTGGAGTCATCATTGAAAACTTTGAACCTCTCGATTCCTTTGGAAATGGAGTCGCGAGAGAAAAATATTGTATCCCAAACTGACGTCCAAATATCTATTTATCCTTAGAAATTTGGTCTAAACAATAAAATCGTTTTGGGAGAATAAATATCTCATTGCACGACAACGATGCCAAAATGTTATGATTTAGAAAAAACCTAGTTGTAGAGGGAAAAAACTAAGGTGAACTCTAACCACTTTGGATTTAAAGTTGGTCCTTCAATCTAGAGAGGGATATCTCCTTAATTCAACTACCCAATATCACTTCAGAAGTTGTTTTATAAGCTCATTGGCCATATTTAATCGAGAAGAATTAAGTTTGGTTGGACTGTCGGAAATTTCATCATGGGGCATGGATTCTGACCCAATCAATTTTATGTTAACCACAGGTTCAACGAGTGAATACAAGAAAAAACAAGATAGTAAAAACTCCTTTGCATTTTTTTAGAAATCATTGGAACACAGAGAATAACAGAACACCTCAATGGCAGAGTACCATGAGTGATCACTATAATATTTGGATGAAAATCAAGTAATAAATACGTGAATAAATATATTTGGAGCACACGGATATGAATTCCAATTCTAAAATATTGTATTCAAATATTGAACATATAAAACTCATAAAATAGACAAGGAGTCATAAACACATAAATTTTACCACTTCTCACATAAAATTGTTGCATAATAAGATTTGTTGACACTCACATAATACACAAGAAGTTTTCTTCCAAAAATATCAACCCTTCCTTATTACAAAATCATGGTCTTTATGGAGTACTTACATAGCTTTCAGAAAAGTCTTAATTATACATTAAAAAAATAGATGAGAAAATATCTAACTAAAAACTGAATACATTATATTGTTCCAACATACAAAAAAAATAAAAATATTATGTATCTGAAGATGATGTTGTTGCTGGAACTTTGGCTAAGACTAAGGATCAAAACTAAAAAATTATATTCTACCCAAATTTTCAGAAAATTCTTGCTTTTTCATCATGCTTGATGTGGCCATTTCTTCCCTAACATTTGTTCTTGATCTACAAAAAAGGACATCTGGCAAGTAGTTTCTTCCTCCAAGGATGTATTCACTCCACCATTCTTCTTGTTAACTTAAAAAGTATTATTTTACCCCAGATCTGACAGATGCACTGATACATATGAAATTGGGACAAAGATTGGGATCATTGATGGACTAACTATCAGCCGTCCATAAAAATCAGAGGAAAGATCGCATTGAAGATGTATTTTCAACGCTCATCAAAATTAAAGAAGGAAAAAATATGAGAGACTAACTATCAGCACCCCATTAGAATGCCCCGAAAAAAAAAACAAAACTATACTATGAAGGTGTTTTTTTGAGTCTATTGACTTCCTCTAACAAGTTATCAACCTTACTTTGTCTTCCTTTCTTGGTTTTCTTAGCCTCTGGAACATGTTTCCTACTTTGACCCCTAGGCCTCTTAGAACTTGCATGTATTTATTTACTTATGATAAATCATTTTGAGGTTTATCATCTAACTCAATCACTTTCTATGGTAGCCTAGGGTTTTGTTTAATTTTATCCCAACTTTGGTCGACGATCTAGTTTGCAACCTTATTCCTCCATACATTTATGCTAAATTAGGTTCCATCTCAACTTCTTCTTTTCTCAATATTATGATCCATAGCTTTAGCCTATGATTCCTCTATCGATTTAATAGTTTTTATATTTTTTAGTATATGGAATTTCGAAAGAATACACGTTCTTCTTTTTCCAGATTCTTCCATTTCATCTTGTATAAACCCTTTCCATTGCAGGAACTAGAGAAGGATGAAGTTTTTTCATCATTCTTATCCTCTTGCTTCTAGTTTGAACATATGAAGTCCCCTACCCTAAGGTTTGACATGGTTCAAAAAATTTCTTACTTCTTTTCTTTTTTCCAGTGGCCCTAGGTTTGGGTGAGACAAACTCTAGAAAACAGCACCGAAAGAGAAATTTTTCCCATGTATTGTTGATTTTCCTGAAATAATTTTCAATTAACAATTTAATTAAGCCTTTGTGATAGATGAAGTACGATGATGCATTAGGTATTTCCCTAACTCTTTCTTCAATGTGTTTAAGACTCGTCAATAAAAATAATGGAGCATTCATCCTTAGATATCCAACCATGTGAGCAAGAAAATGGAAATGATAGAGATTCAGTCTATTGAGGTGCCCTTCACAAGTGAAATATGATTTTGTAATCCTTAGGATCACTTTCCATTCATCCTTCATCCATGATATTTGTAGCTCTGAATTCCATTACCTATCCTTATATTCATCCTTTAATAAAAAACGCACATCGATTCCAGCAAAGACGTGGATTTTAAAAAAAAATATCTCCATCAACAAGGAGGCATGTAGCCTCTGAAACTACCTCCTCTATGACCGGGAAAGAAATACCTCCAACATTGAAACCCTTTCCATAAAAGCCTTCAAAAAAATTCCTAGAAACCCCATCAAGGTAACCATTACACCTCAAAAATAATTCCTCCCATCGAGCCTCTCAAAAATTCTCTCTAGTCTCTGGATACACTTAGAGGAGGTCAAGTCACTTGGGTTATCCCTTGTGAAGTTAACTCTTTTTTCCATAACCTCCATCATCCAAATAAAAATTAAAGTGGGATTTTATCAATAAAATGCAAGATAACAAACCTTTCACCCTAGTGGACAGCTCAACACAAAGGATTATGTCTAGACGACTTTTAGCTCATGATAATTGAATTACTTAGATCATCTGGAAACACTTGAGATTAAGCCTGATAGTAAATAAAGTATACATATAAATGATAAATTACACCATTAATTTACCATGATGAATATCCTACGATGACGAAAAAAATCCAATGTGAAATCATGACACAACATGTCACCATTTGTTTAGCCACCGATCGTTTGACTAAGTGCTCACTCCTTTGCTGACGTGGAAGTTGTCAGCACTTTGATTTTGACATATAAATTTAAAATTTTACAATTGGCGCTTATAATCCATTCAACATTTTTCACTCAGAAAATTAAAAAATTTGCGCTAATAATCTATACGTCAACACCTTTATTCAACATTTTACTATTGGTCTTGACAATGCAACTATGAATGCCCTAAAATTTTTCGAATAATAAAAAATTACAATGTCGAATTTAAAAATATGAAGAAAAAATGATATAACACATACCTTAGTGAAGTTTAGGGGAGGTTATCTTGTCTACACAGATCAGTCTAGATTAGCATAATATACATTTATATACACATAATGAAACCATCATATCAACCTATCGATGTCATCTCAATCATGAGGCATGATAACTCAATTGTAACATCGAATATATACATTGCAACCATATCTACTGTAATGCATCCATAAGACTAGCATGCATGCATAACAATCACATCCTCCACATTCAATCCAATTTTTTGAACTTGGAAGCTCTGATACCAATATATAACACGCCCCTCCCCACATTTACCCACTTTTATAATCCCTTCGCATAAATGTGAAAAAAAGTTCTACTAATGACATGAGTCGACCTCCTTGTTCTAGTTAAGAAAGAGGGGCCCACAACTGAGACTTAGCGACCTTTTTCAAGAACCATAGATTACTTAGAGGTTGAGAAACCACCCTAGGTGACCAATCCTTGAGCTGTAACTCTTTTCTCAGACCTAGATCTATAACCACACCCTTGAAAGTACATGCATGCAGTTGTAAGCCTCAACACAGACTCAGAAGCCTTGCTCCATGTGGTTATAACCCCAGATCCTCAGGTTTTTTCCTGCGTTCCCAAGATATGAGAAAATTTTCTAGGCTAGCCTCCAGACCACTACCCAGAATTTCTTATAACATTCCAAAATCAAATTTCTCATAATGACAATTCTAATAATTCAATCTTGAAGTCATAACTTGACCTAGACTGACTAGAACATACTATACATTTCATCAAACACATGGTAAAAATGTAAGCTACAAGTCACAAATCCATATATGAGTATAAATCTCTACACTTTAGCTGAAAATCATCAAGAGGGTCCAATTAGCTCTCACGTAGCTGCAACAACACTTGTTAGCTCATGCATTCATCAACCATTCATTACCTTATCAAAGCATAACAAGAGGCATAACTAGAGCACAATGGCACATCTTAAATCATGCTTGTAACCAACATATAACCAGAATATTAACCATGATATAACAACCATAAAATCAACATAATAAAAAGTACAAATGCTTATACATCCTAATAATAAAATACCTCTTATTAACATATACAAAATCCAACCAATTCAAGCACCTCCATGTACCACCTGACCATATATTGAGATGAACCAAATCTTTCTTTCAGCCAATCACCTCTAAACCATATTCCAAGCATGAATGTGGGATATTATGGGATAAACCAAGACATAAAAGACTAAGGAAATACAAAGTTTAAATGACCTCCACCCTCAAACTACCATGAACTCACCTAGTTTAGATGCCTGAGAAATCCTTCACCATACCTTAAGAAATTTCCTGTCTCCACCCACCTATTGAGGGCATCCTGGAGAAAACCATCTCCACCCCCAACCCTTGGGAATTTTTGTGAGAGTACCTCACATGATTCCAAAACCTTTTGAAAATCCAAAAATTAACTAATAATGAATCCCATCACACCATGGATATCGAGAAAATGACAAGAAAGGTTGAAACCACTATCAAACCTCACAAAACCCATGCCAATGACATCAAATGAACCAAATACAAAAATGCATGAAAAATTCATTTACAAATGAACTAAGAAGTCACACATGAAACCGGTTACCTTAAAAATCTTCCAATTGAAGTCATTGACCCAACCTTCTCCTTGCTTTCCTTTTCGTTCCTTGCTTTTCCTTTCTTGTCCTTTTTCCTTACTTTTATTTATTTCTTTATTTCTCCTCTTGGTTCTCTCTCTCTCTATAAAACTAATTTCAAATAAAAACTAAAAAAAAGCCGTGAATTGGTCCTCATAAGCCTTTTTATCATTAAGGCCTCTATTTTCTTCATTTTCCTTCATTTTTCCTCTAATTCCCCTATCATGCAAACCTTGTGTCTCTTCACCTTCCTTTTCTTCTATTTTCCTTTATTTCCATATTTAAATGCCAATTAATGCCACTTTTCCTTTGCCATTGACTTTACCAATTTAATTAGTCATTAATAAACTAAAAGTGATTCCCACTATAATGTTTTTTCCAACATTCAGGTTGGAATATATGTTCCATGACCTTGGTCTTATTTTTCCTTTATTAACCTTTATTACATTAACTTTTAACTCATGGTTGTTATAATGTCTAAACATAGAATACGGACCCAGAGGTCCACATGCCCATAAATTCTTATAAAACTTAATTATGGATTCTTCTATGTTTTTGCATGCCTTAGAACCTTTCCCATTTTTTCTCCATAAATTGGGTGTTGTGACCTCAAGCTAGGCCTATAGGAGCTAAACTTATTTGTTGGCTTGCTGGGGCTTAATTCCCTTTATAACTTTCTGCACCCCCAGTCACTAAAACATGCGAAAATACCACTTCCAAGTTCACTTGACCCCACTTATCTATATATATATATATATGTCTTTGCCGAGTTGGAGATCAGATGCCTACATGACTATAGCTTATCTAAAATTAATTATATACACCTTAAAGGCTTGTGGGCTTTCGACCCATCCCACTTGTTTGCATCACAGACAATACATTAGAGATTTTCCCTAGAATATTTACATATTTTCCACAAATAGAGTAGGTGTTTTGACCTTCAACTATGCCTCTAAGTGCTAAAATTCTTCTCTGGCCTACAAGGGATTAATTCCCTTTATAACATTTCGCACCCGTTGTTCTCTACTATAATATAACCTCGTGCCATGCTTTAGCCCGTAGCTCTCCATCCTTACATAAACCATGAGCCCAGAGGCCCGCATGCCCATAACTTCATATTAATTCTTAATTATAAACTCTTTTTATTATGTTATGAAACCAACTCCAAAAATAGAAGAAAAGAGAGATCAACACCTTATAAATAATCCACTTCGAGGGGGAAACCTCCTTTACATTACACAAATGAAAAATTCTTGGATGATAGAAATGAAAAAAACTCCTTCTATATATAGGATTCCATGGGGTCACAATATAATCCTAGTCAACCTAACAATAATAATGTAAGGGCCCAATAATAACAATATGGGGGTTACAGGGGTACAAAAATAACAATAAGAGGGTTACACCAACAACAATGGGGGACTACACTAGTAATATAGGGACCTAACATGCCCCTCTCCTTCAAAAAAGTGTTGTCCTCAATGCTTGAGTAGCTCTGGATGCTTCTATATAAAATTGTCATCCTCCCATGTAGAATATCCAGTGGGTAAGTTCTTCCACTTGATGAGCTACTCTGAAATTGATCGATTTCATAGCTGTTGAGTTCTTTTTTTCATGACTCCTTCAGGTTCCAATATGATTTTTTTTTGGTCATCAAGTTCTGGCAATATTGTTTGAACTGGATGTTTGTCACCTATAACCTTCTTTAAGCATGAAACATGGAAAACTGGATGCACTCGCGAAGAAGCAGGAAGCTCCAATTGGTATGAAATAGTACCAATATTTGCAACACCCTGTAAGGACCATATTACTTTGGCGATAATTTATTATCCTTATTAGCTTTCTTAAGGGACGTCTATTTGTATGGTTGTAGCCATAAAAATAACCAGTCTCTTACATCAAAAATTCTCTCGCTATGATGTTGATATGCCTTTTGTTTCATTCGATTTTGTGCCAAATTTAGGCTATCAATTAATATTTGGAGAACTTTTTTTTGATGCTCGATGCGATCCTCCAATGCTTGAACCTAAGAATTTTCTCTTAAAGATGTTGTGATGGATGGTGGATGATATCCATAAAGTGCCATAAATGCGGTCATTTCTGCTACAGTATGGAAGGAAGTGTTATACCATCATTCAGCCAGAGGTAACCACTTGACCCATTGTGTTTGTTTATCAAATACAAAACAACGAAGATATCCTTCCAAACATTTGTTCACTATCTCAATTTGACCATCGGATTGAGGATGAGAAGATGAGCTATAAGCTAGTTGAGTAACCAAATAAGAAAATAATACTATCCAAAAATTTCCAGTAAAAATGGGATCTTTGTTGATTACAATAATCTTTGGTTTTCCATGTAGATTTTGAATTGTTTCCATAAATGAAGTATCCAATCTACTTTCTTTAAATGGATGAGATAATTCACAAAAGTGTGCATAATTTGTAAGTCTATTAACTACCACCATGATGACACTCTTTTATTTGGACTTAGGTAAACCTATGATAAAATCCATTGAAATCTCCTCCCAATTTTGACTTGGAATGGAAAAAGGATGTAGAAGACTCGGGGTCTTAATTTTCTCAACTTTATTTTGTTAGAAAACCAAACATTCTACAAAAACAAATTTGAATATTAGATTTAAGGCCATCCCAAAAAAAATATTTCTTAACCCTGTGGTAAGTTCTTAAAAATCCTGAGTGTCCTCCTAAAGGAGAAGTGTGCAATTCCAAAAGAATCTTTTGTTTTAGTTCAGAATTACTACAAATATATAAGTGATCTTTGTACCATAAGATATAATTTTTCCAACTAAATGTATCAAATGTACTAGGATCTTGCTGAAACATTTGAATGAGTTTCCACACTTCTTCATCCTTCTTCCATTCATCCCTTGCTTCGGTTATCAAATCTGGTTAGATAATAGAAATGGCACAAAGAAATGCTTCCACCTATTCTTCCTTTCTTGAGAGTGTATCTTCAACAACATTTAGCTTCCCTTTTTTGTAGATGATTTCAAAGTCATAACCCAACATCTTTGTGATCCATTTTTGTTGCTCTTCTAAATATTTTCTTTTTTCCAAAAAGTGTTTAAGACTATCATGATCATTTTTTACCTTGAAGTGTCTTCGCATAGGTAAGATCACCATTTATTTAGTGCATGTAGTATTGCCAACATTTCCTTCTCATAAATAGATTTCTGTAAATACATTCCTTTTATTGGAAGACTTTCAAAATCAATGTGTCTTCCTTCTTACATTAAAACAACACCAATTCCATTTCTTGAGGCATCACATTCCATAATAAAGGTTTTTGTGAAGTTTGGCGTAGCTAAGATCGGTGCTAAGAACATTGCCTCTTTAAGATTTTGAAACACCTTATTTGCTTCAGGAGTCCATGAAAATGCATCTTTCTTCAATAATAATGTTAGAGGTGTTGCTATTCTCCCATAATTCTTAACAGACTTGCGATAATACTCTCTTAACCCGAGAAATCCTCGCAACTTCTTTATGGTTGTTGGGACTTTCCATTCCTTAATGGATTTAATTTTGTTAGGGTCTACCTTAACACCCTCATGAGATACAATATGACTGAGATATTCCACCTCTTACACTCCAAAGAAACATTTGGAGGTTTTTGCATATGATTGTTTCGCCTCCAATAGTTTGAGCACCCTGTCAACATGTTGCACATGATCCTTCCAAGACCTATTGTAGATTAGTATATCATCAAAAAATAATAACACAAATTTTTTAAGGAAGGGTTTGAAAATGGAATTCATCAACCCTTGAAATGTAGAAGGTGCATTGGTAAGGCCAAAAGGCATAACCAAAAATTCATAATGACCCTCATGAGTTCAAAATGTTGTTTTCAGAATATCTTCAGTCTTCATTCTAATTTAATGATATCCTGAACAAAGATCCAACTTAGTAAAATAAATTGCTCCATGTAATTTATCCAATAATTCATCAATCATAGGAATGGAAAATTTATCTTTAATAGTGAGCTTATTGAGCTCCCTACAATCTGGACACATGCGCCATGATCCATCCTTCTCGTGCACCAATACTATTGGAGCAGAAAAAGAACTTTGACTAGGTTGAATTATACTAGCCTATAACATTTCTACGATCATATGTTAAATTTCACTCTTTTGGACATAAGGATATCTATAATGCTTGATGTTTGGATGAATAATCCCTAGAATAAAATGAATAGCATGATCATGATCACGAATAGGTCAGAGTCCTTTGGGAGTTTCAAACACCTTAGAATTATTGTCCAAGACTATTTGGAGATCTGGAGAAATATTTGATTTTGATGTTGGAAATTCTAGTGAGCATAATTGTGCAATTATGCTTCATTGTTTTTTCTTCAGAATATTTGTCATAACATTAGAGCTCATTATATTTCCAATATTCCTTGTGATACCCCATCATTCGACTTCCTTTCCTTCTGAAAATTTTTTTTAAGAAAATTTCTTGAAAAATAAAAGCTGTCGTCCCCAAAGATTGTAACCATTGTATTCCTAGTACAACATCAACACCTCTCATTGGAATGGAAAACATTGGACTATTCAATACAAATTCCCCCATGGTTAGCTTTATATTATGGAATTTTCTAGAGAAATTTATAGTTCCTCCATTTGCAACCATCACTTGAAATTCTAGTGTTTGGTATAGGAAGCAATTAAATTCCTTGGCTACCTTACAATGAATAAAATTATGGGTACTACCTAAATCAATCGACACTATTACCTTTTTCTTCTTGATATGTCCTTCTATATTTTGAGATTTTGAGGAGTGGTAATGCTTGCCAATTTATACACAATATGGCCAGACTCATGTATTCTTTCTCTAGTGTTGGTTCCTAGTGTGTATCCTCTTTTTTTAAGTTTCTTGTTCATTTTATTCCTCCTCTTCACAAACTATGTAAACTAATTTCTTCTTGACACACTTATGACCTTTAGTGTATTTTCTATCACAATTTTAGCAAATCCCTTTTTCTCTTTTTTCTTTCAATTTTTGTGGTGTCAACCTTGTAGGTTAAGGAAGTCTAGGAGTAGAAACACTTCCATATTTATACATTTTAGTGGTAGGCTTCCTTGTCACCATAATTTTACATTCAATTTTTCTTGTCATCATGAATGCCTTCTCCAATCAATCAGGTTCCCAAACGTGAACCTCATGTTGGATGTTATCCTTTAAAGTCCTTATGAATACATCAATCATGTTTTCCTTTGGAATATATGTTACCCTTGTCTTCAATTTTTGGAAGTCCTCAATGTGCTCCACCACTAAACGCTTTTGTTTGAGATTTATCAAGTGGCTAAAAAGGGTGTTTCTCTTTGTATCCTCATAATGTGCTATCATTTCCTCCATAAAAATTGACCAAGTGAAAAAAAAATTTACGAGAGAAAAGCCATCGATACCATAAAAATGTATTTCTTTCTAAATATAAACTTGCAATGTGTACCTTTTGTGTGCCATTTGCACATTATTGAGATCAAAATATTGCTACATATGTAGTATCCATGTTATGGGGTCCTTGCCATCAAACTTCCTCATATCGATCTTTGGCATATGGTGGGCCTTCCATCCAACATTCGAGTTTATGAAATCACGATTAAAATTTATTTTTCTCTCATCATGAGTTTCCTCTACTATCTTTTCGCAATTAGGAATCATTTATTGTATCAACTTCGCCAAACCTTCCTTCAAACCTTCCATGTCTTCCTTCAAACCTTCGATTTTTTCTTCCATAACATCCATCTTAGCTTCCATGCCTTTCTTAAAACCATTCATATTAGCTTCCACACCTTTCTTCAAACCATCCATCTTAGCTTCCACACCTTTCCTCAAAAATTCCATTTCATTTTTGTTGCTCTTTGCAAGAGCGAAATTTGGTGCACTTGCTCTTGTACTTTTGATATATCATGTTGCACTTCTTCATCTTCATGAGTCATTATAGAGTATTATGAGGGCCTGATCAGTGTTGAATTATTTTTAGGGGGAATTTTAGAACCCAATACTAATATCTATGCTTCAATATTCCCTTGGAATCACTTCAAAATGATTTTACAAACAAGACTTATGCAATTTGAAAAGCAAATACACACCTTTTTAATTCTTTTGAGGAGCTCGATATTGAAACTAAATTATCTCTGTGATTTTGGATCTTCAATATCTTAAATCGGGTCGTGTAGTAGCCCTATGAATCTTCTTTATAATTCCACAGGTTTTACCTACTTTGGATACTTGAAGGAAAATTTATTCCCAATCTCCCACAATGACCTAATTATGGACTATTTCAGTAGAGTAAACTTGTACGACATGCCACGTGTAACTGTTTCCTCCTTTGGCTCTAAAATTGATATACAAGAAACTAAAGTCCATGTGATTTCGGCCACTCTTTATAGAATCCAAATCTATCCTCAAAGAGATAGTTATGCTGATTTTCCCATGGTCACCTCTTTGAGATGAAATTTGGGAGGCCGAAAAAACCCCAACTTCCACAGATCATATCTCCGCAAATATTGCGCACCAAGATCTAAAATTTTGACAAAAATTTCCTCGGGATTTCAGCTTCACATGATAAAAATTAAACTTCTGAACCTTCGTAGAGAAAAATTTATAGCGAAAATTCCATGATGACTTGTTTGGAGCAGCGAAACCCTAGAATCCAAAGCTTTGATACCAAATGTTATGAAACCAACTTTGAAAATAGATGAAAAGAGAGATCAACTCCTTAGAAATGAGCCAGTTAGAGGGGGAAACCTCCTTTACATTACATAAATGAAAAATTCTTGGATGATACAAATGAAAAAACCTCCTTCTATATATAGGATTCCATGGGGTCACAATATAATCCTAGCTGACCTAACAAGAATAATATTGTAAGGGCATAATAATAACAATATGGGGGTTACAGGGTACAACAATAACAATAAGGGGGTTACACTAACAATAATAAGGGTCTGCACTAGTAATCTAGGGACATAACAGGCCCACTTTCCACTTATCAGACTCTCGTACTCAAGACCTCCACCTATAGGTCCCACTATAATGCTTGACTCTCAATTCAAATTTCTTCCAGGCTCAACCTTCTGGGAAATATCTGTTATGGGTTTCGTCAATTGATGATCCATCAATTGTCTTTCCCTTCTATACTGGCTCCATGCTACCCCATGTTTCTTATTTAAAAAACTTTTTGGCTTCTAGGCTTCTGAGCATTATTCCTGCTAGTTGTCAACTAGCTTCTAGGCTTCCAGGCACTATTACTTTGATCATGGAGATCTTGACTTTGACTATCAATAAATTTTGATCTAGGAGGTAATTTTCATACTTAAACATATTGTTGGAAAGATATTTCTAGGGACTATCCAAATATGCCATTCGCAAGAGTTTTTGAGCTAATATACTAATGGATAAATGCATCCAAATCTTGGGTGTTGCTAACAATCATAGGTACAATGTTTTAACTTCTTACGTCAAGCTGTTATGATGAAGGTTTTTTACTAGAGACTGTAGCAGCCATGGGAATCCCCCTGAGATTGACACACCAAGCACATCAATGCTCATCTGGCTGATACCAATGCCAAAAAAATTGCAAATTTTCCAACACATCTATCCCGTGGCTATTGAAATCAATGCCAACACACTCGTTGCCACTATCTGTCCAATAAATTCCAATTATCCAACATCCAATAGGATCCAGGATGGCCTAAAATTCAAAGACTCCAAAGTTTGATGGAAATAACATCAATTCAAGGAGCTCGACAATATTATTCAAGCACATGTTGAATCATGTAAAACCAAGTATGTATGAGGGTGTTATTATAGTTTGGATAGATTTTACTATTCATAAACAATGTCAAAGTCGACATGGAGATATGACACATGGAAGCTAAAGTGGAAGAAAGATGAATGATGACATGGAAATATGACACATGGAAGCTGACATGGAAGAAAGATGACTAATGACATGGAATTATATCACGTTGACACATGGCACAGGGTAGGATAACTAGATATATTCTATGAAACTATGAAATTGAATACCAAATTAGATGCTACGAAATTGTGAAATCTGATACATAATCAAACGCTAAGAAACTATGAAATTTTCTTCGAAACAAAATGCCATGTATTATATATTAAACATGTTGGAAATTGACAATGATCACATGGGTGTCATGTTTTGTTGGTCATTGGGTATGTTGTATTAAACATGTTAGTTACGATACCATATACCATACCATGTTATTATTGGTTCGTTAATACATAGTCTTTACCACGTGGGCAGAGTATGTACCAATATATGGTTGTTGTAACCAGATCCAAAATGCACCATCGTAATTTTAATATGGTGGGTATGTTAATGCCTAGGTTTTACACCAACCATAAAATGTGTGGACCAATGAATATTGAATATGCAAGGATTACAATTTATTCAAGGTATTACATCAGGTGGTTTACGATATATGCGTCAAGGAATATAGTTACTGTTGGGGTTCCCATGTTTTGGCCAGATTGGCAAGACAAAAAGATGAGACAACATCATAACCACTTTGGGGCCCTAGGATCTAGCCCTCCTGGACCCGGAGAGGGATCTCTCCAATAAACAAAGAATGATTTATCTTTGAAGCTCAAAATGAGGTGTTAGGCTAGGTATGAAGCACAGAGGGGGGTTTTAAATAATTTGGTTGAAGGGTTGCTGGGTTGGTTAAGAGATCATGGACTGGGAAAGCAATGGAAAGAAAGGAACAAAACAGTAGGTTGTTTCAGCAAAGAGGATAGGCCGAGACAGTGCCATCCATTGGGCAATGGAGTCATGAAAGGAAACTACATGCAACAACTAGCCAAGGCTTTCAAAGGGCAAGTCATCTATACTAAAGGATCTTTTAGATAGATGATGGGATGGAACATTAAGGAGGAAAGTGAAAGAAGGAAAGCAACCAATTTTCTGTCTATAGATCAGGTCAGAGGTCATTTAACTCCAGACCTGCTTGGACATACTCAAAGGCTGCTCTCAGAGAGACAAAGGGGCAGCTTATAGATAAGACCAGAGGTCATTTAACTCCAGGTCTGCTTTAGCAGCTCCAAGGGAAAAACAGAGATAAGATTACAAAGAAACATCTAAGAAGCAAACCCCCAAGTTCATACATCAGCCAGCAGGCAATAACATCCGCTGCACTGGTTAAACCCGTGAACCCACTCTTAGACATCACACACGGCAGAAAACATAAAGATAGGGAGAGCAGACAGCATAGGGCACCTAACAAGGGTGAATCATATACCATTATTCTGATGCCTACCAGAAGAACATGAAACAATACGAAAATGTAAATAACAGAGTTAAGAAAAACATCACCAATAGTAATAGACCAGGATCCTGTGAAATGTGCTTTGATTAATTGATGCAAAACCAGTCATGTACAATATGGCTCAATGGATAATACAGTCCCAACTTCTCCTCCCAGCCTATTACATACAAACTACTCTGCAACTTCCTCCCAAGGCTGTTCTAACAGTCAAACTGAATCCCTCTAACAGCAGATGCCCAGCAAGGCAACAACAACCTTTTCATTATGTTCTCGGGGATCTTTTATAGGAGAAGAGAGGAAATAGAAGTAGATAAACAATTAAATGTGATTCATTAAGACAGTAGGACGGAAATGTTCACACCCATGCTGCTTAATGGCTCTGCAGCGTACTCTGTAGACTGTTTGGAGGCTCTCTCAGGCCGGAATTTGACCTTTGATATTTCTTTGGGGTCCTTCGACTGTCTGGAGCTCTGTGCTATCCTTCTGGAATAAATGAACTGGATGGAAAACTGCAAGTCCCTCCATGCTTCTTTAATGATGCCTGACTATCTGAAATGAGCTTCAGTCAGTGTATTTAATTGTCTCAGGGCTCGAGAAGGCATGGAGGACGCTGTGGGAAGGTGTACCTCTGGAGGAAAAAGTCCTGTTGTTAGGTAGCGCAGTTATGGCGTTGCTGGTGCACTCTTAATCTTCAATCAGTGCCTTAATCCTTTGATCACGGGATTAGTGCTTCAAATATTCAATTACAGGCTCAAATCCCTTCTGATCCATCTCTGCTATCCGTTTGGCATTCTTGAGAATATCTCTGAACAGCTATTTTTTTAAAATATACTTTAGCCAGGCGGTGGTGTGGAATCTTTGTGGAGGCGGAGGAATGGTGGCAGACAATGGAGAAATATAGCAGATATAGGAAAATGATTAACAGTGGCTTAGACAACCAACTTTGGCGATTACAAAGGAAAACATAGAAAACAACAGACTGGATGAATCACATGAGTGTGGGACCCGGCGGAGGCGGAAGGCGAGTAAGCCAGAACCGTCTTGACGAGGCGGTGGAGAGTCTCAATCGAGCTGCAGTGGAAGGCAGGAGGCCAGGACTTGAGTTGCAGTCAGGAGAGCGATCTTGCGATTAGTGACCCAGCCGTCGAGATCGGCCCACTAGATGGGCGGTCGAATTAGATGAATTCACGAAAACTGCGGATGGAGAAATGGGAGTGCGATGGCCGTCGGATTGTGTAACAGACGAACAGACAGGATTGAATCAGGAGATGGAGGAAAGGGGATGCGATTAGTGCCAGGCCGTTGATCTGCGGGAGGAACGGACGGTCAGGATGCAATCAGGAGACAGCGGGGGAGGCCTGCGATCAGCGATCGGGTGGAGAATGCGATTAAGTGCTGGCCATTAGATTGTGAGAAAATGGATGGTGAAGATTAAATCGGGGGATCGCAATCGGAGCTGTTCCAATGTGACTTGCGATTGCGATCGGAAGGGGGGTTGCGATTGAGCGATAGCCGTAGGATGCAGCGGGGAAGCAGACGGCAGAGATTTAATCGCAGGGGAGATGGAAGGACTTGCGATTAATGTTGGACCGTTGATCTGCAGGAGGAATCAACGGCTGGGAACGCGATCGGAGGACTGGAAGACAGGGTTGCGATTGATCGGGAGGGGATTTGCGATTGGCGAAGGACCGTTGGATCGCGGGGAGAACGGATGGTCAAGATGAAATCGGGGGACTTCAATCGGGGCGGCACCAATGGGGGTTCCGATTGCGATCGGGAGGGAGCTGAGATTAGCACTCAGCCGTTGATCTGGTGATAGATCGACAGTGCAGAACCCATCGCCAGACTTAACGTATAAAACGATCGCATCGGAGCTTTTTGATATTTACAGAGAAAGGACCCCCACCGATCTTCGATTGCGGTGGGCGCTGGACTTAGATGTAGTCCCGGCTGAGTCATATGTGGGGAAGTGGTTTGAAAGGGGCTGGTGGAAAGGGGCTTAGACCTATAATAAGGTCGGGAAGTGGGTTTTTAGCCCCTTTTAATGGATTTTAGGGCTGGGGAAGGGGAACGATAGAGGAAGAAAAGGGGAAAAAGGGAAAACCAAGGGTAGGGGAAGAAGTTAAATGGGATTTTGAGGGAATTTGGAGGGTAAATGGGGAGATATAAGGGGAGACAAGGGGGAATAAAAAAAAGGCTAAATGAGGGTAAAATAAAGGGGAAAGGAGGCCTTTGGGCATTTCTTCACATGACAGAGAGGCTCTAAAAGGGGAATCAGCAGAGGGGATTTGATCAAAGGATAAAAGGCACATAGAGGCTTCAAGGAGACTGTGTTTTCAATGGAAATGCATTCCTTGAAGACTCAACAACAATTTAGCCCCCTATTTTCTTGTCAAAAATTTCATAGGGGGGCTAACAGTGGCTCCACATGGGGATGGCTTCTTCTTGAAGGAGTCAAGAATTCAGAAATTGATCTCTTGGTGTAGGCCAGATGCCTGCTGCTTGAACCATCCTTTTCTTCTTTGATTTTAGCTGCCACAACTCATGAAGACATCATATCAGCAATAAAAATTCTCCCAAACAACTACCTACCCACACTATAGCCCTAAGATTTTTTCTTCTTGAGTGCCTTTGGACTTGCAGACCCTTCTACATCATTAATCTTTACAAACAGGAAAAATAAACCTATTCTACTTCTACCCTTATTGCTCCATGAGACCAGATTAGACTGTTGGTCTCATATGCTTCTCTACCTACACTACTACCTGCTAGGATTAGACTGTCTAGCAGGTTTCTTCTCTATATTCTAAGACAGAAATTGAAACAACTAATCTACTTGCTCATGTACTGAGCTTTATTGAGCTTCCTACCTACCCTACCCTAACTGGAATATTTACAATCTAGCTTACAAACATGGTCTTCCAATGTAACCAGTCCATCAAGTGATCCCATGGCTGGTCCTTCTTGCTCAACTCCTTGAGCATGCTGGATAGGCAGGGCAGCTCCCACTCTTTTTGTTCAAAAACAGCAGCTTTGAAAAATTTTCTTCCTCTCTGCATCATGCTGCTCAAAAAGACCTTTGATCCTTCTTCAAATGTATGCAGGAAATGTGCATAAGGATCATGAAAAGATACCTGTATGCAAATGTCTGGCAGGCTGGCTTCGACCAGGATCTCTTCTTCTTCCATTGGATCAAGAAGAAGAATCTCTTGAGAGAGAGAATCTCCCTCATCTTCTGAACTGGAGGACTCATCGTATATTGGGGCTGAGTCCTCTCGGAGCTCCGATATGTTCTGCTCTGAGGTGCAGGGCTCCGTGAAAAGATCCATGTGTTCTTGAGCAGGGGTGTATTCCTTTGCTTCCTCTTCTTCAAGAGTAAGCTCCTTGCTTTCATCGTGCTCAAGGACCTCTTCTTTGCTTTCCTCCTCATCTTCTGAAAGGAAAGACTGCTGGCGTCCGATCTCATGACACTCATCACTGATGCTTTCATAACTTTCCCCATCAGTGTCATAGATAGGCGGACCTGACCAAGTCCACCATTCTGGGCGCACAGCAAATCTTTCTTCGTTCTGATCCACAGAGGAGTCTTCTGAAACTGAATCATCAAACTCAACTAATGACTGAGCAGGAGCTTGTGTTCTATAGAAGATGTCTGGGGTGGACTGCTGGTTTAATATCCGGTCAATCTCTTCTTCTGTCAAAAGAGGGGTTTCCTTCTCATCATGGACAGAAGAACAACAGTCCTCTTCCTCTTGTGTTAGCTGACTAGGAGGCAGGATTTCCTCTTGAGCCTCTTCTTCTTCATCAGATTCTACCTCTTCTGTGCGGTCTTCTGCTTCCTCAGGGCAGCTTTCCCTATCAGCCTTTGCTAATAGGTCCTGATACTCTTTGGTCAGCATAACACAAGGCATAGGTAAGCAATCGGGCAATTCCTGATCACTTTCCTCTTCATCTTCTACAGATTCTTGAGCATCATATAGGTCCTGCTCATCTTCTAGATCTTGAGTTTGTTCTTGTTCTGAAGGAGACATGGGCTGTTCAAAATAATCATCATCTGCATTCATATTAGCCATGTACGTCTCCAGCATTTCACCAAGCACTTCCGTTATTCTGCATGATTTATTATACAAAGCATTATACTTTGCATCCCTGTCCATGCTTGGATTCGTGCTTGTGCAAAGAAGGCTACTATCTCTTCTCAACCAGTTCAGTGTTCTTCACCAGTGGAGTCATTTGGTCTTTGGATCATAGGGAGTGTGGAGTCGCCAGGTGGATGGTTATGACTGTTTGGAGCTGGATGCTGTCCACCATCAGCAATGAGAAGCCAATCTAAAGGCAAAGTGGTCAGTTCCCCAATGGATTCGCCATTATGTTGGTGACGACAATGGGAAATAGACCAGCTATCAGCAGTTCTTGACTCTCAGATTCTCCCCAGTGGAGTCGCCATTATGTTGGGATTCCCATGTTTTGGCCAGATTGGCAAGACCAAAAGATGAGACAACATCAGAACCACTTTGGGGCCCTAGGATCTAGCCCTCCTGGACCCGGAGAGGGATCTCTCCAATAAACAAAGAATGATTTATCTTTGAAGCTCAGAATTGAGATATTAGGCTAGTTATGAAGCACAGAGGGGGGTTTAAATAATTTGGTTGGAGGGTTGCTGGGTTGGTTAGGAGATCATGGACTGGGAAAGAAATGGGAGAAAAGGAATAGAGCAGCAGGATGTTTCAGCAAAGAGGATAGGCCAAGACAGTGCCATCCATTGGGCTATGGAGTCATGAAAGGAAATTACATGCAACAACTAGCCAAGGCTTTCAAAGGGCAAGTCATCTATACTAAAGGATCTTTTAGATAGATGATGGGATGGAACATTAAGGAGGAAAGTGAAAGAAGGAAAGCAACCAATTTTCTGTCTATAGATCAGGTCAGAGGTCATTTAACTCTAGACCTACTTGGACATACTCAAAGGCTGCTCTCAGAGAGACAAAGGGGTAGCTTATAGATCAGACCAGAGGTCATTTAAATCCAGGTATGCTTTAGCAGCTCCAAGGGAAAAACAGAGATAAGATTACAAAGAAACATCTAAGAAGCAAACCCCCAAGTTCATACATCAGCCAGCAGGCAATAACATCCGCTGCACTGGTTAAACCCGTGAACCCACTCTTAGATAGCACATAGGGCGGAAAACATAAAGATAGGGAGAGCAGACAGCATAGGGCACCTAACAAGGGTGAATCCTATACCATTATTCTGATGCCTACCAGAAGAACATGAAACAATATGGAAATGTAATAAACAGAGTTAAGAAAAACATCACCAATAGTAATAGACCAGGATCCTGTGAAATTTGCTTTGATTAATTGATGCAAAACCAGTCATGTACAATATGGCTCAATGGCTAATACAGTCCCAACTTCTCCTCCCAGCCTATTACATACAAACTACTCTGCAACTTCCTCCCAAGGCTGTTCTAACAGTCAAACTGAATCCCTCTAACATCAGATGCCCAGCAAGGCAACAACAACAACCTTTACATTATGTTCTCGGGGATCTTTTATAGGAGAAGAGAGGAAATAGAAGTAGATAAACAATTAAATGAGATTCATTAAGACGGCAGGGCGGAAGTGTTCACACCCATGCTGCTTAATGGCTCTGCAACGTACTCTGTAGACTGTTTGGAGGCTCTATCAGGCCAGAATTTGACCTCTGATATTTCTTTGGAGTCCTTCAACTGTCTGTAGCTCTGTGCTAGCCTTCTGGAATAAATGAACTGGATGGAAAACTGCAAGTCCCTCCATGCTTCTTTAATGCTGCCTGACTGTCTGAAATGAGCTTCAGTCAGTGTATTTAATTGTCTCAGGGCTCGAGAAGGCATGGAGGACGCTGTGGGAAGGTGTACCTCTGGAGGAAAAAGTCCTGCTATTAGGTAGCGCAGTTATGGCGTTGCTGGTGTGCTCTTAATCTTCAATGAGTGCCTTAATCCTTTGATCACGGGATTAGCGCTTCAAATATTCAATTACAGGCTCAAATCCCTTCTGATCCATCACTGCTATCCGCTGGCGGTGCTGAGAATACCTCTATGAGATGTCTGCACACTTTAAAATATACCTATTTAAAACCCGGGCAGTGGTGGCGGAATGTTGTGGAGGCGAAGGAATGGTGGCGGAACAATGGAGAAATAACGAGAATGGCGGAAGAAATAGTTAACAGTGAAAAGCCCGACAACCAAATTTGGGCGAATTACAAAGGAAAACATAAAAAACAATGAACGGATGAATGGAGTGTGGGACCCAGCGGAGGCGGAGGGCAATTAAACTAAAACCGTTAGATCTTAAACCCAACGGACGGTGGAGATGTAATCGGAGGCTTACAATCGGAGGACGGGAGACAGGACTTGCGATTACGATCGGAGGGGCGATGCGATTGAGCGCTGGCCGTCAGATCGTGAAACAGATGGACGGTCAAGATTGAATCTAGAGACAGCGGGGAAGGCTTTCGATCGGAGGAAATGGGAGTGCGATGGCTGTCGGATCGTGTAACAGACGGACGGACAGGATTGAATCAGGAGATGGAGGAAAGGGGATGCAATTAGCACCAGGCCGTTGATCTGCGGGAGGAACGAACGGTCAGGATGCAATCGGGAGACAGCGGGGGAGGCCTGCGATCAACGATCGGGCGGAGAATGCGATTAAGCGCTGGCTATTAGATCGCGGGAAAATGGACGGCGGAGATTAACTCGGGGGATCGCAATCGGAGCTGTTCCAATGTGACTTGCGATTGCGATCGGAAGGGGGGTTGCGATTGAGCGATAGCCGTAGGATGTAGCGGGGAAGCGGACGACAGAGATTTAATCATAGGGGAGATGGAAGGACTTGCGATTAATGCTGGACCGTTGATCTGCGGGAGGAATCAACGGATGGGAATGCGATCGGAGGACTGGAAGACAAGGTTGTGATTGATCGGGAGGGGAGTTGCGATTGGCAGAGGACCGTTGGATCGCGGGGAGAACGGATGGTCAAGATGCAATCGGGGGACTTCAATCGGGGCGGCACCAATGGGGGTTATGATTGTGATCGGGAGGGAGTTGCGATTAGCACTCAGCACATTTTCCCCAAATTCTGATCGCGGAATTATTGTTCTTGTGACACATAGGCATCCCAAGAGCGATGTTTTGAGGTGCACCAAAATGTGCTTTCTCCTAACATCAGACTTCTGAAACTTGACTTAAACGTCGGTATAGAAACGGTAGGTCTGAAATTTTACATTGGTGTCGCACTTTTGACATTTATTGAATCGTCGGCCTTCCAATGAGATAAAGCATCACTAGTCTGATGCCTTCAAATGTTGCTCGTCCTTGCCTCCAAACATTTCTAGTCCAATGCCTCCGAATGTCACTAGTTCGATGCTGCCAAACATCGCTAGAATGACGGTCCTCTACGTCGGAAGACTGACATAATGAACTTTTTTTTTAAAACTATTTGTCGCTACAGTGACAACAGTACAAGGTCGGAAGACCGACGAAACCGAAAATTGTCATAAAAAGGATACGTCGCTAGAGCAACTGTGAGGAAAGGTCAGAATATCGACGAAACTACGAAATTTTTTTTTTAAATTTGATGTCAGAGTACCGACAGAAATAAACTATTTTATAAAAAAAAATGTCAGAGCAGATCCTGTGTCGTAATACCGATGCTAAAAATACAATATTTAAAAAAAAAAAACATCATAAGAATTTACTAATAAATTGTGTGTGGATACCACTGCAAGTGGAGGACACTAAACTATTATTCTTCCTTTGTATGGATGAATTGTAGCCTATTTTATATAGCCTTGTATGTTATATATATGTTTATGGGATAAACTGGAGGATTCCTTGGTAGAATTAGCAACAAAAGGTGTAGTGAAGGGGCTCGTTGTAGTGGTCATTGTAGTATTGAAAGAGATAGCATGTTATGTAGTTTTTTATTACGTTGATATGGATTTTATAAATGAAATAAAAATTTCTTCTAATAACTCATGGAATTAAAATAGTTAAAATGATAGACAAAGATGCAAACACAAGGGCTCCTTTTATAGATGAGAATATGATAGAGAAAGCCTTGACTGATTCATCACAAGTTAGAAATGTGTCTTTGGAGCCTGCAAAAGCCACTTTTGAATACAAACCTACAGCAGTTGCTAAGGGAATGTTTCCCCGGGCATTGGGGCTTCCATTTGCAAATTTTCCTTCTAAAGGTGCTTCAGCATTAACAACAAGACGTGAAATTGGAAGCAACAATGTTTTGGATGTGGAAAGTTTTCTTATAGGTATTCCTTCAAACAAGAACTCCTGTCATGTTTCAGATTCAGGTGAGTTTATATTGGAGAAGCACTTCCTTGACATCTCATTTGAGACCTAAGGAAAATTATTCAAGGGCTAAGGTGGATCAGCCCTCTATCAATAAGGCACTAAGAGTTCATCCTCAAAATCTTTCAACAATTAAAAAGATTCCAAATGCACATATTCCTAGAAGAGCTGTCGAGAGGCTATTTGTAGAAGCACTTGGGATACAAACCATCTCTTCAACTAGAATTGAGGCTAACCTAACTAGAAACTCAAGTTTTGCAACCTCTATATCTTCATATTCCAAGGGTCTTCAAAAAGGTCAGAAAACTGGATCTACAGTTGATTCTGAATATTATAATGTATTAGTTTTGAGTACACATATGACTATCTCAGCCAATAATAAGTCTCGAGTCTATGAAACTAACATAAAGTTGATAGAGTCAAATGATTTTGCCAATTGAAAAAGTTTAGGTTCTATTAGTATTGGGAGATAGGCCAAATAATGGATTCCAAATTTCTCGGAACCAATTCCTCGACATCCTAGTATAACAATAGGTTAATACACAGCTCCACATCACCTTCCACTTCCTCTCCATGTCAGTTCCACGTTAGTGCAATTTTTTCACCATGTCATCACCACATCATCAATGAGCCATCTCATGATGATACACCATCTACCACCTAGGTGTGCCACATCATTCTACTTCAATGCCACAACATCATGAACCAAATAAAAATGACATGTTATCTTCCATGTGGCTGTTCCACATACCATTGAATATATTATTGTTCTTCACTACAAACTACAATTCTGGGCTAAGGAAACTGTTCTCAAACCTAGGCTAAGGCAACAGTTCTCAAGGTTTGAGCTCTTTTAGGTTCTAAAGGAAGGTCAAGTCCATAGTTAAGTTACTAATTCAACCCTCCAACAATGTTTTTTCACTAATCCAGGGTCTTCTCTATTGAAAAGTGTAAGGAGGTCGGTCTTCATCTTGACTATGTAATTGTGTATTTATGTAATGAACAAGACAAAGATAATAAAATTTATTTTGTTTTACTTGCTTCATGGGTTTCATGACAAACATTTACTATGTAGAGAGACTTCTTCTTGATGTCATTAGGATGTATAGGAGTCATTGTCATGTTAATAGAGTCATGTACACTTGAAAGAAGACCTCCAAAAGACAAGACACGGTCATCCTGAAAGTTGGCCTTATTAAATATATATTTGACATGTCGGCTTACATAAATAGGACACATCCATTCACGAAGTCATGCCGACTTATTTATGGAAGCCTAACCACTATAAATAGCAACCTTGGTTCAATCTACAAACAAATATTTTTGGACATCTTCTCTGAGATTTTCGGTGACCTATCTCTGAGGTTTTTTGGTGACAAGATAGAAGTAGTAGGCCTTGACCCATAGGAGGGCACCTACATGTAGACACAGCAACCTCTGCCATCAATAGCATAACATGCTCCCATTTTCTTGCTTAGAAAAGTGAGAAAGAAGACCACGTGGCAATGTGTGCTTTTGGAAAAATGTGAAAGAATTACGTGAAAAACTTGACATAATTATATTTCTTGGATTTTCCACATTGAGATTTATTCATGAGAAGTAAATATGCACGCATTGTTGGCTCAATAATTCCCATGTGCACTTATATTTTGAAAAACAACTTTGAGATTCATCTTTGACGGCTCAACGTTGTGCCTGTGTGTGAGCCAGCACACATAGACACATAGATATTACACACACATACGTAAACATAACTATTATTAATATTGATGTAATTCAAATAGAAAATATGCAACACTATGGACCTATAACCAATACCAAATTTTTAATGTTATAAACTGTATCCTAACACAAAAAAAAATAGCAATGATTTTGTTTGGTGTAGTCAATTCTTGGAATTAAAATGAATTGGTAGAGCGACTTTAGATACCTTTCATAGAATAAATAGTTAGCGATGATAGATTGATATATGTAGGAAAATATTTGTTCTTTCAACTTGTTTCAGAACCTCCCCAACCATTTGAAGAAAGGCATTTGTTAACTAATAAATTTTGTGAGAATACCACTATGAGTGGAGGCCACTAAAATATTATTCATCCTTTGTATGGATGATGTGTAGCCTATTTTATATAACCTTGTAAGTGGTATTCTCACTGTTTATGGGATAAAATGGAGGATGCCTTGGTATAATTAGCAACACAAGGTGTAGTGAAGGGGTTCGTTGTAGTGCTCATTGTAGTATTAAAAGAGATAGCATGTTATGTAGTTGTTTATTACTTGATATGTGTTTTTTTATATGAAATAAACATTTCATCTCATAAATCATGGAATTAAAAAAGTTAAAATGACAGATAAAGATGCAAACACAAGGGTTTCGTTTATAGATGAGAATATGATAGAGAAATCCTTGGCTGATTCATCACAAGTTACAAATGTGTATTTGCAGCCTACAAAAGCCATTTTTGAATAAAAACTGCAACAGCTGCTAATAGAATGTTTGCCCAGGCATTGGGGCTTCCATTTGAAAATTTTCCTTGGTGCTTCATACTTAACAACAAGATATGAAATTTGAAGCAACAATGTTTTGGATGTAGAAATTTTTCTTTTAGGTATTCCTTCAAACAAGAATTATTGCCATGTTTCAGATTCAGGTGACGTTATATAGGGGAAGCACTTCCTTAACATCTCATTTAAGACCCAAGGAAAATTATTCAAGGGCTAAGGTGGATCAACCCTCGATCAATAAGACACTAAGAGTTCATCCTCCAAATCTTTCGTCAATGACAAGGATGTCAAATGCACATATTCTTGGAATATTTACCCAGAGGCTGTTTGCACAAGCCCTTGGTATACATACCATCTCTTCAACTAGAATTGAGGTCACCTAACTAGAAAATCAAGTTTTGCGACCTCTATATATTCATCTTCCAAGGGTCTTCGAAAAGGCACGAAAATTGGATCTACAACTGATTATGAAGATTCTAATGTATTAGTTTTGAGTACAGATACGAAGATCTCAACCAATAATAAGTCTCGAGTCTATGATACTGAGATAAAGGTGATAGACTCCAATGATTTTGTCAACTAAAAAAGTTTAGGTTCTATTATTATTGGGAGATGGGCCAAATACTGCATTCCAAATTTTTTGGAATCAATTCTTCGACATCCTAGTTTAACAATAGGTTAATACCCAACTCCACATCACCTTCCACTTCCTCTCCATGTCAGTGCCATGTTAGTGGAATGTTTTCACCATGTTATCACCACATTACCAATGAGCCATGTCATGATGATACACGAGCTACCACATATGTGTGCCACATCATTCTACTTTAGTGCCACAACATCATGAAACAAATAACAATGACATGTTATTTTCCATGTGGGTGTTCCACATACCAATGAATATATTATTGTTCTTCACTACAAACTACAAGTCTAGGCTAAGGAAACTATTCTCAAACCTGGGCTAAGGCAACAATTCTCAAGTTTTGAGCTCTTTTAGGTTCTGAAGGAAGGTCAAGTCCACAGGTAAGTTACTAATCTGACCATCCAACAATGTTTTTTCACTGGTCTGGGGTCTTCTCTATTGAAAAGTGTAACTAGGTCGGTCTTCATGTTGACTATGTAATTGTGTATTTACGTAAATAAGAAGACAAAGATACTAAAATGTATTTTGTTGTACTTGCTTCATGGGTTTCATGAGAAAGATTTACTATGTCGATAGACTTCTTCTTGATGTCATTAGGATTTATAAGAGTCATTGTCATGTTAATGGAGTCTTGTTCCACTTGATAGAAGACCTCCAAAATACAAGACACAATCATCCTGAAAGTTGTCCTCATTAAATATATATTTGACATGTCATATTACATAAATAGGATGAATCCATTCAATAAGTCATGTTAGCTTATTTATGGAAGCCTAACCACTATAAATATAAACCTCAACTCAGTCTATAAATAGATATTTTTGGACATCTTCTCTGAGAGTTTTGGTGACAAGACAGAAGTAAAATTCAGTGCATCTCTCATTTTAGATGCTTATAATAGTGATGGAACTTGGATAATATACAAGAAGAAGTTTTGGACGATGAATCAGGAAAAACACAGTGATTAAAGTTCAGATTGTAGCACCGAGAGTTTGGGCAACATTACAGTGACACTTTGTTTATAACAATGATGGAACTCAGATAATATACAGCAAGAAGTTTCATATGATGACTCAGGAAAAATATAGTCATTACAGTTTGGATTGTAGCGCAGACTTTGGGCAACATTACAGTGACACTTTCATCACTGTCTCAGTGTAATACATCAGTATATTTCAGTGATATCTTCCAGTGCTTCCTTAGTTAAGGAGTCAGTGTTGTCTCAAGTCGAATCATGGTGCTCAATATCACTCGGTGCTACTGTAACAATGATTGATGACATGTTCCAAAGATATGACCTCAGTTTGTGGAAGATTGAAGAAGTAGAAGAGCCTTAGTCCTAGCCTAGGATATATACAGCATGAATGAAGGCCAGCACAACCATGATATAGTCATGGTGTTCTTCAGTGCAAAGATGATGTTCAATAATACGTCTCAATATCACAGTGATGCATGGTGCAATCAAGGAGGATGACTGTGTCTTGGTCTAGGAGAGGCAATTTAGGTCAAGGTTTTGATCATGGTCTTTGTTCTTGACAAGTGAAGAATCTATAAGAAGAGATTTGCATGTTTTCCCCTCAAGAGGAGCGGTTTTAGCCCTGGCTTGGAGCCTAGCTAATGTGTTGCTGATATTATTGTTTTTATGGTTGTTCGATGTATTGAATGTAATCATAATGATGAAAAAATATAATAAGGAAATAAGTAACACAAACAGTTATCATATAAGATAATTTGTATAAACTTTTTCCCTACCTAATTCTCAACATTCTCCACATGTATTTTTGCTACTAATCCAAGCTACCACAAATACCTATTCACTTGCTAATAGCCTGAGCTTCTGAGCCTTCATGAGTTTATAAGACAGGGATTCAAGCCTTACTATTTACTATCCAAGCTTCACAGTATTTTGTTCTTAAATTTTATCATTGCACCGAGCCTTCTCCACTAAACCTTGAGTTAGGTCACTGCCAATCCGAGCCTTCTTGTTCACTATTTATTGTCCGAGCTTCTGGAGGTGATAGTTGACAACAAAGGTAAGCTACAAGACTGTTCACACATTGGTTGCCACATATCCGAGTTTGAGCTTCTCCAACAGGTTGGCTCTTTTGATGTTTTACATTATTATAACTCATTATACATACAAAATTCAAATTATAGGAGATATCCCACACCCCAGGTTGTTCATTTCCCCGCTCTCTCTATGGGAAATTTGAATATGCTTCAAAGTTTCAAACCGGAAGCCATAAGCTTATATGGATTTAAAAAACAATATGTAATAAATAATTGGGTGCTATGTGCATATATGTTATATATTGCACACCACACAAACAGATAAGGGGTCAAGTAGATATATGATCTGTTGGTGATCCTTATAGAGAGATTTAATAGGTAACAACCTATCCATTATAAAGCAAATATGCATGCATGCACTAGCAAAGAAATCATGTAATAAATGTGCCATTTTGTCATCTAATAAGTAGAGTATAGATAATAGAATATAGATATTCCTTGCATGCATGCAACGGGTATGCTAAGTTCAATTCCTTTTAAACACACTAAATATAATTTTTTGATAGATGTTTCCTGTCAAGAAGAGAAAGTGGGCTTCTGAAAGTAATCATTTAGCTAAGTTTCTATAACAGGGTGATCTACTTCATAACCATGCCTTTGGGATTGCATTCAACAACATATTGATAAAAATAAATCCTATTCTCAGTAACAATATTATGGCATGCAGATCTATCACTTAGAGCAACATTTTATCTTGTGAATATGCTTCTTATTTTAATAGGAAATATCATTTAAGAACAGTGGTTTTAGAAAGGATAAAATACTAGTTTCTGAGATCAACACTTCACCTCCACCAAGATGGTCCTCCAAAAATTTGGTTACATCATACACCTATGAAACATTGCCCAGAATAATCAATTGGATAGAAATACAACATGAATGAGCCATAGATACTACTACCATCCTTGTAGGAAAACAAAAACTCAAATTAAATGTAACAGACTATATGTTTGGTAGAAGCTAAAAATCCAAAGATGCGAAGAGCAGCCTCAATATCCCACAAGTTACAATGCAGTGTACATATGATACATAAAGAATTGATAATACCAAGCTCAAATAAAATCACAATTTCAGTTCAGATTAGAGAGCACTTGAATAATGCCACCTCATCCCTACTATAAAGGGAATAGATACAATTAGTTGACAAATTGTAGTCGTAACACTCTGCATGTAACATTACAATTAAAAAGGCCACATGACACATCCTAAGTGTAACACTGCATGTGGCATTAGTAAGAGGTAACATGGAACTAATGAGGAGATGTCTTCTTTGTATTTTAGGAAACTCATCATCCATGCACATTCATTCAAAGTTTAGAATATCACATCAATCACTGAAGGAGTTATGTGAGTTATGTTCAATTCTTGTCTTGCTCAATCTCTGCTCATATCACTTATTGACTGAAAATCCACCTACTAACTTTGTACATGCCATGTGTCAATGTAGGTCACCCTATTAGTTTTTTCTATTCAATAGAATGCGTAAAGGTTCCTAACTGTGGCTCACTAAATATTTTATTGAACAGAGACAACAGATTGCTGGAAGGAGTCATAATATGATAATTTTGGATCAATCCCAACTAACTACACTCATATAATCATGACTCTGGCTTAATCTAGCCATGTGTCAAAGCCCTTACAAAAACTCAGACAATATAAGAGGATGGACAATATCCTATACTCTTTTACATCAAACTGAACTCTTATTCTCATGTGTAATATCCAAAAATAAGGAAATTCTACAACAATGAGAATATCTAAAGTTGGAGATCCAACAATACTTGAACACAACAACGCAAGTTGTGTCAACTTACTTATTAGATCAGATTAGGAGCAAATCAGCAAAACTATGTCTCCATATATTATCTCCAAGTGGGGAAAAGAAGTGTTCTGGACCATAAAAATGATATTTACATAAAATAACATAATAAATGTGAGAAATGGGACTTTGATCCCTTATTTCATGCAATATACATCTCACATATATAATGGGAGCTGAAACAAATCATTCTAGCTAAGTTAAGCATATCTCCGGGTTCTTATATGGCTTAAAAACACTGAAAACGAATAGCTTAACCCATACAGAAAACTTTGAAATAAGAACAGTGTAATTACAAGAGGGTTTCTGTAGCAATATGTTGTAGACAACAGATCTAGAGTTTATTTATCCAAATCAGAGAGAAAAACAGAGATCTAGCCTCTTTTATACAATGTAAAGATAACCCGACAAGGGTTTCTTGGAAGCTTAAGTACAAAAGGAATAGATCTGAATATTCAGCAGCAAAATAATGTAGTCCCCTATAAAATTACATGAACATAGCTGAATAAATTACAATAGGGATGAGAATCTATTTTTCTAGCTTTCTAGGGGAGGGTTGGCCCTTGCCCTAGGAAACTAGCCCAAAATCAAGGTGTTAAACCTTGCTGCAATAGATCTCTGAGAAATGATGCAGTTCCTACAAGGGACTTTGCTGTAGAAGTGCATAGAAGATTTGGACAAGTGCCAAGATGTGAAAATATTCTTGGGAGCATTATTTACTGATCCTCCAATGGATAGACAAGCTCTCCACTCAAAAACAAGCCCAGAAATGACTCAAAGAGATCCTCCTTTGTTACACCCTGCAACACAACCCAGATCTAAACAGAAACTGTGCTCTAGCTAAAGGATGTATCTTGGCCAAAATGAAAGAATGAGGAAATTTAGCTCAAATAACCTCTCCTTCCCTAAGCATGGGGTAGGGAATCCTGACCGAGAACACCCTTGTGCTAAACAACACTACAACCCTGCTAAACAGTAAGAGGAAGCAAAGTATCACTAGACCAAACCAAATAATAATCCACACATGAATACAGTTTCTATCCTCCTCTTCATATATAGCAAGTGCTCCTCTCCACAATGGGTCCCATCCATATGTGCCACCTAGCCCATGCAAGTTGTCCTCCATTAAAACGGCATAGTCCATCATGGAGATACAATGTATCTAGACAGCGCATGTGGACTTTGTCAAATATGACTGAATCAACATGATCCAATCCTGCTCGCACCTACAGGTGCTCAATCTAGCTGCTTATTCTTCCCCCTTTTTCATGAGGAATGTTATTTTCCCTTCTAAAGAGGTTAATGGGCCTCCCTACCCATTTTATTCATCTAATGCTAACTATAATGTTCACTTTAGCTTGAGGCTAAAATTTGGGAACATTAGAGTCCTTCCCTCCATAATGTTGCTTGTCCTCAAGAAACTGTATAGAGAGAGAAAAATTCCTCCCCTTCTCCTCTTGTGGCCTCCTCATCAATAGTCCCCACCACTACTCAAGATAATCTGCAACAAATCTGCCCTCCAATGTCTCATCCCAAAGATGCATGACCAAATGGCTCACATCATGAAAAGGTGGAAGGTGTAAGTGGAAACCTTCTTGCTGTCTCATGGCCTCCTCAAGGTAGGAGTGATGATACACATGGGAAATCTCATTCCCAATGAGTGACCCACTCACCCATGCTATAATCAAAATGAAATGAGCCATTCTAGGTAGCTCATCAAAGAAATCTACAACCCCAGTTTTATGCAATGTGTTGGAAGCAAAATACTATGAAAACAAGATGCCAAATGACAATCGGAGAGTGAATCATAGTTCCACACAAGGAACCAGCGCAATGCTTTCCATACCTGCTTCAAAACAAAATATAACAAGTGCGTCACCAGCCACTTGTTTGCTGCCACAATCATCTCATAAGATGGAAACAGAAAGATACAATGTGGTGTCAATGGTGCACACCAAGAATCATGTGGCTTCCCCCACAAACCACCAATAAGGTAGCCAAAATCAATGCTACAAGTACATCATCATACAATATGGAAGAAGGGATAATTATTATTGATACATCATGCTGCTCAAACAAGGAAAAGAAGTACAATACAAAATGTGAAATTATACCTTCTCCATCATGTACTTGAGATCTTGAGCTGAAATGGCTCAACTGGAATTTTTCCCTCACCTCCAATGAGTAAGGAAGTGGTTGTGACCTCCTATTTATCACCATTTGGGCTATGCATCTCTCCATATGTTGTAATATGTCATGCTAGATTCCCTCCCAAGTTAACTCCCTTGTCAAAGAAATATATGCATCATAATGCATGGAAAGGAAGTCCTAATGTGTTGCATGTAACAACTTCTCCTTGAGGCTAGAAGCTCTAGTCAAGAAGATTTTTCCAAAAGAATAGATGACCATATCATCCACCATGTATCTATCATCTCCTTCAGGGTCATCAAGAATCATGCAACCACCAAGATCCTTGGAGTACTTTTCCAAGAGTTAAGACCTCTAATATGGATCAATCCTCCCAAGAGATAGCACTGGTCATCTGGCATGTGAAGCTCTCCTCGTGCTACTGCTTGTTACTTTGACCTCCCCCATGCCAAATTCTTCCTCCAAACTCTTCACCTCTCAAAAATGCAAGAGTGGTGAACCCAAAGAAAAGATGTCTCTCATCAACTCTAGATCTGGTGGTCTCCCAGGTGGAATGCCTCCATGTAGTGAGACATCAAAATCTAAAGTGGACTATATATATGAGTGGACCGAGTTGTCCATCTCTTCACTGCGCAGTGCAGTCCCCTCCTTATGTGCAGAAACCTCCTGAAATAGATCAGGGTGAATACTCATCATCCCTTGGTGCTAATCCTTCTCCTCTTCTTCCCTATATGAGATGCCTCATCTTCAATGAGAGACCCTTGATCTTGGTCATCTCTTGAAGGAGAAGACTCCATGTCTTCACAAATAGAAGAGGGATCTTAAAGAAGCGGGGATATTTCCCTTGGAAAACTATCATGGATGTTTTTAACCCCCTTAAAAATATGGAGTGGAGTTGGTTTAATAGGTCTGTCCAACTCATGCAAAGTGTTTGAGTTTTTGTTTTTAACAAATGATGGTCCACAATGTTTTGCATTGAATCTTCTCACCAATTCCTTAGTGAACGCAACATAAGTTTTTACATTTGCATGAAAAAATGAAGTAGAGTTATCAAACCACCAATCATGGGCCATACCTTTGATTTGCAGCGTTGCTACTCTGATGGCCTCCTTCTCTAAAACTTGGTGTAGCTAAAAATAGGAATCTATCTCTTCTACCTAAGCTTTGGTTGTGCACTCTGCTGATCCATCAAAGTGAGATAGGAAGATTCTACCTCTCTTGCTTCTTTTGTGGTTGCTGGATCTTTCCTCCTTGAGTTTTCAAAACCCTTGGAAGTCCAAGTTCTCCTTGAATCTCCATGATTGAGATTCATACTCCCAAAGATAGTCACTCAAGGTCTCCTCCCTTGGTGTATCTCCTTCCTCCATCCTTCTTGCAGTAAATTTGGGCAATAGACTGCACTCTAGATCTACATGTGTGGCTGAATTCTCACACCCATCAATTGAATAGCTAGGGCTTTCTTCAAACCCTCTCAAAAATCTTCTACACTCCTCCCCTTTCATCTCCTTGATATCTTCTTTGATATTCTTCATAGGTTGGAAAAGAAGCAGGGAGATCCTCTCTTCCTTCATTCCTTCAAATAATGGAGTCATGCCTTTGTTTCTTCTCCACAACTTCTCTTTATGAGAAACTTCTCCTCCTAATGGCATAATGTCTTGGATGCATAGGTTGAGCCAAGATTTTCTTTGATACCACTGTAATATCCCAAAATAGGGAAATTCTACAACAATGAGAATATCTTAAGATATTATTAAGTTGGAGATCTAGCAATACTTGAAAAAAATAATGCAATCTATGCCAACTTACTTATTATATTAGATTAGGAGCATATCAGCAAAACTATGTCTCCATATGTTATCTCCAAGTGGGAAAAAACAGTGATCTGGACCATAAAAACGCTATTTCCAGAAAATAAAGTTGTAACAGTGAGAAATGGGACTTGTATTCCTTATTTAATCCAATATAAATCTCATATATAGAATGGGAGCTGAAACAAATCATTCTATCTAAGTTAAACAGATCTCCCAGTTCTTATATGGCTTAAAAACACTGAAAACCAATAGCCTAACCCATACAGAGAACTCTGAAGCAAGAACATCATAATTACAAGAGGGTTTCTATAGAAATATGTTGTAGAAAAGATATCTTTAGTTTATTTAGTCAAAGAACAAAGAAAAACAGAGATCTAGCCTCTTTTATACAATGTAAAGATAACCCGGCAAGGGTTTCTTGGAAGCTCAAGTACAAAAGGAATAGATCTGAATATTCAGTTACAAAATAACATATTCCCCTACAAAATTACGTGAACATAGCTTAATAAAGTAAAATAGGGATGATAATCCCTTTTTCTAGCTTTCCAGGGGAAGGGTTGGCCGTTGCCCTAGGAAACTAGCCCAAAATCAAGGTGTTAAGCCTTGTTGTGGCAAATCTCTGAGAAATGGCGCAGTTCCTGCAAGGGAATGTGCTGTAAAAGTGCAGAGAAGCTTTGGCCAAGTGCCAAGATGTGAAACTATTCCCGAGAGCCTTCTTTACTGATCCTCCAATGGATAAACAAGCTCTCCACTGAAAAACAAGCCCAGAAATGACTCAAAGAGATCCTCCTTTGATGCACCCTGCAACACAACCTAGCTCTAAATAGAAATTTCACTGTACATGAAGGAGGTAGCTTGGCCAAAATTCCAGAATGAGGAAATTTAGCTCAAATAACCTCTCCTTCCGTGAGTATGAGGTAGGGAATCCCAACCAGGAACACCCTTGTGCTAAACATCACTGCAACCCTGCTAAATAGCAAGAGGAAGCAAAGTCTCAACAAACCAAAGCAAATAATAATCCAAGCATGAATACAATGGTTGTCCTTCTCTCCATATATAGCAAGTTATCCTCTCCACAATGGGTCCCATCCATATGTGCCACCTAGCCCATGCAAGTTGTCCTCCATTAAAACTACACAGTCCATCATGGAGATACAATGTATCTAGACAGTGCATGTGGACATGGTCAAATATGACTGAATCAACATGATCCAATCCTGCTCGCACCTGTAGGTGCTCAATCCAACTACTTATTCTTCCCCTTTTTACATAAGGAATGTTATTTTTCCTTATAAAGAGGTTAATGGCCTCCCTACCCATTTTATTCATCTAATGCTAACTATAATGCTCCCTTTATCTTGAGGCTAAAATTTGGGAAAATTACATCATGGGAGCTAACTCAAATTAGGGACCATATATCATTTCATTGAAAAATGAAAGAATAGGTTCAAGAAAAATAAAAATGTATGTTATTTAAACTAAAAAATCCATTTTAACCTCAAATATATCAAGCGCACAGTCTAACATATCCACTACCAGACAACAATATTCTAACATATTCGATTTTAAGGTAGTGGATACAGTCTAACATATTCTGAAGTAAAATATTTGTGGCACATGGTTTGGTAGCACATATTAATTCATGAGTTCAAACACAATTTTTTGTTACAGTGATTTTCAAAATTCCCTAATTTGCAATAATTAAAACATACCTTAACATAATTTGAAGTGCTCCCTCTTGCATCTTCATTCTTGAAAACTTTTGTATCCTTTTCTCCACCACCCATGTCTTGGTTGATGACTAAACTCCCATCATCTTTGCATCTCTACATTGATTGACTATATGTTCCATGGATCTAGTCTTGGCTGATCATAAGTACTCGTTCCCTTAGTTTTTTCCTTTTTTTGCAATGACATGTTTAATGATTTCAGCACTGTAAATTTAACATTTTCCTTGAGAAAGAAGGCCATACAACTCATCAAATCTTCTCACTCAAACTGTTTGAAAAACACACTGCTGACAAATACTCGGTACCTTCTTGGTAGATTTCCCAGGGTAACAGAATGATATTAGATGTCTACTCGATGAAGTATCAAAAGCTATTGTTTGCATTAAATGGAATAAGAAAGAAAGAAATCATATGTACACACTGCATAGTTAAAAACTTAACATACATCAAGAAAACATAGCAATGTGGGGGTACCCAAGGCATCTCCTGAAAAGGAGAGATGAAAAGAAAGAAGCTAAACTAGCAAAAGAGAAAATAACAAAATAACAAAATAAAGTGGTCTCTCAAGCAGATAAACCCTAGACATTGAACTAATGTAAAATATTGTGTTAGAGTAAATGAAGAACAAGAAATTCTGTGACAGAAAGTTGACCATATCACAAACATAGAGAAAAATTAAATCATAAATTGCATAAGAATCAGAGAAGACTATAGCACTATAAAAGCACCAAGATTGAGCTTTATCAGGATACAAAGTGTTTGTTCCAACATGCTTTCATGTAACGATGGATAATTAATTCATGATAAACACTAATGGAAAGGAGAAGAATGGAGAGGAGGTTGGCATGAGATCCTGCCCCAACATAGGGAATCCTATTGAATTCACTTCTACTTCACTTCTATGAATTCACAATAAATATTGCAATATTGTATCATTCTATAGAAATTTCCTTTATAAGGTGCAGTACTAAAATCATTCATGGTAAATGATAGTGATTTATTTGAAATTAAACTGATGACTGCATGTGTTCTAAAGATGAAATATCTCAAATCTATGCCAGAAAAGGCTCCCATTAACATAACACCATTAAACATCAATATATTGTACTACTAGCAATTCTTCCTCACATCCTTTTTGTTTGTAAACCTAAATAATTATTCAATCTAAAAGATGATTGTCTTTTCAGAACATAATGCATGCATTAGAACCAAGAATAAACATGATTACTTAAGTGGAGATAAAAGAGTAAAAAAAATACAATCTTAAAACAACAAGGCTCATAGAATAGTGATCCATTATACCAATGCAGATGGGAGTTGTTAAAGTTAAACCAAGCTACCAAAAATAGTGAATAAATGGGAAGCATATCAGAGTTTTGTGATATAAAAAACCAAGAAATTATATTTTAAGAAAATAAGCTTAATGTAAAATTGTATTTAATCAAGAAACCATCTTTTAACTACTTTATGCTAATCATATTGTACATACCTTTCCATTGAAGACAAAAGATGACTAGTGTTTCCTAGATGCAGACAACTATATAATAACTTGTAAGCTGCAAATTCATGATGGAAGGCCTCAATGCCTTTAGCATATAGCCCTTGAAGTTGTGACTGACACTGTACCATAACAATGTAGATAGTTAATTAAAAAGGGAAAATGACACATTCCAGATCTAATTTAAGTTTTAACTATTTAGCCTGATAGTGGATATTTTAGTCATTTTTTCCATCTTTCACGTGGTCTCGTTTCATATATAATACTATGAAATGTGTCAAGAACAGGACTTCTGTTGAGCTAAGAAGTTCCCTTGTGTTCAAATTATATCACTACACTGACTCAATTGTCTTAACTAAAACATTGAGACTCGTCTCAGCCACTATGAGAAAAGACAATGAAAAGTAGTAGTCATAGAATGCTGGTGACATTCATAAGTAGAGGCACAAGATAAATATAATAAGAGAAATCATAAATCTCAAAAATAATCCTATGTCTAATCCTAGAGGCATTAAGACATAAAAATAAAGAAGATAAAAAGTTTTTTCGACGGCTTTGCAAATAGCAGATGGAACCAGAAAGGATATGATATAGAGTCTAGACACACTAATCCTGTTTGAAAATGGTTATCAAAATGTGAAAATTGTTTGAAACAAGACACTAATTTCCTCACAAAATTTTAAAAATTAAAAATATGTCGATCAACTACAAAGAAAGACAAGATACAAAAGCATCAAGTAAAAAATACATGATGCAATAATTTGTACCTAGTTGTATTTGGGCATGTCTCCAGCCTCCAGAGCTAATCGAGCATGTGTTTCATAGACCTGCAAAAATATATAAAAGGTAATTTCCAATACTTTATTACAACATTTCGTTACTTTGATTCAATGAAAAACACATATATGATTTGGATTGAAGTAGTGGATACAGTTTAACATATGTGCTACCGAACCATGTGTCATTTTAACCATATCCACTACCAGACAACAAAATTGGTCAATGGGATTTGACTTTGTCTCAAATTGAATTCATTTATATACTTTAATGAATAGATACATCAACAGAAGTTCATTTGAGGGAGTAAATTTATGGCGAGGCTCCGAAAGGTGTTAATTTGCTCAATTTGTCAGAAACAAAGAATAAAAAGAGTGTGATGCTCACAATTTTACAAAATGTCTGAAGGAAACTCATGAACATATTAGAATAAAGCTACAATAGGGTAATGACAGTGCCTTGAACAATAGGGCTTCTAGAGCAGAAGCAGAGGAAATACATAAGCTTGGATTGTAACAGTGTAATAGAGTGTTGAGCACATCATGTTTCAAGATCAAGTTTTGGGTTTATTTAGCTCAGTCAAAAAATTTATTCAGTTTTTCTCATCTTGCTCTACCTTTGGTCCACAATAAATTGGTATCAACTCCTCAATATTGATGCCAAATTTTCAAAATGATAAAATTCCTAGTGCCCAAGGAGTGAACCTTCTATCTTGAGTAGTGGAAGGTATGAAAAAGGATTGAAAGACCTAGGCTGATGAATATTAATTGAACCTTCTTATATTGAAACCATTTGTAGAGTGCAAGACCTGGGCTAGAATTGTCAATTAAGCTGGTTACCTCCACATGCACCCATTATTGGGAGTGTAATCTGACACTTGATTTGCAATCCATCAACTGCATGACATTGTCTTTGGAAATTCAAGACATTACATATTCAACTATTCAGCCATCATAGCTTAATTCTGAGCTTAATCCTTAAATCAACATAGATATTTATCACCCTTTGCTGATTATATCTTGTCTAAATTTCACCAACATTTTCAACTGATCACATCTCAAACCCTAAGTAGTTCTTAAAAGCTTCTACGATTCGTTAATATGCATCAAACCTTTCATATGAAAGACAAACATAGAGAAAAGGATCAGGTTTTGATCCAAATCATGACCATCTGCAACAATGGTAACAAAATATCAATGGTAAAAATTTCAAATAAATCCTCAAGATCACCAGAACATTCTAACTCCAGAAAATGATAGGGGACCTCCCCAAGATTCACTTGGTTTTCTATGTTCACTATTGCTTGCATAAGTAATCGACTAACTATCCACATAAAAAAAACATGAAGTACAAACACCAGTACCTCAGCTTTGTTGATGTAATAGATACCATTAAAGGTGGTTTGCACGTTGATTTAGTAGTAAACCATATAACAACCCATGTGATGAACATTGTAAATAAGAAGAACAAGATAGTTGTGGTGAAAGAACACACGATAAAGAATCATTTATGGATCTTTGTCAATTCTTTGATTGACAATCCTGCATTTGAATCCCAAACCAAGGAGGCACTGACAACTCATCATAATAGCTTTGGTTAAAAGTGTGAACACTCTCAAGATTTTTTGAAGAAAGTTGATAAATGTGGAGTTGTTGAGAACATATTATCATGGGAAGAATTCAACTTCTTACACTCTTTCTAGAAAACTCTACTCAAGATTCCTTTATTTCTTGTTGAATTCATTACTCCTATTTTCAAGACAACCCATAAAAATGGACGGGTATTGTCTTTCTATACCATGCCTGAGTATGAATCATGGAGAGAATATCTGGGTGGATCAACATCAGGATCAACCATAAAGTACTATAAAAGTCTCGGTATAATTACTTCTAAAGAGGGGAAATAATATTTTTAAAAATTGGACAAACATAAAAAAGACTTCATGTGGATAAATGAGGAACATGGAGATGCAATATAATTGGCCTTCAGCAAGAAGAATATAGAGGCTGAAAAGAATTGGCTAAGAAATTTTGAGTCAGGAACATATTTGGACCAGACTGACACACTTATCAAGTACATCAGCTTTGTAAACAAGGAATTGATCCTATTTTCCATGGCTAATTTGCAAAGATTCATCCCATCCATGGTTGATGGTTTGGAACAAATGCAAAGTAAAATAATGTTTTTCTCTTTCAAGAGAAATTTGTTACGCAAGCAAATGTTTCTCAATTCTCGAGTTATGTCTCAGAGTAATCTGCTTACCATCACGGTGAGCAAAGTCTTGCTAGCACAATTATTGGAATGACACAAGATTTTTTTGGAAGTAACAACATTAACCTCCTTGCTCCACTTGGGCAATTTGGCACCAGAGCGCAAGGTGGGAAATATCATGCAAGTGCTCGATATGTTTTCACATGCATGTCACCAATAATGCACTTCTTGTTCCCAAAATATGATGATGTACTCTTGGACTACTTGAATGAAGATGGCCAAAAAATTGAGCCAATGTGGTATGTGCTAATTATTCCAATGGCCCTTGTCACTGGAATGTGAGGGAATTGGAACTGGTTGGCGTTCCTTTGTACCCAACTACAACCCAATGGAATTTGATAATATGGATATGATACAATGGTGGTTATATCACCATAACTAGAACAATTAAGTATAAAAATAGTGTAAAAACAAAAAATGTTTCAACGTTTAAATGCATGATGTTCAAGCTTACAATCAAATAGAGGAAAAAACACATACAAAAAACAAAATAATAATCATGAACAAGCTTCATCTTGAATTATGAACTATAAAGGAACTTACAAAATGTGACACTATGAACCTGGTCAAGCGCACAAGCAAAAAGATCTTGGACATGACCATGGTTGATAATTTGTATTGCTCATGATGCAAGAGGATTTGTACCTGCGCTACCAAGTCATTCAAAATCCATAATTATCTATACAATAAATAAAAGTAATATTAGTAGTATTTTTTACTCTAAGATGCATTCTTATGATAATGTTAGAACATATGTTGACAATATCAAAACATACCTGAATAATCTTCTCCTCGTTTCAACAACAATTTATTGGAGTCGTGTGAACTTGGAACAAGCCTCCCATGATCTGAAAGAGTAGCAACGAAGTCAACAGTGACTTTTTTGCTGCTACGTGGATCAAGGGAAGTTTTATCCAAGGTTAGATCGATCCAATAAATTATTCTCTACTAAACAGGGCCAACCATGTGAAGGTCGAAGCTCTTATGGCCCCTCCCCCCCCCCCTCACATCACTCTCAATTCCCCAATACCCAATCTATATTTCATTTTTTACTTTCATGAGCAGAAAAAAAATATTCAATAACTAATAAAAAAAAAATGCAACAAAAAGTATGCAAGAAAACATTGAAAGTGCTTGGCATAAAGATAGTATGATAAATGAGGTTTTATATAATGCAAAAAAGTCTCCTAGTATGGCAATATTTTTCTTATAATAATACAATATTTTATATTATCAAATTCTATTTTCCTATTCCTACTTCTAAAGCTCCTAAATACATCATCAACATCATTGTGACCTACTTCTGTTTAGTGTCTTTCCCGCATAGCTGACATAGTTGCATACTCTCGATGTCGGTCTCATGTAGTGGCGAGGCATCGCCTACAAAAACAAATAATATTAAATTTTAATTGTCAATTTTGAAATATCATTGAAGTAGTTCGGTAATATTAATTAAAAAAAATTGCAATGACATTATTTACCTAGTGCAATAGTTTTCACTGTTGGAACCATTGCCCTGTGTTCCTCTTTGGTGGTAGGATGCTCAAGCACAACATTGTCTGTCATTTAAACAAAAAACATTATAATGACACAACCCTCAAGGTATAATTAGAAAAAATTATATGTAGAAATTAATTACCGGCGTGGCCCTCACTGATAATATCATTGTCGGCCTGGTCCCCGCTGGAATGGTTAGGTTGCACGCGAGGACCATGTACTTCTGGCAGTATTTCACTCTCAACACACTGCTCTACAACTAGGTTAGTTGGCTCATTGAAAGTGTCGCTCCCCTTATTTAAACAAATTTCTTAGACTTTTAATTTATGGATGATAACAAACATATTGAAAGGTAAACGTTTTACCTTATCAGGAATTCTAGATCTTGGGACCTATCCCAAGCTTCTACGACATTCAACTACGGCTTGATAACCGAAACAAAAATCGATCTCACTGTCTTCCTCTATGGTTTCCGTTCCAAATTATTCACCCTACATTACATATGTGTTGGAAATACTGGGGGGGGGGGGGGGGTGAATCAGTATTCCTTTCAATTAGAGCAGTTAATCTTCAATTATTATCAGTGTTTGTACAATGATAGCAGAAAACAAGAGGAACACAAATGCACACAGTTTTTAAGGTGCAAACCCATTCCGGTAAAAAACCACCTAATGATTTTCTAATAATTCTTTAATATTCAACTCCAATTGAAAATAAAGCTCCAACTTCCTAGAATCTAGAAAAACATTCTTCTCCAGCTCCCACTGGATGGATGCTCCAATACCCGAGATTCTTTAGTATTCAACTGAATGGATGCCCCAACACCCAATGAGCTACAACTCACCCTAGCACCACCCTACCACCCTATAGAAAAATAAAAGAAGAATGGACTCCCATACTAGGGAAAATGGTCCACTTTACAATGATATAGAGTGATGTAGAAGAAGAAGATATACTAGACCATAACCCCAACTTTGACACAACCACCTAATGATGATCCTAGACCTCTGAACACTACCTTTTCAACCCTTGGCATATAGATACTAGTACAATTTGTACAATAATGAATTTACAATGACTAAGTACACTGATACCTTTACAATGATTGTATGCAATGCTGCTCACTTGAAGACTTCATATGTTGAACTTCTTGCTACTGTTATGCACCTTGATTGCTGCTCTTGTCATGCTACCCTCTACTGCACCTTTCTTTGCTTTGCTACTGTAGAAATCCTGGTCCTTTGCAACCCTTGACAACACATGATCTATCTTTTTCTTGCCTTCTAGGAGCTCGATATTGAATCTGGTGTATCTCTGTTATTTCAGATCCTCAATATCTGATTTTCAGTCTTATAGTATCCCTCTGAGTCATCTTTCCAATGCCATAGGTCTGACCCAATTTGGATTCTTCAAGAGAGAGTTATACCCAATCTCTCACAAGGCCCTAATTATGGACTGTTTTAGCAGAGCGCAATTGTACGGCGTGCCACATGTCACTGTTTCTTCATTTGGCTCTAAAATTGACAAATCAAAAAAGTATATATTGTGCCCTATCTACCATTTTTTACGGAATTCCAATATGATACTCAGAGAGAGAGAGTTATGATTATTTTACCAAGGTCACTGCTTTTAGATGAATTTTAGGAGCCTGCAAAAACCCTGACTTCTACAGAACATATCTCCAAAAATATTGCACACCTTGATATAAAAGTTTCACTACAGCTTCCTCAGGATTTCTGATTCGCCTCATAAAAATTTCAGCTTATGAACCTATGTAGAAAAAAAGTTAAAGAAAAAATTCCATGATGACCTGTTTCAGATGGCCGAATCCCTTGCCTAAGGAGGAAATGAGGATCACAGTTTATATAAATGCTTAAGTTGGGAGGGCCTTGAACAAGTGAACATGGGAGGGATTTTATGAGCTTAAAAAAATATTAATTATGACTTTTCAATGACCCATGCACCAACCCCATGGGGTTTTATCCCACTAACTGCGGGTACAAACTTCAAACATGAATATCTCTCAAACTGTGAATAATTACATGGCGTGCCATATATCAACGGAAACATATCGACAAGTAGAAACCATAAAAATAATTATTGACGTAGAATATATTAATTTGGTAGGTCAAAAATCCCATTCAATATTGGGTTAGCCCCAAGTGCTTCTTCGGTTGACATCAATGACAACCGTTGATCAACAATCTCCCCCTTTGGCATTGATGGAAACACAAGTACTCCCCCTGCGATCATGACACCTCTTCCTACAACATTCTCTCCCCCTTTGACATCAATGGAAAAGGATAACTCCCCCTGAGACACAGCCATCCTGCGGACCTGTATACACTTCCACTCCCTCTGACACACAACCGTCCTGCAGACCTGTAATCTAATGAGAACTTGGAAGAATCCCAAGCTTTTGACGAAGATATTCAAATTTTTCACGAGGTAAAGATTTAGTGAAGATATCAACAATTTTTTCTTTTGTACAAACATACTCAAGTTTGATATTCTTTTCAGCGACTTGTTCTCTAACAAAATGATATTTGATCATAATGTGTTTTGTTTTTGAATGCATGACACGATTCTTGGAGATGTTGATGGCACTAGTGTTGTCACATAATATGGGAATAGGCTCACTGAATTGTACTTGAAGATATTTCAAAGTTTGTTTCATCCAAAGGACTTGAGTACAACATGATGCTGCTACAATGTATTTTTCTTCCACTGTAGATAACAATATTGAAGTTTGTTTTTTTCTCAACCATGATACGAGACAACCACCTAGATAGAATGCTACTCCACTAGTACTCTTACGATCATCAAGGCTTCCTGCCCAATCTGCATCTGTAAAGGCTTGAATAATGAGATTGTTACCCTTGGGATACCACAAGCCATATTCTTCTATGCCCTTTAGATATCGAAGAATTCTTTTGACAGAAATAATATGTGATTCTTTTGGTGCTGCTTGGAATCTTGTTACTTGTCCAATTTCTTGCATAACATCTGGCCGAGAGGCTATTACATATAGAAGACTACCAATCATAGATCTGTACAACCTCTGATCCACATCCTTAGATGAGTCGTCTACGCTCAATTTGCAACATTTTACCATTGGAGTAAGGACGAGTTTGCAATCTTCCATTTTGAATTTCTTGAGCATTTCCTTGATGTACTTGGCTTGACATATAAATATTCCTTTCTCTTGCTGAGATATTTGAAGCCCTAAGAAGTACGTTAGCTCACCAAGTAAAGACATCTCAAACTCACTTTTCATCTTTGTAGAAAATTTATTATTTATTCGATCATCATTGCTACCAAATATTATATCATCCACATATACCTCAACAATTGTTAAATTATCTTTATCTATTTGTACATAAAAATTGCTATCAACAGTACCTTTCCTGAACCCTTTTTGACGTAGATATCCATCAAGACGAGCATACCATGCTCTGGGAGCCTGCTTGAGACCATATAGAGCCTTCTTTAACCTGCAGACATAGTCTTCTTTTTGTGATAGTAGAAAACCTTCAGGTTGTTTGATGTAAACTTCTTCTTCTAATTCTCCATTCAAAAATGCTGACTTAACATCCATTTGGTAGAATTTGATTTTTCTTGAACATGCATAGGTGAGGAACATTCGGATGGCTTCCATTCTAGCAACTGGTTCAAATTTTTCGTCGAAATCAATTCCTTCCACTTGTGCATAGCCTTTGCAAACCAATCTTGCTTTGTTTCTAGTAACCTGCCCATCTTCATTCAATTTGTTCCTGAACACCCATTTAGTCCCAATGACATTTTTATCTCTTGGTCGTGGTACTAATTCCCAGGTGTTATTCTTCTCAATTTGATCCAATTCTTTATTCATAGCTGCTACCCAATGTTCATTCTAGTTGGCTTCCTCAAAAAAACTAGGCTCAAAGGTTGCTAGAAAAGCAACGTGAGCTTGTTGTGATGAACAAAGCTGTCGACCTTAATTTATGTCACCAATTACTTGATTTGATGCATGGTTCTTTTGAATCCACTCTTTTTTCTCCTTAGAGGACCTTTTGGTTGTTGTTATGGTATATCTTGATGATTATTGTTTACTTCTTCCTCGTTGATAGTTGCTTCTTGTTCTACAATTTTATCTGTGTCTTTTTCAGCCTCTATCTCAAGTTTCAAAGATTCTAGATCCTTGTCATTACCCAATAGAACACCATCTTCGTCAAATGTAACATTTATGCTCTCCACTATCTTTTTTCGTCTTAGATTATAGCATTTATAGGCCTTTCTTTTGCGTGAGTGACCAACAAAGATACCTTCATCAACACGTGATTCAAACTTACCCAAATTTTGATCTTCTCTTTTTATATAACATTTTCTTCCGAAGATTCTGAAATATTTTACATTAGCTGGTTTTCCTTTCCATAATTCAAATGGAGTCTTGTTGCAATTATTTCTGAGAAGACTTTGGTTGATAATGAAGACTATCGTATCAATTGCTTGAACCCAGAATTTTTCATCCAATTTTGAGTCCTTCAACATTATTCTACCCATTTCCTGTATAGTTCTATTCTTTCTTTCAGCAACTCCATTTTGCTGAGGTGTTCGTGCTGTTGAAAATTTCCTTTTTATTCAATTTTCATCACAGTATTGCTGAAATAATTTGGAAGTGAATTCTCCACCATTATCTGATCTTAAACACTTTATTTTCAAATCAGTTTCATTTTCAACCAACTCCTTGTAGATCTTAGAGCACTCAAATGCTTCAGACTTTTTCTTTAGGGAACTGATGGCTATCATCTTGGTATAGTCATGTATCGTTAACATAAAATATAATTAATTTTCTAAGCCTTTTGTTCTCACAGGACCACATAGATCAGTATGTATCAATTTCCAATGGATGTGATTAAAAGTGTTCTTTTGTTTTAAATTGGACTTTTGTCTGCTTGCCATGCCGACATGCCTCACATAGTGTGTTGGAAGGTTCTGATATTTTTGGCATTTCTCGTACTGTTTCCTTTTTTCTTATCCTGAAAATATTGTCAAAATTTATGTGACCCATTTGTTTGTGCCATAACCAGCTTTAATCTTCTTTAGCTAGTAGACATGCTTTAGTTGCTTTATCCAGAACATATATGTCGTTTGGAGCTCGACTTGTTGTAGCCACAATTTTACCATACCTGCCTTTCCTGATTTCACTTTTTTTGCAGTTGAATAGCATTGTGTGTCCTTGATCACACATTTGTCCAACACTGAGCAGATTGTGATTCATGTTTTCGACCAATAGAACATTCATGGCTATAACATCTTTGCTTCCGAGAGTGAGGGTACCTGATCCTATAACATTTGAAGATCCATCATTTCCAAAGGATATGGTTCCATCCTTCTTCTCTTTTAGAGATACAAATTTATTTCTATCTCCAGTCATATGCGTTGAGCAACTGCTGTCAACATACGACACATATTTATTTTTTTGAGCCTTGAGAGCGAGAGCACAATTATCAGTCTTCTTCTTCTTCCATGTTCGTTCATTCTGTGGCTTTGAAGATTCTTCTAGAGGATTTTCAAGTCTGCAATCTATGGCTATGTGTCCAAAGTTTTGAAATTTGTAACATTCCATATTATTTCTTAAATGTTCAAATCTATTGATGTTTCGTTGAGCCCTGGTAGGTTCATATTTGAAGAATCTCTTGGAATTGTATTGGTTTCTAGGGTACGTGCGACATTCTACAAATTTATGACCAAATTTTCCACGTGAATAACAATATCCATGAAACATATGTTGGTACCTAGATGAAAATATTCGTCGAGGAATCATCTTCCAAGTATGTGCTTGCGAATCTTGTCCAATGAAGTCTTCATGTATGTCAAATCTCATAGGTTCATTTTATTTTGTTGTAGAAGTTCCTACTTCTTCTTCTTTGTAATCGAGGCTAGTTCTGTCTTTGTAAGATCGTTGATTGTTGATGACTTATTCCAATGCCCTTGAGCTGTTGGCATAGTTTTGGATAGTTTTTCCCTTCTTCACTTCCTTACGCAGTGAGACTACTTCGGCTTCTAATGCTTCCCTATCTTGGTTTCTTTCTTCCAACTTATTTTGAAGTGACTCTTCAATACATTTGTGTTCTTGAACCTCAATTTTGAGACCTTGAACTTGTTCTTCAAGAGTATTGCAACGAATCTTCTCAGCATTGAGCTCTTTTATAAGCTTGCTTGCCTCCTCATAAAATTCTTCTATGGTCAACACTTCTTCTTCATTGTTTGATACTTCTTGTTTATTGTGCTTGGCCATAAACAATACTTTCTCATTGGCTTCTTCTTTGCTGTCATTTTCTTCATCAGATGATGAGCTATCTTCTTTAGAGAGAAATTTCCTTTTGGATCCTTTCTTTTTGCCTTGCTTGTTGAATTTCTTAAAGCCTTTATTTCCTTTTAATTTGGCATCACTTTTGTTTTGACATTTTGCTATGAAATGCCCAACCTCACCACAACCGAAACATATCAATTGAAGTTTACCTTTAAATTTTCCCTTACCAGGTTTTATTTTTCTCATAAAGTAAGCATATTCTTCATCTGAAAGACCTTCTCCATCATCTCCCTTTTCTTCACACTTGTAGGTGCATGTCATTTCAATTGAAGGTTGTTTGTCCTTATTGGTTTGCTTAGATGCAACAAACACAGTTTCTAGATTTGAAGTACCCTTTTCTTCATCAAGACTCATTTCATATGCTATGATAACTCCATGTAATTCTTCCTTGCTGAGTTTTTCCAGATTTGCACTATATTCTAAGACCGATACCTTTGGGTTGGATCTCCCTAGTAATGTTCTAAGAATATTTCGTATAATATTCCTCTCATCAACTGGCTCTCCCAATCCTTCCAGAGTATTAGTTATTTCATCAACGTATTGGAAGTATGCAGCAATGTTGCAATCTTCTTTCATTCTGTGTTGCTCAAATTTTGCTCTATAGATTTGAAGCTTTGCTTCTTTGACATTTGAGTCATCTGCATATATATTCTCATGCTTGTCCCATACATTTTTAGCGGTTTTACAACCCGACACCTTATGATAAGCAAATTCAGTAAGTTCACTGATAATAAAATTCTTTTCTTTTGCATCATTTACCAAATTCTTCTTACCTTGTTCATCCGCGGTTGATGTAAATCCATTTTGAATAGTGTCCCATACTTCGTAACCTTGTGCCAAGAGATATACCTCCATTCTTCCTTTCTAGAGTGCATAATTATTTTCATTGAATAGAGGTACACCATTCTTGGTATTCTCCATGACCTCCTTCCAGCTGTTAAACTGTTATTGAAGGAACCAAGCTCTAAAGCCAATTGTTGGAAATACCTAGAGGGGGGAGTAAATAAGTATTCTTTTCAATTAGAGCAGTTAATCTTCAATTATTATCAGTGTTTGTACAATGATAGCAGCAAACAAGAGGAACACAAATGTACATAGTTTTTAAGGTGGAAACCCACTCTGGGACAAAAACCACCTAATTCTTTTTAATAATTCTTTAATATTCAACTCCAATTGAAAATAAAGCTCCAACTTCCTAGAATCTAGAAAAGCATTATTCTCCAGCTGCCACTGGATGGACGCTCCAACACCTGTAATTCTTCAGTAGTCAACTAAACGGATGCCCCAACACCCAATGAGCTACAACTCACCCTAGCACCACCCTACCACCCCATAGAAGAATAAAAGAAGAATAGACTCCCGTACCAGGGAAAATGGTCCACTTTTCAATGATATAGAATGATGTAGAAGAAGAAAATATACTAGACCATAACCCCAACTTTGACACAACCATCTAATGATGATCCTAGACCTCCCAACACTGCGTTTTCAACCATTGGAAGATAGATACTAGTACAATTTGTAGAATAATGTATTTACAATGACTAAGTACAATGATACCTTTACAATGATTGTATGCAGTGCTGCCCACTTGAAGACTTAATATGTTGAACTTCTTGCTGCTGTTATGCACCTTTATTGCTGATCTTTTCATGCTACCCTCTGTTGCACCTTGCTTTGCTTTGCTGTCGTAGAAATTCTGGTCCTTTCCAACCCTTGACAACACATGATCTAGCTTTTTCTTGATTTCTAGGAGCTCGATATTGAATCTGCTGTATCTCTATTATTTCATATCCTCAATATCTAATTTTCAGTCTTGTAGTATTCCTCTGAGTCATCTTTCCAATGCCACATGTCTGACCCAATTTGGATTCTTCAAGAGATATTTATACCAAATCTCTCACAATGCCCTAATTATGGACTGTTTCAGTAGAGCGCAATTGTACCGCGTACCACGTGTCACTGTTTCTTCCTTTGGCTCTAAAATTGATAGAGAAAAAAGTACATACTGTGCACTATCTGAAAATTTTGACATAATTCCAATCTGATACTCAGAGAGAGAGTTATGACGATTTTACCTAGGTCACTTCTTTTAGATGAATTTCAGAAGCCTGCAAAAACCCTGACTTCCACAAAACAAATATCCAAAAATGTTGTGCACCTTGATCTGAAATTTTTACTGTAGCTTCCTCAGGATTTATGCTTCGCCTCATAAGAATTTCAACTTCTGAACCTTTCTATAATAAACTTTAAAGAAAAAATTCCATCATGACCTGTTTCAGATGGCCGAATCCCTTGCCTAAGGAGGAAATGAGGATCACAATTTATATAAATGCTTAACTTGAGAGGGGCTTCAACAAGTGAATGTGGGAGGGATTTTATGAGCTTAAAAAAGATTAATTATGACTTTTTAATTTCCCATGCCCCAACCCCATGGGGTTTTATCCCACTAACTTGGGGTACAAACCTCAAACATGAATATCTCTCAAACCGTGAAGAATTACATGGCGTGCCATATATCAACGGAAACATATCGAAAAGTAGAAACCATAAAAAGCATTATTGACCCAGAATATATTAATTTGGTAGGTCAAAATTCCCATGCAATATTGGGTTAGCCCCTAGTGCTTCTTGGGTTGACATCAATGAAAACTAGTGATCAACAATATGATTGTGTATTTTAATGTTATTTGATGGGATTAAAAAAATGTTGGAAGGTGAAACAATTAACTATAAGATGTTTAGATACTTACAATTCTTGCAGCTAATTTCAAGTACCTGCCCTCGCCTAGCTTGTGATGACCTTTTTTTTTCAATCCTGACTTTGGTTGCCTTCGAGGTTTCAGGAAACCTATCATCAAAATCTTGAAGTTAGTTATGTAGCACACTTTTATTTTAGACATAGAGAAAATTAAAGCTATTGAATTAAAGTTGTAATTTACCTTGCGGGTCCAGTTAGCATTTTTCCTTCATTCTTGGCCTTTTTCTCTTTTCCATCATCGATGAGTGCTCTCCACTCCCTCTCTAGAACTGTGAGAGGACGCTCGTATCTAGAGTTAGTTTGAAAGTGCATCTGATAGGTGTCCCGGGTATATTTCAGATATTTTCCAACTGTCTGGGCGATCATTGTTCTATCAAATGTGCCCACCCAAAAAAGGCCTTCTAGATAATCTAGAAGTTCCTTTTTTAGGTTGGAATTCTAGGAATTCCACCTTGTGCGTATTTTTGGGACAAAAATTACCAGTGCCTTGCTCTCCAAGGCCATGTAGAAACCATTATTTCCTACAGAGAAAAAATATATTATCATTAATTTAAAAATAATAATCATGATAGAATATGTTTTTGATAGAGTACATGAATCAGTTAAAATATTAAAACTTACCTGGAAGTTGTACTTTCTTTATTGTAACACCTTCGTTGTTCACGAAAAATGTGTCTAGAATGGTCCCCCTGGAGGTAAAACGTGTAGCTCCAGGAAATGCAATAATAAAGTTTGCCATACCATCCTCATCACTGCAAACACGTTCAACGGTTGGTTGTGTGTCTTCTTGGGCTAGGTGTGTTTCTTGGCTACTACCTAAAGGCGTAGAAGGTGTATGAGAGGGTTACTCTAGAATATCTTGCCTTTGTCTCCCACTACCACTAACACGGGGGACATCAAGTCCCAGAAAATGCTAAATACAAAATATTTTTTTATTAGTTTAGTTAATGTAAAAATAAAAAAATCAACCTATCACAATTGACCTCATGCAGAACAATAAAAATATCCTTTTTATTTTTTTTATTACCTTATATGTTTCTATCTGGGTCATAATTTTTCTTATCCTTTTTCCTAATTTAGGTGTTTGAGGCACAATTTCTACCAAATGCTCGAGTTCCTTAGTTTCTTTTAGCGCCTTTTTTCGTAGCAACACCAATGGACATGGAGATGAAGATAAATATTCCTCGTTGAGGGAATCATCATGCCCACCATGGCCAGGCGTCTGCATATTTGAACAAAATTAACATTATTTCAATTATGTAAAGAACTAAAATACCTGAAGATAGACAAATTCTGGCACTTTACATGTTCTTTGGCTGGCCCCTTTCAGCGATCATCCTGCCACATTATAAAATAATAAGAAGCATGAAATATATAAAAAAAAATTTGTTAAAGATAAAGAAACTGAAATTTTTATTTGTTTACCTGTCTACGGGTTGTTCTTATACTGCCATGATCAGTCTTCCACATTGCAATAAAATTAGAATTGTGAAAACTTGAAAACAATATCTAACTTGAAAACACAAAATGAAAAATGAAATAATTTCTAAATTTACTTTTCTAATACATAAACTTTGTGCATTAAAGAATACAACTTTACCAACAAATGACATTTGAGTTTAAAGAGAGTAAACAATAAATAGGAAATATTAAGACATTGTCTTCTCTAAGTTTTCAAATCAACATATAACACAACAAGTTAGAGGCGCATTTATAAGGAGGGGAAACCAATATGGCCACCCCTTGGCTCCATGACATATGATTCTTGAAGTGTCCCTTCGCAGCTGCAATAAGGTTAGGGGTAGGCCATATCCTTAACATGAGCGTATCGTGGGATAAGTCCTCTATTGATTCATTCCTTACACTTTTCTTTCGGAGATATAAGTCATACAAACCATGGTCTCTCTATGTCATATGGAGCATATGGAGAGCAAGAAACAAAACTTTCATATGATGCTACAATGAGAACACTAGAGATAGAGATTGGAACTAAGAAGAAGGTTTAGGTTTCTTATTAAATAGAAGGGTTTCAAGAAGAATATCCTTAAGAGGCCAGGGAAAGAGTTGAAGCACTTTTTTTGTTGCTTCAATAAGAGAGGAAGGACTGAGTGCAACTAATTTTATAGCTAAACAATTCACACTTTTGAAATAGTGAGAGGTGACATCTTTAAAGAAGAAGATAATGAGAGATTGTTTGAGAGTGTCATGGATTATGTGGAAAGTCCAAAGTAGCATAGGTGGTTGCCAATAAATGATCTTGATGACACACTAGTGAAATGTCTCACTAAGTATGAAGAAGGCATAATTGATGACATTAGTGAGATATTGGAAGAAGGTCACCGAGGAGAAACTGGTAGCAAAGATAATAGAGGTGGTCAGAAGGCCTTTCATATTTAAAGTCGGTGAACTTTATATAAATCAAAAGAATAATCAAGAACAAAATGTCCAACAAAAACAAGTGGGTGTAAGAACTGCATATCAAAACCAAGAGTAGGAAGAGAAGGGGTGCTACAACCGTTAAGAGAGAGTATCATAATGGAAAATGGGAGCAATGATGTTGAGGGAAACGATCAACCCTGATCAAAAGGTATTATGCAAAGGAGTGAAGGTGAGGATGAGGGTGAAGAGGAGATACTTATCAAAAGTCTCATGGACTATGGGGAATCTATAGAAACATAAAATGACACTAGGATTATTTGAAAAGGCTCAAAATCTCCAAAATTTTGAAATTAATGTGTTTTTTCATGTGCAGGTCATGAAGATCATGAAGGGAAACAATCACTAAAAATTTTCATAAAGAAGGAAATTTTATGGGGTTTTCTTTAGGAGACATAGAAAACAATAGAGTTCTAAGAGTGGCATCAAGAAAATTTTAAGCGAAGAGCTCATGGAGCATGATGTAGAAATTGAGTTGCTGGAAGAAATGAATGGATGAAAAAGGATGAGATAAAAAAAAAAAAAATCAACTTAATTTTTTTGATTTGTATGGAATTTAATTCATTTTAGGATAGGATAGTTGATTTAAAGGTATTCATATAGCATACTAAGCTGAAGTTGGAAGAAAATAAAGCCGCAAAATGTGGACAATAAGAATTGGATAAAGCTTTTGCAACCCTACAAAAAAGAGAAGACCATGAGCACACACTAAAAAAAAATCGAAATTTTGGTTCAAAGATTTTAAATGATGAAAAAGAACCTTACATTTTTAAATATAACAAATTTCATCTGGATGTAGGTTTCAATAATTATGAGGGATGAAAAAAACACATATTTGTCATGATATCTTCCCAAGGAATTGAACTTTGAAGGAAGAAGGGAACTTGAATTTGCCATAATGGAGGAAGAGGAAACTCTGTCTCATAAAAGTCACCAGTGGAAAGAAAATAATTTTTGAAGAGGACGTCAGAAGGTGATGGAAGGGCTCATCTATTTAAAAATAACATGTTTTATGTAAACATAGATTTTTCAGTACTCAAGGTTGAAAATAGTGTCCTCATGGAAGATGAAGAGCAGGAAAATTTATTCGGAGACTGGAATTGGTTTGTCAATGACATAGACATCTAGGAAGTCTTGAGTTGGTTGAAGTATATTATGACCATTGTTTTGATAGGGGAAGTAAATACAAGTATAAATCTTCTTGAATACGGATTTATAGTTCACAAAAGCTACATGGAAAATGCAACCACACAATTGTACCCAACTGTTGTGATTTTTTTGGAAAATAAATATGATATGTGGACTGCTAAGATTCTGAAAAGGATGCAGATATGCTTCAAGATATGAGGTAGAGGAGAACGATAATGAGACTTGTTTTTCTCAAGAGACCTTTTTATAATTTGCAACTAAAGAATACAAGGCACTAAACATTAATATAAAGTTACTAGCATTTTGGGATCCTACATTTTATTTACTATTATGGGGATGTAGAAAATTGGAAGCCATATAACGAAGAGGAGAAAAATTCCCTGAATATATTAGTGTGGATATAGACTGACATTAAGTTTTATGGATGGTTTCCAATAAATGATCTTGATGACACACTAGTGAAATGTCTCACTGAGTGTGAAGAAGGCCTAATTGATGATGCTAGTGAGATATTGGAAGAAGGTCACCGAGGAGAAAATGGTAGCAAAAATACTAGAGGTGGATACATGGCCTTTCATATTTAATTTGGGCGAAATTTATATAAATAAAAATAAGAATCAATAAAAAAATTTACAACAAAAATAAGTGGGTGTAAGGACTGCATCTCAAAACTTAGAGTAGGAAGAGAAGGGGTGCTAAAAACTATTAAGAGAGACTGTCATAAAGGAAAATGGGAACAATGATGTTGAGGGAAAATATAAACCCTGATCAAAAGGTATTATGCAAAGGAGTGAATGTGAGGATGAGGGTTTAGAGGAGATATTCTTTAGGAACAAAAAATGAAACTAGGAGTATTTTCAAAGGCTCAAAATCTCCAAAATTTTGAAATTAATGTGTTTTTTCATGTGCAAGTCATGAAGATCATGAAGGGAAAAAATCACCACAAATTGTCATAAATAAGGAAAGGTTATGGAGTTTTCTTTAGGAGACACAGAAAAAAATAGAGTTCTAAGAGTGTCATCAGGACAATTTTAAGTGAACAGCTCATGGAGCATGATGTATAAATTGAGTTGCTAGAAGAAATGAATGGATGAAAAAGAATGAGATAAAAAAAATAAAAAAATAAATCAATTTTTTTTATTTGTATGGAATTTAATTCATTTCAAGATAGGATAGTTGATTTAAAGGTATGCATCTATCATGCTAAGCTGAAGTTGGAAGAAAATAAAGCTGCAAAATGTGGACAATAAGAATTGGATAAAGCTTTTGCAACCCT
>CM076573.1:555973571-556015234 GCA_034641835.2 Pinus albicaulis | reverse complement strand
ACAACAAAGAGAAGACCATGAGCACACACAAAAAAAATTGGAAATTTGGGTGCAAAGATTTTAAATGATGACAAAGAACCTTACATTTTTAAATCTAACAAATTGCATCTGGATGTAGGTTTCAATAATAATGAGTGACGAAAACCACACATAGTTGTCATGATATCCTCCCAAGGAATTGAAGGAAGAAGGGAACTTGAATTTTTCATAATGGATGAAGAGGCAACTCTATCGCATAAAAGTCACCAGTGGAAAGAAAAGAATTGCTAAAGAGGATGTCAGAAGATGCTGGAAGGGCTCATCTATTTAAAAATGACATGTTTTATGTAAACACATATTTTTAATTACTCAAGGTTGAAAATATCATCCATGTGAAAGATGAAGGGCAGGAAAATTTATTCGGAAGACACTGGAATTTGTTTTTCAATGAAACAATAGTTGTGCATATGCACAGAAACAAAAAAAAATTGGGGGACCCTAGAGGATTGATCATATCTACCAAGAGGTCAACATTTTTCATTGAGGGATTTTAATGCAGAGGCATCAGTGCTCACTGTACCATTTATTTTTAAGTCCCAATAGTGATATGTAAATTGAAGACGGAGTTTTATTTTCTCATTTTATTTATAGGGCTTTGTGATAGGTCCAACTTTCCTGGAGGAATCTAGATTGGCTAGTTGTTAGGATATTTTGATGTAGATTTTTGAGAATTTGATAATTGTCTAGCTTAGGTAGGTCAAATTTCTAGTTAGTTTGTTCTGTTATATTTTCAACTATTATAATTACATATCTAGGGTTTTTTCACATGAGTTTGGAAATAAAAAAGAGAAGAGCTCCATAAACAAGCATGAGAAGTTCCCCTTCACATAATTCCTTCATGTTTAATTATTGAACTTGTTATGATTTTATGTGTCCATATTTCCTGTCCATGTATGTAAATTTGTTATTAGTATTAGAATGTGCCTTGAGGACGTAGATGTATGGAGTATACAGTGGCAATAGAGAAGAATAGGCCACTAGAGGTATCAAGCCAGAGTTCTATTTTGAGTAAGAATAAACAACTAAGGAGGAGATGGAAGCGTAATACATATTCTTAAAGTGAGAGGAAGTATTGATTTGAGAGGAGTTGTTCCAATGCAGTATCTGGGGGGTGGTAGTGTAGAATATTATTGCTTCTTATAAGATTCAAATACCCACATCAAATACCCATATTTTGAATCTTATTGATTCTTATAGGGAGGCCGAACGATGCAAAAACCTCTGCAATCCATAAATTGGAATTTACAAGTCACGGTGCGCATACATTGGTACTTGATCACTGAAGGGATCAACACCCTAAATCTGTTATTAGAGGTATCAATCCAAAGCTCTATTTTGAGTAATAATAAAAAATTAAAGACGAGAGGGAAGCATAATCAGCCATATTCTTAAATGCAAAAAAACTCATTTATACATAATGTTGAAAGCTAGATCAAAAGAAGAAATAGGTCTTATTGTAATTCTAAACATAGTCCTACTGCTAACCAGTCTGTGTGAAATCAAAAAAATGTCATTACCATTTTTTGGATTGAAAAATTTCCCCCTGAACCAATGTATGTGAAAATGTCTAAATGTAGCTCCCTTCAGTATTGTTGCACCCACTTCCGACCTTTATTACTCTCCTGACTCCATGGGATATGATTTCATTCCAACTGCTGGATAATATGGAACTGAAAAATGATTACAAGGCCAGTGCGCGGAAGCCGCATTACGGGATAAGAATTGCATTCGCATTGTTGGAATGATTTAGCGGTAAGAATTGCATTCGTCGGGCAATATTGCTGGAAAAAAGGAAAAGAGGTTGTAAGATTAGGGTACTAAAATTAATAAAATGGAAACATGCTTTGATATAATTATCAAGTTAGTTAATTAGACTAAAATAATTAATGTTAAATGATTAATCATGAATTAGTAAACATAATTAAAATTTACTAATTAGACTATAATGTTAATTTATTAGTTAATTAATTTTTTTATGTTAGGGGCTTAAGGGTTAGGGGAATATGGGATTAGGGGTTAGAGGATTAGGGTTCAGCGGTTAGGAGAATAATGACTTAGTGGTTACGAGGCTAGGGATTGGGGGCTTAGGGGTTAAGGGATTTAGGCACATTTAGGGGTTAGGGGAATAATGAGTTAATGTTCTTTCATGGTTTATTTCCCGAGTCTGTGGAAGGTTTACAGGTACCTAGGGCTAGTACTACTGGAGTGGTGCAAGTGAAAGGGTTTTTTGGGCCATCTGAAGAGGAGGGGGATGATCCAGGAGGATCTTGTTCATTACAATTCATCAGAGAAGTTTCGTAAGCTCCAGCAGTTCAAAGTCTAGTTCAGTGTCTAATCCACCAGTTTTGCCTATGAAATTGAAGAAATGGCATGTAAAAATAGGTTTATGGAATGTAAAATTTGTTAAAATGGTCTTAAAAGGGTGAAATACCTTATAAATGTAAAATTTCCAAGGTTACAAATCTAACTTAGATCTAAAACCTAAGGATCTAGACCTAAACCCTAATATCTAAGCCCAAACCTATACATATAAACCTAAAACCTAAGCACGAAGTTAAAAACCATATTATAAAACCTTAAAACAAATGTTCGGGCTATATAACAGTTTCGGAAATAAACCTTATAATAAAATTTGTAATATAAAACCCACAATGCTAGCGCTAACCGTGTGGACCAACTACGTCGGATTTTTTGCTATGTGAACAAGAGTTAACAGTTGTTATGACTGCGTATATGCCGTGTGTTAACCCGCGTCGAGAGTTGCATGTGATAGGTCGCATTGGGGATAAGCCAGAACCACTAGGGTAGACCATGACCACTGGTAGTAAAGTCGTAACCGCCAGTCGAGATCCCTATTCACATGCTAAACAATAAAAACTCCACCCGGTTAGCTAGCCTCTCAGTTGAGATTTTTATTATAAAGTTTAATTTGGGTTTTGACACTTAATTTAGCACCTAAGGTAAAGGATTTTATCCCTAACGTTCATGTACACAAGGGATTCGATACCCTATTCACATCAAATACTCAACAAATTGCTAATGGAGAAAGTAGGGGTTCAAGTGTTTCTTATATAAAGTATGACATTTCTTCATGAACACATATTTGATTGAAGTATTTGAGAGAATTGGAGTACAGTTTCATGAGGATAGAGGAATTTTTATTTTCAACATACCTCCACCATCTAGAGGTGGAATTGAGCACATAGACAAGCATTGGAAAGCTGAGAGAGAGATATATTTCCATTGTTAGTAACCATAAGTGTCTGAGAGCATGATCAGTCTGGTGTATTTTCTGTGCAAATACTTCCTCAGATCAATCCTAATAAAGCAGATACCCACTTGAAAGCAGACCCGGAGATGTAGTCCACCAAGGACGAACTCCGTAATAAAATGTTTGCTTCTTCTTCTCTCTATTTTATGCTATATTTTAATCATTTATTTGTTGTTGGTTTATGTCATATTTCACTTTAAAGCTATCTTCAGTTAACAATCAATCTTAATGACAAAATAATCAAACTACCTCAACACTTAATCGATCTATTTCAGATAATTTTGGTATCAGAGCACTGCCCCAAAAACTGTCGACAAGTAGGGTTAAAAAGAGAAAAATGAAAATTCATTAAAAAAAAAATTGAATACCCAAATATGGTTTTCGGAGTGTACATACAAGTATATTGGACGATGGCAGACCTGGAGACCATACTGGTGGGCATAGTGCATGGAAAATTATTCTCTACTCAATTTATAGCTGATTAGATTGAACAATATTGGGGATAATATTTGGATAAGGAGGTGGAGGTGATAACCCTATCAAAGGGGTGGTTCATGATCAGGTTTGTGAACAAAAAGACCTAGAATGGGTCATTTCATGCAATTGGGGTTTTGGAATTGCGTTGATTCTCTTCAAGCGGTGGACGCCCATATTTTATGTGAAGTGGGAAAGAGTGGATGAGATCATGGTTTGGGTGCGTCTGTTGGCGTTACCTCCGCACTAATGGACAATAGAAATTTTCAGGTCCATTGGAAATAGTATGTGCATATTTTTGGATGTAGATATGTCATTTCAGGTTAAAAAATCTCGGAATGTGGCTCATATACTGGTTCATCTTGTTCCAAGAGAAGATCTAGTTGAAAAAATCCACTTACTTCTCGACAAAAAATCTTTCTTCCAAATTATTGATTACGTGCACCTTCCTTTTCGATGCCATAGATGTCAAAAGTATGGTGATCATTTGGTCAAAGACTTCCCTGTAGGAATTAGCAAGAGGCATCATCAAAGGGTAGTTTACAGGAATGATTATCGGGCTTAGGTAGCTGATCATTCATAAGGTGGTGAGCAGGTATAGATGGAAGAGGTAGTGCATCAGGAGGAAGAGGGGCTTACCCCGATGGAAGGGATGGAGGAATCGATTGAATAACTGTAGATCCCTCTTGTTGGTGAGATATTTAACCAAGCACATGACCCTCAGGCTCCAGTGGAACTTGCACCAGACTTGGTGGGTACTATCACTCGATCCCTTCCTTCTATTCATGATACTCTTGATCTGTTATTAAATGTTATTCAATCACCCGGTCCTTCTAGGCCCCTAGTAAATGAGCCATTGTGCATAAAAAATATTTCTATAATGTCCATGGACATCATGATCACTACTACCTTCCCTAAATTATCCATTAACACCATCCCATACGACCTTCATCTGCAGGATAAAAAACGATTTTCTGTTGAGGCCTCTAATGGGGGGTTGGGATGTCTTCTTGTTCCTCAAAAGCCCAAGAAAATAAGGGGTCAAAAAATTGACATATGAAAGGCACAATTAAAATCTTTGATATACATAGTGGATGGGAAAGAACTATCTCTCAAAGGGCCGGTGCTTAGAGCTGCACAGACCCCTTTCCATGTTTCCACATTATTTTACTGTCTTTCAATTATAGAGGGTTTGTTATCACTCATAAGAAACTATCTCTAAAAGCTATCTTCCTTAATTATAGACTTGATCATATGATTATGCTCCAATAGAATTTAGGATAGGGATATCTATTTATAGCATCCCTCATGAAAATTCTCCCGGTCTGGTATTTTGTGACTATGGATGCCAGAGGAATATTAGGAGGATTATCTTTGGGGTTAAAAGATAGTGCCATAAAACTGAAAAACTCATGGTGGTCTGAATTAGTCATGGAGCAAAGGTGTTTTCAACTGAATTGGCTATAGATTTTACAATTCTCAATATCTATATATGGGCCCTATCAGGAGAGGATAGTTTTTTGGAACAATATTCTCTCAAAGTCTTACATGCTTGCCTCCAATTTGGTGGTGGGAGGTCACCTCAATTTATCCCTAGGCCTGTCTGAAACATGGCCCACTATGGCTCAAGTAGATCCCCTTGCACATTTTTTCCTGAAAAAATTAAGATAAGGGCACCTTATTGACTCAAATCTAATTAAAATATCTCCTACGTGGAGGAACAAGAGAGTTGGGGATCCCCGTGTGGAAAATATATTGGATTGACGTTTCCTTTTGAATGAATTTTTTCCGAACCCGTTTCCTTAATGGGCCCCATCACATGACCCGACTCACCCAGACGGCAAGGCATGATGGATAAAACAACAAATTAACGGGTTGCACGAACGTGCACAAGGTGCATGAGTGGTCCCAACATAACATTTTTGATACGGCCTCCCTCACACAACCTGACCCGACCCGACCCGCTCGAACGTGTTTCCTTGGGTGGACTCACACTGCATGCCCTGACTGGACTGGACAAAACCTGACCCGCCTGAACATGTTTCCTTGGGCACCCTAACAATACGGCATGACCTGACCTGACCCGACCCAAACATGTTTCCTAATTGGGCACCATCACATGACCCAGCCCAACCCTACCTGAACGTGTTTCCTTAATGGGCGCCATCACACGACCCGACCCGTCCCAACTCGCCCAAACATCAAAGGCAATAGGGATAAAATGACAAGTTAATGGGTTGCACAAACATGCACAAGGCACATGGGCAGTTACAACTTAGCATTTTTGATACACCTTCCCTCACACGTCCCGACCCATCCGACCTGCCCGAATGCGTTTCCTTGGACGGCCTCACACTACACAACTTGACCGGACCCGACCCAACCCACTTGAATGTGTTTCCTTGGGCACACTAACAATATGGGACGACCTGACCTAACCTGACCCAAACGTGTTTCCTAATTGGGTTCCATCACATGACCCGACCCAACCCGACTCGAATGTGTTTCCTCAATGGGCACCATCACATGAACCGACCCGACCCGACCTGCCTGAACGTCGAAGGCATGAGGGAGAAAATGACAAATTAACGAGCAACATGAATGCTCACAAGGCACATGGACAGTCACAGCTTAGCATTTTTTATATAGCCTCCCTCACCCAACCCGACCCCACCCCACCCACCCGAACGTGTTTCCTTGGGCGGCCTCACACTGCACGACTTGACTGGACCCGACCCGACCCAACCTGCCTAAACGTGTTTCCTTGGGCTCCCTAAAAATACGACATGATATGACCTGACCCAACCTGAACACGTTTCCTAACTGGGCACCATCACATGACCCAACCCAACTCAACCGGAATGCGTTTCCTTAATGGGCACCATCACACGACTCGACCCGACCGGACTTACCCGAACGTTGAAGGCATGAGGGAGAAAACGAAAAATTAACGGGTCGCATGAATGTGGACAAGGCACATGGGTGGTCACAACTTAGCATTTTTGATACAGCCTCCCTCACAAGATCTGATTTGAACGCATTTCATATGGTACCCTCACATGACACGACCCAACCTACCCAAATGAAGGGCGCACAACAGAGCAAACGAAAAATAGATCACACAAACATGCACAAGAAACACGGGCGGTCATAAGTTATAATTTTTGAAATGACCACCCTCACACAACCTGACCCAAGACGACCCGCCCAAACATGTTTCCTTAGGCAGCCTCACAGTGCATGACCTAACCGAACCAGACTTGACCCGACCCACCGGAAGGTGCTTCCTTGGGTGCCTTAACAATACAACATTACCTGACCTAACCCGACCCGAATGCCATTCATTGGGTGCCATCACATGACTTGACCCGACCAATACGAAAGTGTTCCCTTGGGCGACCTCACATGGAATGACCCGACCAAACCCAAACCAGACATGTTCCTTTGGTTCCCTCACATGAACCAACCTGACCTAACCCACCCAAATGTCGAAGGCACGAGGGAGAAAAATAAAAACGGGTTGCACGAAAGTTCACAAGGCACACAGGCAGTCATAACTTAGCATTTTTTATATGCCCTCCCTCACACGATCTGACCCAAACTCGTTCCTTGTGACGCCCTCACACAGAACGACCCGACCCGCCCAAACAAAGGGTGCACGAGGGATAAATTGGAAAATGGATCGCACAAACGTGCACAAGAAACACGAGTAGCCACAACTTAGAATTATTTATACAACCACCCTCACACTACATGACTCGACCCCGTCCAAACGTGTTTCTTTAGGCAGCCTCACACGGCCCGACCTTACCGGACCAAACCGGACCCAACCCACCTGAATGTGTTTCCTTGGGCGCCCTCACAATACGGCACAACCCGATCTGGCCCGACCCGAACGCGTTTCCTTGGGCACTATCATACGACTCGACCTGACCTGACCTGACCAGCCTGAATGTCGAGGGAATGAGGGAGAAAACGACAAATGGGTCACATGAACGTTCACAAGGCACATGGGTGGTCATAATTTAGCCTTTTTTATATGGCCTGCCTCACACGATCTAACCCGAACACGTTTCCTGTGGCGCCCTAACACGGCACAACCCGACCCGCCCGAATGAAGGGCACACGAGGGAGAAAACAGAAAATGGATCGCACAAATGTGCACAAGAAACATGGGTAACCACAACTTAGCATTTTTTATATGACCAACCTCACACTACCAGACTCGACCCACCGAAACTCCTTTCCTTGGGCGGCCTCACTCGACACGACCTAATTGGACATGACCTGACCCCACCTGCCCGAATGTGTTTCCTTGGGTGCCCTCAAAATACAGCACGAACCAATATGACCCAACCTGAACGCATTTCCTCAGGCACCATCACATGACCCAACCCGCCTGAACGTCGAAGGTACAACGGAGAAAACGACAAACAGATCGCACAAATGTTCACAAGGCACACAGGTGGTTATAACTTAGAATTTTTGATACAACCTCCCTCACACGATCTGACCCAAATGAGTTTCCTGTGGCGCCCTCACATGGCGTGACTCAACCCACCCAAACGAAGGACACAAGAGGGATCAAACACAAAACTAATTGCACAAACGTGCACAAGCAGCACGGGCATCCACAACTTAGAATTTTTTATAAGACCACTCTCACACTACCTGACTCGACCCACCCAAATGTGTTTCCTTGAGCGCCTCACATGGCACGACCTAACCAGACCCGACCCACCTGAATGTGTTTCCTTAGGCACCCTCACAATATGGCACAACTCAGCCTGACCCGACCCGAACGCATTTCCTTGGGCACCATCACACGACCTAACCCAACCTGCTTGAACGTCGAAGGCACGAGGAAGAAAAAAACAAACAGGTCGCACAAACATTCACAAGGCACATGCGTGGTCATAAGTTAAAATTTTGTATACGACCTCCCTCACAGGATCCGATCCAGACGTGCTTCTTGTGGAACCCTCAGACATCATGACTCGACCCACTTGAATGAAGGGTGCACGAGGGATCAAACAGAAAACGGATCACACAAACATGCACGAGTAACACGGGCATCCACAACATAGTATTTTTTATATGACCCCCTCACATGAATTCTTGACTCGACCCACCCAAACATGTTTCCTTGAGTAGCCTCACATGGCATGACCTAACCAAACCTGACCTAACTCGCCCGAATGTGTTTCCTTCGGTGCCATCACATGACTCGACCTGACCCGCCCTGAACCGCTCGAACATTCAAGGAATGAGGGAGAAAATGAAAAATGGGTTGCAAGAATGTTCACAAGGCAGATGGGCGGGCATAACTTATAATTTTTGATACGGCCTCCGTCACACGATCCGACCCAAATGAGTTTCCTGTGGCGTCCTCACACAGCACGATCGGACCCACCCGAATGAAGGGCACACAAGGAACCAAACAGAAAAAAGATCACACAAATGTCCACAAGTAACACAGGCAGCAACAACTTAGAATTTTTAATACGACCACCCTCACAGTATCTGACTCAACCTGCCCAAACACGTTTCCTTGGGAGGCCTCACACAGCATGACCTAGCTGAACCCGACCCAACCTGACCCTCCCAAATGCATTTCCTTGGGCACCCTCACAACATGGCGGTCACAACTTAGCATTTTTTATACGACCACCCTCACACGACCTGACCCGACCCGCCGCTCAAGAACGTTTTTCCTTGGGTGGCCTCACACACCACGACTTGACCGGGCTCAACCTAACTCAACCCACCTGAATGTGTTTCCTTGGGCCGCCTATCAATACAGCATGCGTCGGACTGACCTGACCTGCCCGAATGTGCAATTTCCTTGGGCGCCATCACATGACTCGACCTGACCCGCCGAAACACATTTCCCTGGGTGCCCTCACATGGCCCGACATGACCTGACCCAGCCAAACACATTCCTTAATAATGGGCACCCTCACATGACCCGACCTGACCCAACCCGCCCGAATGCATTTCCTTGGGCACCCTAATAGTATGGCACGACTGAACCCAACCCAACCGGAACGTGTTTCCTTGGGCGCCATCACATGACTTGACCCGACCCGCTCGAACGTCGAAGGCACGATGGAGAATTAAATGAAAAATTAACAGGTTGCATGAACGTGCACAAGGCACATGGGACTAGGTCACAACTTAACATTTTTAATACGGCCTCCCTCACACGATCCGACCCGAACTCATTTCCTGTGGCGCCCTCACACAACACAACTCGTCTAGCCTGAACAAAGGGCGCATGAGGGAGAAAACAAAAAATGGATCTCACAAACATGCAGAAGCAACATGGTCAAACACAACTTAGCATTTTTTATATGACCACCCTCACACTACCTAACTCGACCTGCCCAAACGTGTTTCATTGGGCAGCGTCACATGGCATGACTCGGCCTGACCCAGCCTAACCCAACCTGCCTAAATGTGTTTCCTTGGGCGCCCTCACAATATGGCATGACTCGACCTGACCCGACCTGAATGTGTTTCCTTGAGCACCATTGACACACGACTCCATCTGACCCGCCTAAAGGTGTTTCCGGCCTGGGCGTCCTCACAGTACGATACGAACCAACCCAACCCGACCCGAACATGTTTCCTTGGGCACCATCACATTACCTGACTTGACCTGACCCAATCACCCACCCAAATGTCGAAGGCATGAGGGAGAAAATGAGAAACAGGTCACACGAATGTTCACAAGGTACATGGGTAGTCATAACTTAGGATTTTTGATATAGCCTCCCTCACATGATTTGACCCAAATGCATTTCCTGTGGCATCCTCACACAACACGACCTGACCCACTCAAACAAATTAGGGTGCTCAAGGGAGCAAACAGAAAATGGATCACACAAACATGCACAAGCAACACGGGTGGTCACAACTTAGCATTTTTTATATGACCACCCTCACATGACCCGACCCAATCACCAAACCCGACGCGACATTCCCGAATATGTTTACTTGGGTGCCCTAACAATACAAAACAACCCGACCTGACCTAACCCAAACATGTTTCCTTGGGTGGCCTCACATGACATGACCCGACCAGGCCCAACCCAGCCCACCCGAATGTGTTTCCTTGGGTTCTCTCACACGACTCGATCACATGATGACCGAACACATTGTTCCTAAACCTTAAACCCAATCACAGGACCAGACACATTGTTTCTAAACCCTAAACCTGATCACAGGACTGGACACATTTTTCCTAAACCCTAAATCCGATCATAGGACCGGGCACATGCTTCCTAAACCCTAAACCATAACTCCCGAACATTGTTCCTAAACACTAAATGCTAACTCCCGAACATTGCTCCTAAACCCTAAACCCTAAAATTGTTCCTAAGCCATCACAAGGCTGAAGGTGTGTCTCCTACATGTTTCAAGACCGACGCATACTCCCACAATGTCACAACACCGACAATTTGTCCCTAAACATCGCAACACCGACGGTTTCTATGAGCGTCACAATACCGACAGTTGGGTCTGAAATGTCGCACAACCAAAAGTTGGCGTTGAAACGTTGTAATGCCGACGATGTGTCCTTAAACATCGTAACACCGAAATTTTCCCTAAATGTCTCTCTTCTGACGATATTCACAAGCCATCGCTATAGCGACGCTTGTTGGCGGGATTAACAAAATTGGTCAAAATTGGGGAAATTTCCAACAATACGTCAAAAGTGTCGAAACTAATGTGTCGGAACTTTGACCATATCTACTAGTGAGCTTATACTCAGAAAGAAACATGGAATGAAAAAATATAAGACAAGGAAAAGTACAAAGCATGTAAATTTTAATTGAATAATTTAGGAGGAAAGCATTGGATTTGAATATTTTATTAGATTCTCCACGGAAGCTTTTAAAATATATTGGTGCATTTAATAGTTATCTTTTCCATAGTATTTTGATGTTTAATCCCACTAATTTGCATGCAGTATGTGTACAATCGACTCATATTGAGTCAAGAGGAAAGAGTGTGTAGAATTATTTTGCAAAGAAGAAACCATTCAATATCATTGAAGGGAATTATAAATGAAAGAGGAAAAGTAAGAAAGTTGTGATAATGAATAAAGAAGATGAAAATTCAACATGCTCATATTGTTAGAAGGAAGGTCATGACGATGCTCACTATTGTAATTTTCGTCTTGATCGAATACCTAAGAGGTTTGGAGGTAAAAGAAAGAAAAACACCATTGTGATAGTGCAATAAGATTTGGGATCTGCTGCTTCAAGGGTTGAAACTCAAGTCACAGGTGTTGGAGTACAAGGTAAAGCACATGCTCATGCTATTTCTAGTTATTCTATTTCGTCTCGTATCATTGAAAGAAAAATAAGTGATATTTTTCATGTAAGGGTGATTATTGAACATACAAAGAATGATACTATATTTAATACAAGTTCCCAAGTTAATTTGATTTCTAAGGAAATTGTTAAGAACCCGGGAATAGAAACAACACCTCACATTGAAACCTTATCCTCTTGGTTGGATTTGTGATAATGTGAAGTTGCAAGTGACGAAGTAGTGTAAACTGATATTTGATATCACTTTGAAATTTATCGACGAGGTTAAGTTAGATGTGGTTCCTCTTGATATTTGTGGATTTTGTTTTGGAAACCATTATTTTTATGATAGGAAATCCATATTCTTCAAGTAGGAGAAAAACTATCACCTCACTAAATATGGGGTTGATCATATTGTAAGAGCGCATAACATGAAAACTAATTTATCGCTCATTAGTGTACGGAAAATGAAGCGGCTCATTAATGCTAGCAATAATTTTGTACTTCTCGTTGTGAAAACAAAAGATATTGGTCAATATGATGATTTTAAGGGTTTGATCCATCTTATAAGAATGAATTGTTTAAACTCATTTCTAACTATGATGAAATTTTTCAGGAACCTGAATGATTTCCTTCTAAGAGGGAGAAACAACATGAAATTCAGCTACAAGAAGGTTCCCCTCTTCCTAATATTGGATTGTACAATATGTGTGTGATTGAAAGTATATATATTAAGAAGTGAGTTCAAGAGTTTCTTGAGAAGGGAGTCATCATAACGAGTTCCTCTCAATGTGGATCACCTATTGTGATGGTAACAAAGAAGGATGGTACATGGATAATTTTCGTTGAATTTTGTGCATTAAATAAGTTCTTGGTAAAGCCTCTTCCTTGTATCGATGGTTTTTTTGATAAGTTGAAATATGTAGTTTACTTTACTAAGAAAGACTTGCGAAGGGGTTATCATTAGATTGGAATTGCAGAGGGTGGTGTTTGGAAAATTTCTTTCAAAACTAATAAGGGGTTGTTTGAATGGTTAATGATGTAATTTGGTCTTTTCAATGTCGTGGGAGCTTTCACGCATGTGATGAATGATTTTTTTTCGGATTTTCATTGATGAATTTGTGATTGTATATCTAGATGATATTTCGGTGTTTAGAAAAAAAATTGGATGAACATGTCAATCATGTCATAAAAGTATTTGATGGTTTGAAAAATGAGAAGCTATATGTCAAATTTTTGAAGTATCAATTCGGAAAGACATCACTAGTGTAATTTTGCTATATCATATGGGGTATTGAATTGAAAATAGATCCCTCCAAGGATGAATCAATTGTAAATTTTCCCAAGCCTACAACAACTACAAAAGTTAGAAGTTTCCTAGGAGTAGTCCATTATTGGAGGAAATTTATTGCTCAGTTCTCATTCATTGCATCTCGTTACTTGCCTTGACTAGCGTGAAACATGTATTCTAGTAGGGAGGCAAGAAATTGTTAAACATAAAATGGCCTCATCATCAGCTCAGAGGAGAAGGATACTTTTACTGGAAGAAAAATAATAGGTTGCAGGCCCATTTTCTAGGGTAACACACCAAAGAAATAGATAGAAGGAATTATAATGCTTACCATGCCTTAGCAAGGAGTGTTATTCCCTAGGTTAACGATTTTTTTTTCCTAAAGGGAATCATTACTAGATATTTGTGGGATTCTGAAGATCAAAGCACGATTTGACTAACTGAAACTTAGTTTTTCACTCAAATGTTAGCTCAAAAAGCAGGAAACATCCACCTCAGTCCTATCTAAGGACATTGCTAATCCTAAAAAAGCTTCAAGGGAAGGGAAAGAGCAATAAAATGAGGCAAAATTCGAGATTTTTCCTCATGGGAACTCATGGAGAAATTGGCAAGGAGAGCCTCTCCTCATCTATAAATCAGAGGCCTGGTCATTGTAACAAAGATCAAAATATTGGGATTAGTATTGTTATGTTGTCGAAGAGTTGAGAGAGAGATAGCGATAGGAGCCAAGGAGCTAAGGAAAGACTTGATTCGGAAACCATGGTTGTAATCACTCTTCTCTCATTGAATAATATACATCTGCTCTCTTTTTTCAACTTGATGATGTTGAGACTTATTTTCTGTATATGTTGATATGATTTCAAGATTGATAGTACTCTTAGATGCATGCTAGTCTTTCATTCTCTTTTATGTTAATGATTTTAATTTTCAAGGTTTATATGTTGTGAAGGTTACTTATTTTATTTTCTATGTGGAGGTTTTGTTCTAGGAGCAGGAGGAGCCATTCTCCCTTTGTCACACTGATATCTTTGGCGGAACTAAACTAGGTACTGAGAGGTAACTCTTCTCTTTTAATTTCCCAATTCTATATTAACATGAATGTATGCATGTGTCTACGAGTAGTTGTAGGTCATATAATTATGTTTTCCTTGGGTGCCAGGAGACCCAAGAGGATTTTCCTGTCGACAACCACCCGTGCATTAATCCCTACAATAGAATTGGCAACACTGATAGGGAACACTCTTATTTCCCGACTTTGTTCTTCTTGTTCCTAGATATATATTTCTCTCGAGGCACTCCTCTTATGGATTTGTATTTTGATCACCTTGTATTCTTACCAACCTCTTCTACTACTCACAGTTTCTTCTTAGACCCTGACTAGACCCTTTTCTCACCCTGATTCTTTGTAATGCACAATGTTGTGTAGTCAAGAGCATTATAATGGTTCCCAGACTTATGCAAAGTGCGTTGGTGCTACTGCTAATTATCTAATTGCATCCATGGGATGTGTTACTAAACCATTATGTTGTGTAACCAGCTTCAAAAATAGAAGAAAAGAGATATCAACGCCTTATAAATAAGCCACTTCGAGGGGGCAACCTCCAATACATTACATAAATGAACAATTCTTGGATGATACAATTTACAAAACCTCCTTTCTATATATAGGAGTCCATGGGGCCATTATGTAATCCTAGTGGGCCACAATGTAATCCTAGCCGACCTAACAATAATAATTTAAGGGCACAATAATAATAAAATGGGGGTTACAAGGGTACAATAATAACAATAAGGGGGTTACACTAACAACAATAAGGGACTATACTAGTAATATAGGGACCTAACATGCCCCTCTCCTTCAAAAAAGTGTTGTCCTAAACACTTGAGTAGCTCTGGGTGCTTCTGTATAAAATTCTCATCCTCCCATGTAGAATCTTCAGTGGGTAAGTTCTTCCACTTGATGAGATACTCTGAAATTGATCGATTCCGTAGCTGTCGAGTTCTTGTTTCTATGACCGCTTCAGGTTCCAATATGATTTTTCCTTCCTCATCAAGTTCTGGCAATATTGTTTGAACTGGAAGATTTTCACCTATAACCTTCTTTAAGCATGAAACATGGAAAACTGGATGCACTCGTGAAGAAGCAGGAAGCTCCAATTTGTATGCCATAGTACCAATGTTTTGCAACACCTTGTAAGGACCATAGTACTTTGGCAATAATTTATTATCCTTCTTAGCTTGCTTGAGGGAAATTTGTTTGTATGGTTGTAGCCGTAAAAATACCCAATCTCCTAAATCAAAACTTCTCTCGCTGCGATGTTGATCTTCCTGTTGTTGCATTCAATTTTGTGCCAAATTCAAGTTATCCTTTAAGAGTTGGAGAAATTCTTGCTGATGCTCGATGTGATCTTCCACTAATGGAAACTTCGAATTTTCCCTTAAATATGATGTGATGGATGGTGGATGATATCCATAAAGTGCCATAAATGGGGTCATTTTTGCTGCAGTATGGAAGGAAGTGTTATACCACCATTCAGCGAGAGGTAACCACTTGACCCATTGTGTTTTTTTATCAGATACAAAACAACGAAGATATCCTTCCAAAACATTTATTTACTATCTCAGTTTGACCATCAGATTGAGGATGATAAGATGAGCTATGAGCTAATTAAGTACCCAAACAAGAAAATAACTCCGTCCAAAAATTTCCAGTAAAAATGGGATCTCTGTCGCTCACAATAACCCTTGGGCTTCCATGTAGCTTTTGAATTCTATCCATAAATGTAGTAGCAACTGTACTTGCTTTAAATGGATGAGATAATGCACAAAAGTGTGCATACTTGGTAACTCTATCAACTACCACCATGATGACACTCTTTCCTTCAGACTTAGGTAAACCTGTGATAAAATCCATTGAAATCTCCTCCCAACGTTGACTTGGAATGGATAAAGGTTGTAGAAGTCCCAGGGTCTTAATTGTCTCAACTTTATTCTGCTGGAAAAACAAACATTCTGTCACAAAATTTTGAATATCAGATTTAAGGCCATCCCAAAAAAATTATTTCTTCACCCTGTGGTAAGTTTTTAAAAATCCCGAGTGTCCTCTTAAAGGAGAAATGTGCAATTCGAGATGAATATTTTGTTTTAGTTGGGAATTCTAACAAAGATATAAGCAATCTTTGAACCATAAGGAATTATTTTTCCAACTAAATGTATTAGATGTACTATGATATTGCTGAAACTTTTGAATGAGTGTCCATACATATTTGTCCTTATTCCATTCATCTCTTGCTTTGGTTATCCAATCTGGTTGGATAATAGAAATGGCAGAAAGCAATGCTTCCACCTCTTCATTCTTTCTTGAGATTGCATCTGCAACAACATTAAGCTTTCCTTTTTTGTAGATTATTTCAAATTCATAACCCAACATCTTTGTGACCCATTTTTTCTACTCTTCTGAAGATAGTCTTTGTTCCAAAAACTATTTAAGACTATCATGATCAGTTTTTTCCTTGAAGTGTCTTCCCATTAGGTAAGTTCACCATTTCTTTAGTGCATGCAGTATTGCTAACATTTCCTTCTCATAAATAGGTTTTTGTAAATACTTTCCTTTGATTGGATGACTTTCAAAAGAAATGGGCCTTCCTTCCTGCATTAAAACAACACCAATTCCATTTCCTGAGGCATCACAGTCCACAATAAAGGTTTTTTGTGAAGTCTGGCGTAGCTAAGACCGGTGTTAGGCACATTTCCTCTTTGAGATGTTCAAAGGCCTTAGTTGCTTCAGGAGTCCATGAAAATGAATCTTTCTTCAATAATTTTGTTAGAGGCGCTGCTATTCTCCCATAATTCTTAACAAAATTGCGATAATACCCTGTTAACCCGAGAAATCCTTGCAACTGGTTTATGGTTGTGGGGAATTTCCATTCCTTAATGGATTTAATTTTGTTAGGGTCTACTTTAAGCCCCTCGTGAGATACAATATGACCCAGATATTCCACCTCTTGTACTCCAAAGAAACATTTGGATGTTTTTGCATATACTTTTTTCTCCTGCAATAGTTGGAGCACCCTGTCAACATGTTCAACATGATCCTTCCAAGACCTATTGTAGATTAGTATATCATCAAAAAATACTAGCACAAATTTTCTAAGGAAGGGTTTGAAAATGGAATTCATCAACCGTTGAAATGTAGAAGGTGCATTGGTAAGGCCAAAAGGCATGACCAAAAATTCATAATGACCCTCATGAGTTCGAAATGTTGTTTTGGGAATATCTTCAGTCTTCATTCTAATTTGATGATATTTTAAACGAAGATCCAACTTGGTAAAATAAATTTCTCCATGTAATTCATCCAATAATTCATCAATCACAGGAATGGGAAATTTATCTTTAATGGTGAGCTTATTGAGCTCCCTATAATTTGGACACATTCGCCATGATCCATCCTTCTTGTGTACCAATACTATAGGAGCAGAGAAAGAACTTTGACTAGGTTGAATTATACCCGCCTCTAACATTTCTGCAATCATACGTTCAATTTCGCTCTTTTGGAAGTAAGGATATCTATAAAGCCTGATGTTTGGAGGAACACTTCCTGGAATCAAATGAATAGCATGATCATGATCACGAATAGGTGGGAGTCCTTTGGGAGTTTCATACACCTTGGAATGATTGTCCAAGACTTGTTGGAGATCTGCAGAAATAGATGATTTTGATGTTGGAACTTCTAGTGAGCATAATTGTGCAATTACGCCTCATTGTTCTTTCTTTAGAAGCTTTTTCATGACATTAGAGATTATTATTCTTCCTGGATTCCCTGCAATACCTCTTAATTCGACTTCCTTTCCTTCTGAAAAAAAATTCAAGAAAAGTTCTTGAACATTAAAAGCTACCGTCCCCAAAGATTGTGACCATTGTACTCCTAGTACAACATCAGCACCTCCCATAGGAATGGAAAGCATTGTACTAGTCAATACATATTCCCACATGGTTAGCTTGATATAATGGAATTTTCTAGAGAAATTATCACTTGACATTCTGGTGTTGGGTATAGGAAACAATTTAATTCCTTGGCTACCTTACAATGGATAAAATTATGGGTGCTACCTGAATCAATCAATACTATTACCTTTTTCTTCTTGATATGTCCTTCTATCTTGAGAGTTTGAGGAGTGGTAATTCCTGCCAGTGCATTACACGATATGGTAGGATTCATTTCTTCCTCTTCTAGGGCTCGTTCCTGATGTATATCCTCTTCTTGTTCATTTTCTTCTTCTTCTTCTTTACAATCTGTGTAAAATAATTTCTTCTCAGCACACTTATGACCTTTAGTGTATTTGCTATCACAACTGTAGAAAAGCCCTTTTTCTCTTTTTTCTTCCAATTGTTGCGGTGTCAACCTTGTAGGTTGTGGAAATCTAGGCATAGCAACACTTCCTTCTTTAAAGAATTGAGTGGTAGGCTTCCTTGTCGCCATAATTTTACATTCAAATTTTCTTGCCAACCTGAATGCCTTCTCCAATGAATCATGTTCCAAAACGCGAACTTCATGTTGGATGTTATCCTTTAAAGTGCCTATGAAGAGATCAATGTTGTGTTCCTCTCGAATATCAGTTACCCTTATATTCAATTTTTGGAAGTCCTCAATGTTCTGCCCCACTAAACCCTTTTGTTTGAGATTTATCAATTGGCTAAAGAATGTGTTGCTCTTTGTATCCTCATAATGTGCTATCATTTCCTCCGTAAAAATTGACCAAGTGACAATTTTTTTACGAGAGAAAATCCATCGATACCATACAAATGTATTTTTTTCTAAATGTAAAGTTGCAATGCGTACATTTTGTGTGTTTTTCACGTTATGGAGATCAAAATATTGCTCCATCTGTAGTATCCATGTTACAGGATCCTTTCCATCAAACTTCCTCATATCCATCTTTGGAATATGGTGGTTCTTCCCCCCAACATTAGAGTTTATGAAATCACAATTAACATTTATTTTGTTCTCATCATGAGGTTCTTCTACTATCTTTTCACCATTAGGAAACATTTCTTGTATCAACTTTGTCAAACCTTCCATGTCTGTTTTTAGAACATTCTTCATGTTTTCCATTTTCTCATCGATCTTAGCTTCCATGTCATCCATCTTAGATTCCATGCCAGCCTCCATGCCATCTATCTTAGATTCCATGCCATCTATCTTAGATTCCATGCCTTTCTTCAAAACATCCATCTTAGTTTCCATGCCTTTCTTCAAAACTTCCATGTCATTTTTTGTTGCTCTTTGCGAGAGCGAAATTGTTTTCACTTTCTCTTGTAATTTTGATCTGTCATGTTGCCACTCTTCATCTTCATGAGCCATAGTAGAGCTTTCCAAAGGCTTAATGGGTGTTGAATTCTTTTTAGAGGCCATTTTAGAATCCAATGCTGATATCTATTCTACAATATGTGCTTGCAATCAATTCAACTTGATTCTTGAAACAAGACTTATGCAGTTCGGAAAAAAAAAATACACACCTTTTACTTGCTTTTGAGGAGCTCGATATTGAAATTGATTTATCTCTATAATTGTAGAACCTAAATATCTAAAATTCATCCTTGTAGTAGACCTCTGAAGCTTCTTTCCAATGCCACAGCTCTGATATGACTTGGATTCTTCAAGAAAAAGTTATGTCCAATCTCTCACAATGACCCAATTTTGGACTGGTTCAGTAGAGCGAACTTGTACGACTTGCCACGTGTCACTGTTTTATCCTTTAGCTCTGAAATTGATAGCAAAGAAACTAAATTCCATGTAATTTTTATCAATATTTAAGGCACTCCAATCCAATCCTCAGAGAGAGAGTTATGAATATTTTCCCACGATCACCTCTTTGAGATGAAATTTAGGAGCCTGAACAAGCACTACCTTCCACAGATAATATCTTTGAAAATATTGTGAACCAATCTCTAAAATTGTTTGAAGATGTTCCATAGGATTTTGGCTTCGTACCATAAAAAATTCAGCTTCTGAAACTTCGCAGAAAAAAAGTTATTGCGATAATTCCACGATGACCTGTTTAGGAGCCTGAAAAAAGACCTAATTTCCACAGATAATATCTCCAAAAATATTGTGAACCAAGATCTGAAATTGTTCGATGATGTTCCTCAGGATTCTGGCTTCCAACTCTAAAAATTTCAGCTTCTGAAACTTCGTAGAAAAAAATTTATAGCGCAAATTCCACGATGACCTGTTTGGAGCAGTGAAACCCTAGAATCCAAAGCTCTGATACCAAATGTTGTTTAACCAGCTTCAAAAATAGAAGAAAAGAGATATCAACGCCTTATAAATAAGCCACTTCGAGGGGGAAACCTCCAATACATTACATAAATGAACAATTCTTGGATAATACAATTTACAAAACCTCCTTTCTATATATAGGAGTCCATGGGGCCATAATGTAATCCTAGTGGGCCATAATGTAATCCTAGCCGACCTAAAAATAATAATTTAAAGGCACAATAATAACAAAATGGGGGTTACAAGGGTAAAATAATAAAAATAAGGGGGTGACACTAACAACAATAAGGGACTATACTAGTGATATAGGGACCTAACACATTATGTTGATATCCACTATGCTTTGTGGATTCTTGGGTTGATAGGTTTCCTATGGTTTGGCCTTGAGATTTACAAAACCTCCTTTCTATATATAGGAGTCCATGCGGCCATAATGTAATCCTAGTGGGCCACAATGTAATCCTACCCGACCTAACAATAATAATTTAAAGGCACAATAATAACAAAATGGGGGTTACAAGGGTACAATAATAACAATAAGGGGGTGACACTAACAACAATAAGGGACTATACTAGTGATATAGGGACCTAACACATTATGTTGATATCCACTATGATTTGTGGATTCTTGGGTTGATAGGTTTCCTATGGTTTGGCCTTGAGATTTGCAACAATGAATTTTTCTTGGTTGGCTGCTTGCATGGTCATTTTTATTTTTTAGAAAAAAACTTCATTGCATTTAATTTTTAGGAAAGGAAAATGAAAAAATTACTTTAGCATTATGTTTTAGATGGTTTATTTCTGATTATATTGGGTTAGTTGTTAGAGAATTGTATGCTTTCATTTTGTGCATGTGTTTTAACTACATTTTGGATGTGTATTGTTGAAATGATGTATAACCTCTCCTTATAAGAATATCTTTCATTGAATGAAAAATTTATAGTTTTTTTTTGCATGGTTTGAGTCAAATTCGCATTGAACTCCATACGTCAACACCCCCTCTGAGGACACTAATACAAGTTCACAGAAAATCAATTGCTTAATAAAAGTAATCAACAACTCTCTTTTTGATCTTACACACAGATTAGTTTAGGGTAGGACCTTTGGCTAGGCAGTCGTGAGTAAAATGCCAAAGATCACGAAATTGAAACTAGTGTCATTAATGAGAGTAAAATCCTGCTACAGTCATATCATCTGGGATCACTTCACTAACAAAGGAGTTAAGTATGAGAAAAAATTAGAGTGCAAGGGAAGGTATCGCACCTCCAATTTCATTTCCAATGGGTATTATGCATACTAGGGATCCCCTCAGGGATGTAAGAACTGTGTCAGGGACTCAGGTGTCCTGCCCGCACAATGTATTATCCACGATTGTGACCCCTCTAGTGGTGTATGTGATTTGAGGTGACCTTAGTGGCCATAAGTTTTAGGGATGAACACAAGGAAACTGTGGCAGGCTGCCCTAGTACCTAAACAGATGAACCTACTCCATCTTTGATTTTTTGGGAGGGTGTTCATATTCATGAGAGTACTTGGCCCCTTCTTACTGAGGTTTGGGTGAAGATTAGGAGTAATCATAACTATAAATCTGGTCGGATCTATGCCACTATGAAGCTGGGTTTCATCTCTAGTTAATGGTGGTTATCGGATAGAGTTATGTTCCATAGCTACTTATTGATTTCCTTTATAGTGTTTTTTTATTTTTAGGTGTTTGATTGTTCACACTAAGACTATAAAAACTATCACTTTATATTTTTTGGATAAAATATATCTGTCATTGTGGCTACATTCGGCCCTCTTCATCTATCAATATGAAAAATAGGTCTTCCTCCACTTACCCTGGAGGATCTGCTGAGCCTCGGTTATTCAGATTCTCCCTCTTGAGGAAATTAGTCTCCAATGTCTAACACTAAATCACATAACACTTCCCGAGAAACCTTATGTTACACAACAATTTGTCACTGTCCCTGCAATCCCCCATCCCGCACATTGGAGGGCTTATTCCGTGACCTGTGAGCAGTAACATGAACTAAAACCACTTTCATGGCATCCCCCTGGACAAGGACATTCATTCCCCTGAAGACAATTCCTTGTGAAAAACCATAAAAATAGTGCTTTTTCCTTGGCACGACTAGCCAGTTCAGCCCTCACACCAATGGGGGAAATCCTCCAAATAGGGCACGCCAGCTGGCACACTGTCACAGTGTTATGCCAGGCTTATTGAGGAGTGTTATTTAAAAATAAATGGCAGAATATTGACTCCAACCAATTCTTGAACTGGTCTCTAAATTTAGTTGGGAGGTTTGGCTCCGGATCTCCATGTAGAGGAAGTGGTTTTCCACCTCTCATGGAAGCTTCCTTGAGGATAGGGCCAATCCCATGATTATAGGGATCCCAACTCCCCTTCCACCATATATATAAGCTTTCCATTTTCCTTTGCAAGCTAGAATTCAAGAGCCTTCAATAGCATAGAGAATGCTGCAAGAGCCTTGATAGTCCTCATAAAGCCAAATCAGTAGCAAGGATATTATTGCCAAGACAACCGAAGAGAGAGGCTTGTCCCATTCCCGACGAGCTTTACCAAGACGTATTCTGCTGTCGACCTGTCGAAGGAAGATCCAGTGTTAGAGCACAGGTTGTATCTTTCTTTGTATTGATTAATGATAAGCAAATTTGGTTATGGTTCCACTCATATTATTCATACATTGTGATCATGAGTTGTGTCTTCTCTCACTGATACCTAATTGCATATATTGGGTTTTACGCTTGTGTGTTTGTCGTGTTTCTTGTATGTGCAGGTCTTTAATCATGACAAGCGAGAGAATTGTGATCTACCAGAGCAACGAAACGGGAGTGCTATGTTCTCTATGAACAACAGCGTTGGACATAAGGTATGCCTTTCTCACAATTTGGTCTATTGCAATTAGGAACTTGCGCCTTAGCGTGATACGATTGTTGCTAGACCTGATCTGGGCTGGTAGGGATCGCCTCTGTCCACAGAGGGGATTTACCTCTACAAAAAATTGGCGACTCCCCTGGGGAGACATTGATTTGGAGTATTGTCTTGTCTTTTCAGTAGATTCTTGACTTTGCTTGCTTGATCAGCTCTTTTGGCTATCTCTTTTCGTGTGTGTGGCTTTTGTTTAGCTTCACCATCACTAGTCTATTTCTTAGATTTCTATTTTTTATTTTTTCTTAGTAAACTCGACTGGTGTGCTTATTAGCCTGACATTCATGCCAATTGGTGCATGTTTCCAGTGTATTACCCATGCCAATTCTGTTCTGGCACTAGATTTAGCCTGACAGTCATGCCAATTCTGTAAGATGCTAGGGTTTGCTCTGTCTTGAGCTTTCTGAGCTTGATTTGTGATTTTGGTTTCATTTTTACGACTGCCTAAGTGTTCTAGAGCAATGTTTTACTAACTCTGGCCTTCATCCTTTGTTTGTTTGCCCTCTTCTATCGATTTTACATTCTAGCCCTAGGGCATCTAGGTGCTATAGTGTGTCAAGCCTCCCGTGGGAGTTTTTGGCTTCGATCTGTTCAATCAACTTTGTGATTGCATCTCTCCATTCGTTTGGTGGTTGTCTATTATTTTGTTGTGTTCTTTGAGTGATTGGTTTCTTCCTCATTCAAATTCCACCTTGTCTTGTTTTGGGCCTAGATTACATGGTTCATTTGAGTCTTTGGGATTCTTTTGGTTTCGAGGGATTGTTTTGTCAATTTGAGGTATGATTGTGTGTTTGCATTGAGTGAAACTTGCTTGTTTTTACTCCTTTGCTATCGCTTCTCAAATTTCTCGTTTCATTAGTTTTCATTTGTTTAGTGCACTTTTCTCTCAAACACTTAAAATTAAAAAAAATCTCTTTTGCTCTTGATTAGTTAATGCAAGTTGAATCTTTTTTGTGTTATTAGTGATTTATAACTTTGAAAGAAAAGCTTTTAGTTTTCATTAGCTTGCATTAGAGACATTAGTGATTGTTTTCTGGTCATTTTTTTATTTTATGAAAAGCTCTTAACTCTCTCATAATTAGCTTTCATCGAATGAAATGATATAATGTGGCATGTAGTGTGCATTTAGGAGATTTTGAGACATAACACTCACTAGGGCCTGAAAATTGAAACATAATTGAAGATTAACATTAAAATTTATTCCATTTACACTAAGGCAACATTGAAACATTAATGAAATATTTAAAGGTCTAGGCTAGAGACGTGTTCTGGCATCGTTAAACCTAGTAGTTGTTGTTCGCCTCTTGGCTTTAGACAGCACTAGTACGGACTTGTGCTCCTTGTACCGTCGCGTATATAAAGGGAGACCCCACTAGGTTGCCATCCTTTATCCATAGGAAGCCAAGTCTGCCGCCCTATACCCGTGATACAACGGACACAGAATTTGGGGAGATTTCATGCACGTACGTTAAGTCCTTGGTTGATTTCTCTTTCATTTTGAAACCAAGGTGTATATTGCAATTCACAAGTATTTGGTACACCCTTTGCCTAGAATTCCTGAGCAGTTGTTTTGATCTTATATGACTCCTTAAATTTGAAAAGATCACCAAGCACTTGTCCTTTCATGCTTGCTTCAAAACTGAAAGAGATAGAGTCACCTTTCATCCGTTTCTCGACTCTTAAAACATGAAACGGTGAAGTTTCTAAGTTTCAATGTGGTAAAATAAATCACCTGCGATCACACACCCTTTTAGATTTTGCTTGTCGGTCGTTTGATTGTGTGCCTTGGATTTTTAGCTCGTGTGTTTGTTTGATATTTTTCTCTCGTCATTATTGTCACAGTGGCGGAACCCTTAGTTTCGTCTACTGGTAGTCCGTATATAGACGATTCGTCAGAGGTCTCTCAGTCATCTGCTGAACCTCAATAGCCTATCGTTTCCGAGTTTCTCGATGGGGGACTGGTTCTATCTAAGCTTCCCTTTAGAGGACTAATTGAGTTCAATTGGCCCTTATCCGATGCTTTGTCTAGATTTGGAGTAGGGGAATACTTCCCTCCTGTTACATCGGGTTCGCCTTTTTTAGCTGTTGTTATTCTTCCTAGTCCTTGCCGTTTGCTACAAGATCCAGCGGCAGGTTCAGATATGGGTGCATCTAGCCATTCTCCTAGTGAGGAAATCCCCACGTCTGGTGAAGATTACCAGTTGTTCCCAGAATACAACCCTGAGTTATCTGTCATGTCTTCACCCGGTCCCTCACTTCTAGCGAATATAGATCTTTGAGTCAGATTATGAGCGTCATTGCCTCTATGGGGATATCAACTCCTTCTACAAGGCTGGTTATTCCTTCATTGGAGATGTCTCGAAGGACACCCATCATGTCATTCCCTCAGGTCACTTCAATACCTGTCAGGCCCACTGTCTTTGTGGCCGCATCTACACCCGCTGTTACCACTCAGTCCGTAAGGACCACGTCGCTTCCTGAAGACATCTATATAGCATCTGCTATGACAAAGAACATTTCTTCTGAGGAGTATCGATTGTCCCTACAACAATAAAACCTCGAGGTCGGTCAATCCTCCCAAGATCCCAACTATCCGTATTTTTCACATTATGCACAGGATGGTACCCCCGTTTACATTTTTCCATATCAATACGATGAGCAGGGAAACCCTTTACGTTTACCTGCTCCTGAGGCTTATCTCCATGGTTAAGGTTTTCCGTCTAACCAAGCTGGGAAACCTTATAACCCGCAAGGGTAGCCCTTCCAGGGCCAACCTTCGAGCCATCCTAGTTATCTTTATGACCCGCAAGGTCAACCTTCGGGCCCACAGGGTTTGTTATATGGTCCGCAAGGATAGTCTTACAACCCTTCAGGTCAACCTATCCAGCCTCACCCTGTGGTCCAACCAGGGCAACCTCAAGGACCCACAGTTCAACCGGGGTACCAACCAGGGCCGTTGTATGGTCCTGGGGGGAAATTCCAACCTTCTCAACCTATGGTGCAACCTTTGCAACCTCAGTATCCTATTGGTCCGAATGTTGCACAGCCAGGGCCCTCTTATGGTCCTATTACAGGTCAAACTGGTTATCAGGCACAACCTAGCCCCATTCCACCACCAGGCCAACCGGCCCATTCGGCTCAGCCTGGTGTCCCACATCAGTTAGGTCAACCTATAAAACCTGTGCAACTTGTTTACTCGGGTCAACCTGTTCAACCAAGGCAGCCCATTCAGCCAGGTCAACCTGTCCAACTAGGCTAGCCTGCACATCCTGTCAACCCTTCTCAACAGCCAATTTACTTGATGTCGCAACTGAATCAACCGGTGTGCCCTAATTATCAGGCTCAGCAGGGTCCCACCTATCAGCAGCCCGCTCAACCCCAAGGCAGTTACTATCGTCAAGGTCAATCTCGACTGACTTATAACCCGCCCCAAGGTTCCCATTATTATCCTCAAAAACCTGGCTGCACCTATACTCAGCAGCCAAATCCACAAACTGCTCAAACGGGGCCGACATATAATGAGGGTCCATACCCCGGTTATCAACCCCCGTACACTGGTTACCAGCAACCATATCAACCTGGTTACATGGCCTATACCCCCTATAGTCAGAATCCTTCGGGAAAGAACCCATGGGGGCAAGGTTATGATCAACCAGCGTGGATTACAGGTATAGGTCCTTATCGAGGACCTGGTATGCCTTTCAATCCGCAGTTTCCGTTCTTGGCTACCTCGGAATTACCGGACATTTCTAAATTAACCAATGATCCGATTCTTCACAATCCTTATTGGCCCCCGGTTCTGACCAAGGTACCAGGCCACTATCCTAAGTTTGAAGGTAAAGCTGGAGAGGACCCCCAAGCTCATGTAATGACCTACCATTTGTGGTGTTCGTCTAACTCTTGGGTGGATGATTCAATTCGTCTACGTCTCTTCCAGCACACTCTTACCAGTGCTGCCGCTAAGTGTATATAGAATTACCTCGTGGCATCTTTCAAGAATTCAATACATTAGCTATGGATTTTCTGACACACTTTCAGTTACCGGTTTTCAATGAAGCTGGGACACATCTCCTAACTTCTTTGAAGTAGGATAAAGCCACCCACATATCCAATCACATTCACGAGTGGCGACGTCGTCATAGATTTATCAAGTTTGATATACCTGATCAACTACTAACTCATTGGTTCACCACCTCCTTCGTTAACAAAATCTCTCAAGATATTGCTATGGAGGCATGTGTGACTAAAGAACAAGCCATCATGCGTGCCCAGTACCTAGATCTGGTGTACTCTCAATCTAGCACGCTTTATGACATTTTGACTGATGCTCCGCGGCCGGGAACCTCTAAAGCACCACCTACCCCTGCGGTGGATGGTGTTATTGGTTCCATTTCTAAAAATTCTCGGAAATCATCGAATGGGAAGCAGATGTCCAATTCATCCAATAATTCTACTCTTCCTGCCCCTCTAGATTCTAGCAAAATTGTGGAGGTGAACGCCATTCAGGCTAATCCTACGGAAAAGGCCTCCAAAGGAAAGAAGAAGGGAAAAGGAAAATCCAAACCCGATGCCCCAAAACCAGAGTCTTCTAAACCTCGTACTGATGACGGTTCTCAATGTAAACTGAGGTACCCCTGTCTTATTTGTGAAGGAGACCATTATACCAAAGATTTTCCATGATGCTCTGAAATTATTCAACTTCTCAAAGGCTCCAAAGGGACTCCGGCAGTTCTCAAAGAACAGTTCCTGTCTCAGCAGACCCAGATGGTTGAACAGCCTTCACCATCTACACCATTTGAGTCCCAGGTGTTTATTATGAATGGTGATGCACTTGTCTCAATTGCTACGCGTTCGAATGATTATGTCAGATCACGCTAGGCAGCAGGGAAGGAAGTCATGGATGGCCCACCTCCCCCTCCTATCTCTGGTCCTTTGGAAATTGAGAAGCCCAGCATTGAACCTATTGTAAGGCCACCTTCTAAAGGTGTTCTGTGAAGATCTTCCTACAACCCAAATGCCTGTGCCGCCCAGCACTACAGTATTGTTGAGGATTTGGCACAGGCACCTTCTGCCATGTCTGCATTGCAAGTCCTTCAAATTTTCCCATCGCAACGGAAAGCTCTGTTGTCTACAATCAGTGGAATCGATCCCACTGATTCTAATCTTCTCACCTTCAACCTAGAAAATTTTACCCCCCGACTTCCACATCAAATCGCTCTTGTTATATAAGTCGGGATCAACAGCCTCAACATCCATAGGGCCGTTGTGGATGAAGGTGCTTCCACCTGTGTCATGTCATCTGCCTGCTGGAAGGCCATTGGCTCTCCGGATCTTTCATTGTCTCCCAATGCCTTAGAGGCATTCGATGGTCGGGAATCAAAACCCCTGGGTGTTCTTGAGAGTTTGTCGATTACGTTATAAGGGAAGATAGTCAACGTATAAGTAGAATTGGTTGACGCCAAGCTTAAATAATATCTTCTTCTCGGCCGCAGTTGGACTCACGCCATGTTATGCATGCCGTCCACCCTCTTCCGGCTTCTCAAGTTCCCTCGTGAGGGAAAAATCGTTACTGTGGATCAGTTTTCTTTCTTCACCTCGTCCTCGGAGAACAACGTTCCTTAAGTGGATCAGATCCCCAATCCCCCTAACAGTGTAGGACTCAGTCTCTTCAAGGACCCCATCCTCATGGGTATTTTTCCCTTACCACCACTGCACACCGTTCAAGTTAATATGATCTCTAGGTCTGACGACCCATGGATCATCACTTCGCCTAAACAGGTGACTGATTTTGGAGAATTGATGCCCTTAACTCCAGTAGAGATTAGTTACTGTGAAATTGTCGCCGCATCCGATCCACCTCCTCAACATGCTCCTTCAAGCATGGCTTTAGATATCTATTCTCAATCCCCCTGGCTCAGTGAGGCCGACTCGTCTGATCCTCTAAAAGGGATCTTCCCTTCTGACGAAGCCATTGTTGAAACAATGCCTCTTGAGGAGCTGCCTTGGAGCGATGGACATAATCATTCCTCCTTCATGCCCAGCCTAGGGGAAATGTCAGATCGTCTAGATCGTTTTGCATCTTAGGTGTTGAGTGCATAAAAGGTATCTTTTTAACACCTATTTATCTCACATTAATTATCAATCCGGGAGCGGCTTTTTATTTCAAGAGTGCACTCTATCTAAGGCTACAATTTATCCAAGAGAAATGCTATGAAGATGTAGTAAAGAATGTTAAATACAAGAGTAAACAGATGCTTGTAAAGAAATATAATTACAGTAACATAAATGGAAATGCTCTGAAACCTTAATTAAACCAATCTGCAAAACATCGATCATGGATATAGTAGCAATAACTCCTCCCCTTAGAAATCAATGCAAGATAACCAATCTAGGAACTTGGAAGCAATAACCAGTGTCCTCTACAGTTGGTGATCTTAAAGCAATCGAAATGAAAGCAAACTCAATCTTCGTGCTGATGAAAATAACTGAAAGGAACAAAATCTGGAAATGAACAGCAGCTTGTAATTCTTATGCATACCAATTTTAACTCATCTATTTGCTAATCTGAAGCTATGAATCAGAAATAAACAATAAACAGAAATGGAACAGTAATATGAACAACAATTCTAATTATAATGCAATCAGGCAACTAATTTCAATACTCCAATCCTGTCGACAGCCAAGACTATGAAACATTTCATTGGAATGAATCATAAATCAATCGAACAACAACGCTTTATAAAAGATAACAAGTTGAATAAGCTAGTAAATACAATCCTTGCTAAGATAGAATAGCAGTGCAATTCATTAACGTATACATAAAATCTGAATTCAATCCAACAGCAATCAAATAAATTTGTAATCATAATAAATCTAAATGCAATTATCACAGAACAGAAATAAAATAATATAAACACAAACAGCGGATTGCTCCACAAGGGTCGGGCCCTCAACTGTCGGTGAAACGCCACTGGGCTACTGCAGAGCTTGAGAAATGGAACGAGAACGCCTCTTTGTATTAATCAAACATGAATATCTTTTACATCAGTTGCTCTTTGATCACAAGATTCAAGGAGTGTTATAAGAGGAATTCAATAATCATCCATTGTTCTCCATCCTCCCCCAATACATAATACATGCTCTCCTTTTATAATCATAAAGAGGAGAAATTAAATAGCAAATATGATCTCTCATAACAATATTGGATTGTTCGCAACAACTTGATCGACCAGAAAATACATTTCCAACAATCTCTCAACAAGAGCAAGGCGAATTTGGCTTTGCAGCTGAGATTTGGAGGACGGTTGCAACAACAAATCTGAGAAAATCGTGCTCAAAGAATCCTGTTTTTCTCTCGATACAGGCCGAATTTGGGCAAACCATTCTTTAAGTAAGTTAATTGGGCTCGTTCTGGACAAAACCCATGTTCCGGATTTTCCATATTCTTCTTCATTTTCCTAGAATCGCAACCGTAAAACTGTCACTTCTTATTCCAACAAATTTCTAAGTTGGAATATTTCATGATGATTTGGAAATCAAATCTGCAGTCTGGCAAATATATTGCAGGCTAAAATGGTGAGTGTTCTTATAAAATATATTAATAAACCATAATTGATAAAATTATGCATAATAATCATCAATTTATTAAAAATAAATGAGAATAAATAATATTCATGCATAAGAGCATAAATCATTATAAAATGGACTTATATGATAAATTATAATAAATGACATGATAAAGAAAAGTAAAAATGGATGAAATAAGTGTTAAAAAGTGGTCGTATTCATGGCCCAACATACCCCCAAACTGAATATATTGCATGTCCTCATGCAACCCAGAACTGAATATATTACATGTTCTCATGCAACCCAAAAACCCATGTTTTAACCAAGCAAAGAAAATTGTTCATCCAAACTCATGAAATGGATGGAACAAATAAATTTTTCCTCAAATAATTAATATTCAATTTTAGCAATCTTGATGAAGGCATAACAATTTTTATAGTTTACATTCAACTATATGTATATGAAGTTGCAGAAAAATGTGACATAAGTAACAACAAAATTCATTAACCATTTTCTCAAAAATCAAATCGTTTTGATGCATGGATCATATAAAAAAAATGGCTGTAGGTGATAGCACATAACTTTCGAAATTTTATGAACTAATTTAGTGTGAAATTATCTTGGTTTGTGTATTTTAATGATACCTCTTTGTTATCCAGAAATCACAAGAATTCAGTTCATAGTTTTAAAGATATATGAAAAACAATTTCTGCACTATATACAAATGAAATTGTATGCCTTAATCGAGAAAGAGAGTAGAAAACATCCATAATGTGTAGCAATTCCCCCCCAAAATTGAAGAATTAGCATGTCCTCATGCAATGCTAGAAAACAAAGAGAGGTGGTTGCTACAATTTGTTGAAATCGATGCTTGTTATAGAACAAAATGGAATAAGGGAGCTATTGAGAATGAATAAGAATATCAATGGATGATAAAGAATATTAGTGACATGGTCACAAGAAATAAATGAAGAAAATCAACACTCCCCCAAACTAAAAGATAAGACGTGTCTAAAAAAATGGGAAGTGGTAAAGATGTGGAATGAATGATGATAAATAATGCTCAATGGATGTTCATGAAATTCTCCTAAATTCATAATAAATCATAAAATTATGCTATTTTACCTCAAGTGTTACCTCCAAAAAATGTGGAATGACATGTAGGGACTGGCCTTTGTTGAAGCTGATGTAGGCTGAGCGGATACTGAAAGTAATGCAAAAAGGTGGAAGCCATGGAAGCACATCATATCTGAAGAATTGTGCACATTCGCGAGCCTTTGCTGTTAGTTGCAATAGTGTGGTCGTGTCGTGGATAGAATTTTCCCCCATACTTGTTGTTCTCCTGTATGCAATTTTCTTGAATCCACAGTTTCAATTTGGAATGGCAACAGATAAGATGCATGCAAAAAAGTTCAAGCAGAAAAAAAATTCTGTAAAAATGCAGTATCAATATTGTGGAAAATCAAAAAAATAGAAGAGCAACATATTGCATGGTAATTGTACAGCATGGAAAGGCATACATACTTATGATACAATCAATGAAATTATAGGATTTACCGAAATCCATGCATGTGATAAATCGTATACAGATATAGAAGCATTTTGTAATGATTCAATGATAAGGAGAAGGGACAACTTAAGATAAACATAAGTACAAATGCGTTTATTACCCACTTAAACTCATTTGATCAATTTATGATGATTTTCATGTATAATAGGTTCAAAATCAAAGGTTAAGGATTCATACTTTCATCTGATATTTAAATAGAGATATAGGAAAAAGGGTTTAATATTACTATTGATGTGTATAAATGTGACTCCAATACCATTAGCAGAGCTCTGTTGCCCACAGGTGTCCATAACATTAACAGAGTTTCTCTCTCACCCTTGGAACCATTGTCCTTTATTTATGTTGAGGAAGTGCTTGTTAATTGTCATAACAGAGGCCATTGTGCTGGCTTGGTGACCAGATAAATCACAATGCCATTCACTGGGAAGAAGTGAAAAGTGGGTAGGCCGGCTCGTGATGAGACCTCCTGTTCCAAGGACTTCTTAATTTTTTCAATTGTCCATTGGACCATATCCCTGGTTTGATGGCCATGATGGGAATGCCACTTCACTTGCTTCCTTATGAACATGGTAGGCCAGCTCTTGATGAGACCCCCTATCCTCCATCTGCCAAATTATAAAATTATTAATGAAATATGTAAATATTTTTCTTTTCATATAGCACTTTCCTATTTATTCATAAAGGATGGCTCAGCACTCCTTAAGAGTAGGGATGGTGGAAGAAGTCGGAACAGCTGAATAGAAAATAATATGCCCTTGTTCCTACTCCATAAGTAAAAATCAAATAAAGTTATGGGAAAGAACCAACATGATAAATATAATCGATCATATGAATTTAGTGGTAGTAAGACAACAAGATCATGTTATTGATTATGTCTCTTTTTTCTCTTTCTTATCATTACTAAACAACTTTATTAAAAATGACGATTTCTTTTGATTTTTGATTACAGTGAGCTGTAATTTGTATTATTGTGTATCCTTCCATAAATTGTATGTTTGTCTTTCAAAAAGTTATGAAAAATTCAAAAAAAAAAAAAAATCCTCAAAAAGTTGTTCACAGACAAGAAAAATGCACTCAAAAAGTGTTGTTCCTTTGGAAAGGAACAACAAAAAAAATCTGAAAAAATTCTTCTATTCCTTTCGAAAGGATGTTCCTTTGGAAAGGAACAGCAAAAATGCTTACAACAATATTGTTGTTCCTTTCGAAAGGAATAGCGAAAGTGTTGTTCCTTTAGAATGGAACAGCAAAGACATTCACAACAAAACTGCTGTTCCTTTCGAAAGAAGGAACAACAAAAATTCACAAGAAAAGTAAGAATGGTTCAAGAAATACAATTCTACACAAAAAAAAAGCAAAGTGAAAGATTTTTTTTTTTATGTACAGGTTTCAAGAAAAAGTAATTTTTTTTTTTTTAGAATTGGTGATGCCGAAGAATTGGCTTCTGTAACTGAAACTTGCATGGTGGGGTCCTTATTTTTCAATTGCAAATGGAGCGGAAACTATAATTTAGAGGGATCAAGACCTGAAACAAAAAAACATAAAAGAAATCAGAAAAGAAACAACACTTTATTAAGTTACAACAGCTATGATGTTATTTCCTAAGGGAATATCAATCTGTTAATGGAAAAAGATGATCTTTTTGAAAAATGTTTTGGCAGTAGTGGCATGAATCTTCAAATGGAAACGAATTATTCATTTATTCTGTTATGAATCCGTTAGGTAATGAATTGGATGAAATTCCCTCGTGTTACTAAAATTTCTTTCAAGAATCGCTCGTCCATAAATTGGCATTCTTTGTTTTGCTAAGACCTGCAAAAAACGAGTGTCTACCTGCAATAAAACATTAAATTATGGAGAAAGAGAGGTGATCAGGCTCTCTTAATCCAAGAACTATGCAAAAAATAACAAGTATTTACTCTGTAAAACAAATCCATGGACAAAGTAAAATTAATTTATTACCCGCGGGAGAGCAGTGGCCAATCATGCTAACCTGCAGTGCTTCAATCATACCTTCTTCTTTTTTTCGTCGGATTTGAGTGATTCCAAAGCCAAATGACATCTAATTCAAAGGTTTATCCCCAATAGAAACATTTTTTAAAAATTCAATGCTGTGATATGTCAAATTTTCTTAGAACAACTTGCATAATAGAGTCATTTTCGATTTTCTAGCTTAGAGCAACAGTTGATATTTCAAGCATAACTTTTCCGTTTAATAGAGGATTGAACCGATTAAAATTGGAGATTAAAGTAGATTAATTCATTGATCTCCAATAGAAACAAATTTTGAATACAAGAAGAATTGATGGGTCAAATATGCTAGGGAATAGCCGAGAAAACAAAGTTTCAAGAGTGCTAATTTATGATAGTCAGTCAATATTTTGGTCATAAATTCCTCATACGATATCCAAATTGAGTGATTAAATTTGCGTTGTAAAATATATTCATATAGGAATCTACCATAGAAACAAGTTTTAAAAATATAGTAATTTAGGCCTCCAAAAACTGACCGTCCCAACTCTGTTCTTGAGTTGCCTACTAGACACCTTGTCAATGTTTTGGTTATAACTTTTTCGTTTCAAATCCAAATTGAGTTATTCAAATTGGGTTGGAAACTAGACATCAAGGGATACTTAGGATAGAAAAATGTTTTAAAATATTCAATTTTAGTCCCCCAAAACATGATTGTTCCAACTTTGTTTTCAGGAGTTTCATCAAGCCCGCAAGCCAAAAAAAGATATTCAAGCAATTTTTCCATATTGATGATAAAAATGAATATAAGTGTTTGTAGAATGGTTATTTGAAATATAATTCATATACATACACAAATAAATTAGAATATTTATCCTCAATGTTGATTTCCACAGCATGTTGTAACAAAATCAACTATTTTTACAAAAATAAAATAATAAAATAAAAAAAAGTGTTTATTTCCTTATTTATTTTATTTTCTCCACTAATCTTCTCTTCTTTAAAAATTGAATATACTTATGTATAAGAGTATTCCCAGTGGATCCATTTCCAAAATAAGGCCTCTAGTATGTACATACCCAAATTTGAAAAATGCATGTTGATAAATAGTAGGGTATGAGAAGCCAACTTCTCTTCTTGTAAAAAAATTGGGCGAGAATTCTCATTTTCTTGGGAATCTTGCTCAGTCTCTTCTGTTTGGCTATGCACCTCAGCAAAGGCTATAGATGGTCACTCTATGGCTCGAAGGGAACTAGTAGGTTGTCCAAAAATAACTTTCCTAGGTCCTACTGATGAATGAGCTTTAGTTTTCTTAAGAATTTTGTCAATAAAGGTCGTTCTCCCAAGGGTCACCGGTCCCTTAGGTTTTTCAGGTTTGGGAGGAATTTTGTCTTGTTTAGATTTTTTAGTTATTTAAAACAACAAGCCTTCATTCCTACCTAAAGAAATTTTTTTACCCAATTCTGCTGTGAAGCGGGCAGTGAGCAAGTATGTTCTTTGCTTGGTGCGCAGGTTCTTACCTTCCGTCTTTAAAACCCAATTCTTCGCAAGCAGAAAAAAGGTCAAATGTGCATCACTCCTTCTAAATAGCATACACTCTCCTCGGCAACGACGCCAAAATGTTGAGATATAAAAGGTATCTTTTTAGCACCTATTTAATTATCAACTGAGCAACTTTATTCAAGAGGTAATTGCTCTAGGTCAAAATTATCTAAGAGCAATGCTCCGAAGATGTGAAATGTAATGTCTAATACAAAAATGTTAAATACAAGAGTAAACAGATGCTTGTAAAGAAATATAATTACAGTAACATAAATGGAAATGCTCTGAAACCTTAATTAAACCAATCTGCAAAACATCGATCATGGATATAGTAGCAATAACTCCTCCCCTTAGAAATCAATGCAAGATAACCAATCTAGGAACTTGGAAGCAATAACCAGTGTCCTCTACAGTTGGTGATCTTAAAGCAATCGAAATGAAAGCAAACTCAATCTTCGTGCTGATGAAAATAACTGAAAGGAACAAAATCTGGAAATGAACAGCAGCTTGTAATTCTTATGCATACCAATTTTAACTCATCTATTTGCTAATCTGAAGCTATGAATCAGAAATAAACAATAAACAGAAATGGAACAGTAATATGAACAACAATTCTAATTATAATGCAATCAGGCAACTAATTTCAATACTCCAATCCTGTCGACAGCCAAGACTATGAAACATTTCATTGGAATGAATCATAAATCAATCGAACAACAACGCTTTATAAAAGATAACAAGTTGAATAAGCTAGTAAATACAATCCTTGCTAAGATAGAATAGCAGTGCAATTCATTAACGTATACATAAAATCTGAATTCAATCCAACAGCAATCAAATAAATTTGTAATCATAATAAATCTAAATGCAATTATCACAGAACAGAAATAAAATAATATAAACACAAACAGCGGATTGCTCCACAAGGGTCGGGCCCTCAACTGTCGGTGAAACGCCACTGGGCTACTGCAGAGCTTGAGAAATGGAACGAGAACGCCTCTTTGTATTAATCAAACATGAATATCTTTTACATCAGTTGCTCTTTGATCACAAGATTCAAGGAGTGTTATAAGAGGAATTCAATAATCATCCATTGTTCTCCATCCTCCCCCAATACATAATACATGCTCTCCTTTTATAATCATAAAGAGGAGAAATTAAATAGCAAATATGATCTCTCATAACAATATTGGATTGTTCGCAACAACTTGATCGACCAGAAAATACATTTCCAACAATCTCTCAACAAGAGCAAGGCGAATTTGGCTTTGCAGCTGAGATTTGGAGGACGGTTGCAACAACAAATCTGAGAAAATCGTGCTCAAAGAATCCTGTTTTTCTCTCGATACAGGCCGAATTTGGGCAAACCATTCTTTAAGTAAGTTAATTGGGCTCGTTCTGGACAAAACCCATGTTCCGGATTTTCCATATTCTTCTATTTGCCCGCATCTTCAGTAAGCCGTCAGTTTCTTATTCCAAATAATTCTCGAGTTGAATATTTCCTTCATGATGATTTGAAATCAAATTCCATACCGTAAGTAAATATCTTGATGCCAAATGGTGAGTAATGTTTATAAAATATATTACTGTAAACCATCATTGGATAAAATTATGCATAATAACTATTAATTTATTAAAAATAAAGGAGAATAAAATAATATTCATGCATAAGTATATAAATCATTATAAAATGGATTTATATGATAAATTATAATAAATGGCATGATAAAGAAGAGTAAAAATGGATAAAATAAGTGTTAAAAAGTATCATATTCATGGCCCAACATTAGATTCCTCTCCACCTCTCAAAATGCCCATAACTCATGAGGTCCTTTCGGAGGCAAACCTAAGCAACATTACTCAAACTATTCCGATCGATATCTCCGTCAAACCACAGATAATCAAGAACATGCATGTGGGAGTGACTTGTTCTCCTAACGAGATACAATTCTATACTAATATTTTCCGTGAATTCAGAGATGTGTTCGCTTGGTCCTATGAGGAAATTCCTGGGATTGGTCCCAACATAGTAGTACATGAGATTCCTACCTATCCCTTGCTTTTAAAACTCATGCACCAACAAGCCTATGCAAGTTCGTTTCCTATCCGCAGTCGCTACCATTAAATAAGAAGTTCAAAAGTTTCGAACGAGGGCTTCATTTTACCCGATTCCCCACATAATGGGTATCAAATATTGTCCCCGTAGACAAGAAACGTACTATAAGAATCAGTCGACACGTGGATATTAATTGGGCTCACAGCTGCCCACTGATGATACAAACACATTCAATGTTTGATGGGATTTATTCCCGATGGATGGCTTTTCCGAGTACAATCGTATAAATATTTTACCCGCCGATCAACAAAATACTTAATTACCTATCCGTAAATTTTGCTTATAAAAAGCTCCCCCGTTTCATAAGAACGCCGGTTATTTCCAGTGTGCTATGTCTTACGCATTCCATGACATACGCCATATCGTTCAGCCTTATCTGGACGATCTGCTAGTTCATTCATCTCGGCGAGAGGACCATCCCGAACACCTCCGCAAGATTTTCCTTCACTGTAGACGCTATAATATCTGGCTTAACCCTCATAAATGTGTCTTTTGCATGGATTCTGGCCATCTTTTGGGGTTCATAGTCTCCAAGGATGGAATTCACCTTGACCCCCTAAAGGTCGAGGCTATTGTCAATCTCCCATCACCCTCTTCATTACACCAATTGCAGAGTCTGCAGGGAAAAGTTAATTTCCTACGACGCTTCATCCCGAACTATGTGGAAGTGGCCAAAGGATTCACACTTCTTTTAAAGAAAAATGTTCCCTTTCATTGGGACGAGATTGCTCAGCGATCCTTCGAGAAGCTCAAGACGTTACTCGTTAATGCTCCGTTGCTTCGTCCTCCAAACTATCACCGTGACTTCACTCTATATTTGGCCGCCGCATTTAGCACCATAGCTATGGTTCTGGTGTAGGATGACGATGATGGAAATGAACACGTTGTTTATTATCTATCACAAAATCTTCTTGACAAAGAAACGCGTTACGCTCACGTCGAGAAACTGGCATTAACCGCAGTGCAAGCTGTGCAGCGATTCCGCCACTACATCCTGTTGCGTACAGTAACTGTGGTTTCGAATTGCAACCCCATGACGTACATTCTATATCGAAAATTACTTGGGGGCAAGTACTCCAAATGGATCGTCATCCTTCAGGAGTTCGATTTACAGTTTACCACTGCTAAGTCTACCAAATCACTGGTTTTTGCGGATCTCATTTGCTCCCTCCCAACAGACTCCACCCCATCTCACTCCAAGGATCATATCCCAGACGAAACGCTCTTCCTTATCAGCACTCGCGATCCATGGTACGGTGACATCATAGTGTATCTTCAAACCTCAACGTTCCGGTCTGATTTGACCAAAGATGCCCGACGTCGGATTCGGCATTAGCCTCAACCTTACCGCATTGTAGGAGACACCTTATACCAGGTTGGAGTAGATTCGGTACTCCGCCGGTGCTTGACCCTGGAAGAGGTTGAAAGAGTCTTGAATGACTGTCATAGTGGCGCCTGTGGTGGTCACATGTCCGGATATGCCACTGCCTAGAAGATTCTACGTGCGGGCTACTTCTGGCTGTCGATATTCAAAGATTGTATTGTTGCAGTTTGAAAATGTCACTCATGGCAAGTTTTTCAGCACAATATGCGCGCGCCACCCCTCCCTCTGCACCCTGTCATTACCGTATGCCCTTTTTCGAAATCGGGCGTATATTTCATGATGTGTAACCATCATTCGGCGGGGGGGCATGCATATATAATCGTCGCTGTAGACTAATTTACTAAGTGGGCCGAAGCGATACCTACACTAGCCGCCGACGGTAATACAGCTGCCTAGTTTATTTTCAACCACATTATTGCACGTTTCGGGGTCCCTCAGGCCATTGTTATCGATCATGGCACTTATTTTCGAGATTACATGATGGCTGAGCTGACATCAAGATTGGGCTTGCGACATGACAACTCAACGCCATATTAACCCCAGGAAAATGGCCAGGTTGAGGCTGTGAACAAATTTTTGGTCACAATGCTTCAACGGACAATTGGTATTCATAAGTCCAATTGGCATCTCCAATTTTTCTCAGCTCTATGGGCTTACCGGACGTCAGCAAAGAGTGCGACCGGATTCACACCGTTCCAATTGGTGTATGGTCTGGAAGCAACTCTCCCAGTTGAATGTGAAATTCCTTCTTTAAATTTGGATGTGGAACTTTTTCTCGACACTTCTCCTGAAGAAGAACGTCTCTTGTATTTGGAACGGTTGGATGAAACCTGCCGCTTGGCTACCTTAATCATTGAAGCATAGAAGAAGCGGGTGAAAGCTCACTTTGATCAATCAGTTTCTCCACATTCCTTTGTCAAAGGGGACCTTGTCCTCCTATACGACCAAGCACACGACAAACTTGGAGTAGGAAAGTTCCAACCCATGTGGCATGGGCCCTATATAGTAAAATGAGTATTGAAAATGGGGCTTATGAGCTCATTTATTATGAAGGAGTTCCGTTGACGCAGCCTAGGAATGGGTTGTACCTTAAAAAATACTACGCTTGAGTTATTTTTGGTGTGGTGTGTGTACATAGGTGTGTATATTCATTTGTGTGCATGTGTGGTGTGGTGTGCAATGTAAGCATCTTTCTGTTGATCGGGTCTTCCTGATTGTGCAGATGTCCATTACTCTGTTTGTTGGTTTCGTGGATGGTGCCTCCCGCAGTACCAAGAATCTATCTTCGGCAGCCTGGGTAATCTACGATCCTGCTGGTGAGTTGGTCAACCTGCAAGGTGTGTGTCTGGGGCCTGCTACAAATAATATCGCGGAATATAGTGTCGTATTGGAATTATTAAACGAAGCAGTGGACCTCGGTATTCATGAATTACTTGTATATCTAGACTCACAACTTGTAGTATTACAGCTTAATGGTCATTATTCAGTTAGAAACCCATCCATTTTACGTCTGTATCTACGTATTCATTTACTGGAAATAAATTGTGATTATATCACATATCAACACATACCCAGACATATGAATACATTAACAGATGCAGTAGCTAATATGGTTCTAGATAGACATTTGCGCAACTTGTAAAAACATCATCACATGTAGAAAGATCCATCCAGAAATAGGTATATGTATATATATATGTGTCGAAATGTTTGCATAGTGTGCATCACATAAAATAAAAAATATACATGTTCATTCTAATATAGCCGGAGACGAAATGTATCACAAAAATATATGCATGAAAAATCCCTAGATGTCTAATCAGCATGGTGCTCATGGTAACATGTCACCGCGCGCACCAAGCGTCTCAGGAGTCGGTGGAGGCGACTAGGCA